>OX454333.1:79155564-79580953 GCA_949716465.1 Chalcosyrphus nemorum
TCGCTTCGATTTAATTCAAAAACATGCCTACCTACTCTTGTGTATCTATTATTACTTTCGTCTGTTTACGTCGAATGTCAATTGCAACCCAATTGTGCAAAATTTGATCCCGATTCACACAGAAATCTTTGTCTTTTGCTCAAAATACCAATGTCTAGTGAGAATAATAGCAAAAAAAACCTAACACACAATCGAATTGACATCCTTTAGCTTTGATAACGTCAACAACACACGCACGTCGTCGGTCGTCTCAATCGAATTTTTCCTTTCGATTCGTTTTACTTTCTCTTTTTTGTTCGATTTTATTTTTCTGTTCTTCTTAAGATTCTCTAAAGATACTCTGAGTGATGCATCTTTCAAACGCAGGCCGATAAAGATATAAAAAAAAAATACAGCCAAACAGACAATAAAATAAACCCCGCAAGTGTCAAAGGCGGAAGAAGTATCTAAGTATCTTAACAAACAACTGGCCAGCAGATATCGCTTCTGGCTAGCTGGCACGCACTAAAACTAGTGCAATTATCGAGTGTCTCGCCTTGTTCAGGTATAGGAATGCTATGTTTTCTAAGCAATTAACCAAACGCATTAAAAAGTTCCCTATGAGGTGGCGGATCAGTCAGCGTTTGCCGTCAAATTGGCCGACCGAATCGAGAGTGAATGGTTATTTTTAGTTTCGCCATGCGGATTGTTTTTTTTTTGTTTTTTTATTGTTGTCATGGGACGATAATTTGAAGAAAATTCTTCTTTTTATTAGCAAATAAAAAAAATGTATCCTACGAGACGGATTACATGAAAAAGGAATTTCAAATCGCCTTCGTTGGCGGGCCACTTCAGTCGGCCAGTGAATAAGTTAAGATACATGACTTGGGCGGAGATAAATTTGCTTTAATTAATTTAATTGAATTATGTGATGAGATATTTATGCGGTTGTTTAAGAAAGCCGAACAAGTGAAAACTTAGTTAGATTAGCAGGAAGAACAATGTGAATAGTAATTTACACAATAAGTGTGAAAATATGTTTTGATTGCTTCATAAATATTTTGTAACAAATTTTCATATAATCTACTGGCGATGTGTTGAGTGATAGATCACTGGGTAGTGTCTTTAGACAGAGACTTTTGAAATTCGGAAGAACTTTTTCAGTATGTCCTTGTGGTCAGCTCACAACATGTGAGTCAGAGTTCCCTAAACTTTTCATCGTCTGGTGCAACTCTACTCTTTACGAGTGTGTTTCTTATTTTGTCAAACCTGGTCACACTACCGACCCATCGTAGTTCAACTGAACTTTCAACTCAAATTTCGTCCAGTATTTTGGGTCATAATGTATTTCCATTCATTCTGTTGTACAAAACAGCCTTTTTACCCTTTGATCTGATCAGCATTTAGGGATTGCACATAGGTCTGGAAAAAGAGCGCCACTTCCTCCATGTAGTTATAACCTTGTGTCTCATCTTAAGGCCCAAGAGAACATCTGAATGTAGAATCGAGAAGATATTTGAAGTCTTAACTAAAACGCCTGCAGAATGATCTATCCTCTTCAAGGGCCGCTTCTAAATAAATAACCATTTCTCTGACGAGATAGTTGTATGCACCTTCCTTTTACTATCTTTCCTGTACACATACTGCTTCAAATACAGAGGGGTAGACTGATCTAATAAGCCTCTATCTCCTCATAGTTTTGAGGGTAACTGCTGGTAGACTTTAAGGTCTATAAGATAGGTGTAGCCCACTTAACCTACTGCCTTGTTTGGGGAAGACAACTATTCCTGTGCGTATCTCCAAATGATCAGGTTGTATTCCCTATTAGAGCCAAGTGTAAATCAGATACAGTTCTTAGCAGAACGAGATTATTTGCCTTTTTGGAGAACCGCAGGCAAAAGATCATTTTTGTCGGGGCTTGAAGGGTACCAGATAAGCTATTAGGTTTACTAGCAACCTCTTGATCAGTTAAGTTCGACTAGGTGTGAGATATACTACGAGACGAATCACGTTAATGAACATGAACTATTGTTGTTCGCAGCTAACAAAAGGTTCGTGAATAAGACCAACGGTTATTACTTGATTAGTGAACCGTTTGCATGTAGCGAGCACGCCCTGAGCATGATGATGTTCGCCCCCCTTGATGGTACTCAATTTTCATTTTCCTTCATAAAAGATCTAGCTTGCCGGAATCTATTGATTCTTAATGCTTACCCGATTCTCTTTCCAGTAAACCTATCCACTGGCAATGCATAGTTGGTTCACAGATCTAGCAGCCATGTTTTCTTGCGTCGTTTCTGATACCAGCATGACCAGTGGCACTGCTCTTGGAGTGTTCGACTTACTAACTGTTAACTATTGAAAATGGTAAAGCAAAGCTTTACGGCATAGGTATCTGCCATAATCTGCTTACTAGAAGCAGGGTAAGCAGTCATAAGTAAGAATCTTAATCTTGGCGTAGATTGGCTAGAAATCCTTGTGCTTCAAACATAGAGAAACATCGCCAAACTGTCATTGCAAACAGCTGAACTTGACATCAGGTTTGACAAACTAATTTCCAGAAGGCGAACTGGAAAGATTGGAATTCACCTGGAAACCAGGGGTTATCAGAAGTATAGCACAAGTTCGGTGAGAAGCTTTGACAGCTACTCAAGATAGAAAAGAGACTAAGCTCAGCACAAAAAAATTGTACTAGATTTCTCATAAGAAGTTGATTAAATATTCATTTAAATAAAACTAAAACCACGGGAAAACCATGGCCAGAGAAGTCTACCACAGGACGTCGATGTTATATGCTAGTCAGCAAGGATCTGATACCCAACCCAGTAACACTGAAGTTATACATAAGTTTTGTACTACCCTGTTTCAGAGGGAAGAAGTTGCCACCGTTTTACTCTATCTTAACTTTCATTCCAACATTTTTAGTCATTCTCTCGTCAAACATCACCATTACCCAGAGTTGCCATCCTACTTCAACCCCTCTTTCTCCCTTACCCATTTTTATACCCTATCCTAAGGGTATATTAAGTTTGATACATAGTTTGTAACATAGAGAAATATTACAGATAGACCCAATAAAGTATATATATAAATGATCAGCATCACTAGTCGAGTCGATTGAGCTATGTCCGTCCGTCCGTCCGTCCGTCCGTCCGTCCGTCCGTCCGTCCGTCCGTCTGTCCGTCCGTCTGTGTGTCACCAGTTTTTGGGCCTTAAATTTTGAGCTAGGTTGATGAAATTTTGTATACGAGGTCTTTGAAAAAGTAAGCAATACAAGTGTAAACATTTTTAAAATCCGCCCACTGACACGCCCACTTTTCAAAAAAATCAGTTTTTTCACTATTTTCATATGAAACTCGAAAAAACTTACTTGGGCAAATATGTAGATATCCACTTAATCTACAAATCGTTCATACATTGTATATGGCCACGCCCACTTTTTAGGGGCGTTTGCTTCAAAAATTAATTTTCGAGTAAAAATATTTGTTTATAGGGCAAAATAGAAAATTTTGTGAATACATTTTCCACCGTCCACTGACACGACCAAATAAGATAGGGATAGGGTATCATACGATTCGCTCCAGGCGGATTGTAGCATTTTTCACTGGTTTTTTGATAAAAAAAGTAGTAAAAACTTAATATTAATTTTTTTTTTTTTTTGAAAAAATAACCAAAATAACTTATTCTAGTTGTTTTGTTGCAGAAAGAATTCACCGACGACTGTGTCTTCAATGAATCAATGGAACAGCACAACTATAATACATACTCATCCACATATAATTCCAATTCACGTCGCATCTATTATCTGGCACTGAATCGGCACGGTGAACCGCGTAAATTACAAATACCACCCAGCCGATCGTTGGGTAAATTGGCCACATATACAAAAGCCATCACCGAAACGGTACCACAAGATCGTGTTGAAACGCTTATAGCGAAAAAATTTGGCGCCAATCGTGTTAAGCACGGAATCCGTCAACTCTGTGATACTGGCAAACCGCTCGTCGAATTAACCGACAAAATTTTAAAAGCACGCCCCCAATGCACTGCAACTAATAGCAATAGTAATAGTAATAGCAATAGTAATAAGAATGGCCAATCGAACGTTCCTGCTGCCAATGATAAATCTAGACTTAGCAATAGCAATAGTAATCTAATAACAAATAGTAGTAGTAGTACGAGTAGTAGTAGTAGTAGTATAAATAATAATAGTAGTAGTAATGGCCATACTAGCAGTAATAGTAACAATAACCATGTAATCAAAAAGAAAAAGAAAAAACGGCGATGTCGGCCCGGTGAAAATGAGGACGAGCACAATTGTCAACGCGGTAGCCCACAGGCGATGAAAAAGCGTCCCGGCGGTAATGCCAATGGCAACACTAATAATAATAATAACAACAAAATGGCCAAATGCAAAGATGCAACGCCAGATATGGCCGCCGAGTGTGCGAAACGACCTAAAAAGGGTGGCAAAAAACAACACGGCGGTGGTGCTGGTGGTGGCGGCGGCGGCGGCGGCGGCGGTGGTCCAAAGCACAATAATGGCGGAGCCAAACAAAATGGCGGCGGTGGACCAGCCAATGCTGAAGGTCGTCGAGGTGGTAAAAAACCCAATCAAAATGGACGACAGCAGCAAGGAGGTAACAACAACAACAATAGTAATAAGAAACTTAATGGTAAGCAGCCAAAAAACGGCTTGGGTGGAGGCGGACGAACCACCACGACGACAACGGTACATCCCATAACAAACAACAAAATAGCGGCGCGAACACCTAGATCGCGGTCGACAACATCAACAACTACAACAACCACAACGACATCAACAACAGCAGCAACAACAACAACAATGGTATCGGTATTACAACCCTCTGCCAGCAGCAACCATCGGCAACTCGTTAGCAGCAGTCAAATCATTCACGGTATAAATCAGACCTCCGGTGAGGCCGAGGATACCTCTAACGGCGATGACACCTCCGCCGAAGAGGAAACCGGCGAAGCCGAACAAGAAGACGACGAGGACGACGACACCAGCAGTCATTTGCCATTTATCGGCGAACACACCCAGCTGGTTGGCGGCGGCGCTGATGACTTCCTGTACGACGACGATCTTGATTTGTGAGTCTTTTCCTAAAATTCCAAGTAAAAAAAAAAAGATATCAGAAATATTTAAATTTGATTTATATAGTTTTTTCATTTTAATTTAATTTTATTTTTTCATGTTTTGTTGTGTATGAATATTATTATTTTTTTAATTTATTTTATATAATTTTTTTGTGCATTTTTCTATCCGTTTTTCTATGTAAAGAACAATTTATTTTTTTTAACTCAGGTAACAACAAAAAAGAATTGTAATATGATATCTAAAAAACAAAAGGAAAGACAAGAATTTTTTTTTTTTCAAAACTAAAAGCATTTAAGAGGATTTTTTCTTACACACACTAAATTTCACACAAATTATAAAATACATTTAACAATTTTTTTATTTTTATAACCAAAAAAAACAAACTCGCATACAAAACATGGATACATGAATTTCATCATTGCACTTGTTCTAAGTGAACTATATAATTTCTTCTTTTTTTATGTTATACATAAATTCTTAACAAAACTCACTTATAATCTCACATTTAGACTGCTGTATATTATTATTTTTTTTTTTAAAGAGAAAACATTTAATTATAACCGCATGGGATTATTTTGTAACAACATTTCTTAACAAACAAAAATGCGGTTAACTTTTTTTTAAAAAAAAGTCATAACTTTACGTTCGCCTCCACTTTTAAATTTAATATTATTTTTCTTATTTTTAAATTAAAAATAAATGTTATCTCATCAGTCTCACTATATATTTTTTAAGTTACACTCATCTGACACAGTTGAACATTTACTTTTTTTTTTGCATAAATCATTTCGTTTTATTTTGAGAAGGTTGACATAGTATTATTATTCAAATCAAATACTCATTACTGTATATTCATTTAAAGTAAAACAAAAAAGAAAGGAAATATAAATAATTAATAGAATCGATTAAATCATGTAGTTGCTTTGACAGTAGATTTTTGACAGGCAGACATTTTTTTTTTCTAAAAGAAAAGCTTTTATTTTGGGTAAAATGAAAAGGAAATCGAATACGCGACGAAAGAGGGTAAAGTGCTGTTTGAATGATTTGCAGTTCTACAGTCGGGAGTTGCCACAAAGGCCTCTGTATCTGTTAATAGCGTTATAAAACCAAGAGAATCGCATTCAAGAGCTGTCAAAAGGTTTTTTCATCTTTTATAAATGAACATGACAGCAGGTATCCTAAAGGTCTAGTTCTATGTCACTAGTGTCAGCGAGATGACAGATGCGTAGGCAACGCCATCTTTTCTGTCATTAGTAATCGCTATCAACAGCTGTTAGTAGTCCTATTCTTGAATACGAATAAATACAAATATTTCTGCAGAAATCACGTACACAATTCCCTTCGCATGTACTACATAATTTTAACTCAGTTCCCAGTCTTGTAACTTTTAGGACAGACAAACAAATGGGTGCCCATGCCACTTGAGTAATTCGCCCTCAACGACACATAACCCCTTAAAAATGTGGCACCGATTTAAAGATTAACATTGATTTTACATTGTTTTGTAAAAGGTACTCTCCACTTTAAACGCCGAGAATTTTAAAGACATTTGTCTTTCATCTCTGATAGCGAATTGTCTTGAAAATGGAAACTAGAATAATGCTCTCCACTTCTGACACCATATTCAGAGAAGACTTTTAAAACTTTGCAGAAACCTGTGTCATAATTTGCTTTCTTTGCGCCTCTGTATTCCTAATTTTTGCAATAGTCAATTGATAAGTTAAACTAGAAAAAAGCAAATCACTTCTGACACCATATGTTACTTGTTTCATTATTTGCCCTGTCCTTATATTCCTACTTTTTTGACAGTTCATCAATTAGTTCACTTTCACTCTTTAATATTTTACATAAATCTGAGTCAAAAGGGGCTGCACTTTATAATTGTTGTCTTTAAGATGTGAGACAAGAAATAAGCTTCACTCCACTTCTGACACCACATTTTCTGATGACTTTTCGAACTAGATACACAGTTCAAAAATTCTGACAGCACAGACTATTAAGTCGCTTTACACTATTTGGTTCTCCGATGGTTACCCTAACATTAATGTAGGTTAGACTCTGGAAACGTTCAACACTTCTGACACCTCACTCATTTTAAAGACCTTAAATCTAAGTTTGTTGCCCTCTTTCGTACGTAATTATTCATAAGTAATGCTTTTTTGTACATACAACTTTTTTGGTATACGATTTTTAATTTTGTTGGGTATTGGTTAAGGTAGATTTTGGGTTTATAGAATTTTTAACATTAAAACTAAATAAAATTTGTACTTCACAAAAGAGTTAAATTGTTAGCACAGCAACAATAGCTTTTAGGGCTTTGCTTGTATTTGCCTTTGAAAATTTTGACAATCGGATATGAAAATTTCGCATCAATGTAAGCCAAAACTGTCTGCCTACTCTTTTAAAACTGAAAAAAAAAACTCTCTTCAACTTCCAACGCGACTATATGACCTCTTTGATCACTACCAGACGCGACGCATCACCTGTAATATTTGCTCACCCTTCATTTTAATTCACTTGTATCTAATCACACAACCACAAAATATCAAACATCTACACATACACACAATTTAGAAATAAACACTATTTTAATTTAAACAAAGTAAGTAAGTAAGCAGAAAGTTAAAAAAAGAAATCCAAACAAATATGGAACTACAACGCAGCTATGAAACGCAATGCTATTCACACACTACGTATACATATCACATGTAATGCAACCATAATTTATATATAAATACTATATAAAAAAAAACGACGTTAAAATAATAAAAAACAAAATGTCTACAACCAGAATGAATTGTGTATAATTTTTTCTTTATATTTTTTTCTATTTTTTAATGTAATATTGTAAATATTTATGAATAACATTTAAGAAACCTCGCTGCCTCTCAGTAAATAATAAAAACTACAATTATATACATATGAGAAAAAAAATAAAAAAAACTTAATAAGAAAATCTAAAAAATAAAATATTTATATTAATTAATAAATAAAAAAAAATCTTTATATACTAGCTATAGAGATTAATTTCGCCTTTTTAAGAATTTATTTTTTAAATTAAAAAAAAAGAAAGAAAATTTATTTAAAAATCGATATATATACAAACCACCCCATCAATAAACCACTCACGCGATCACATCCCCTGCCCCTTCAAAAAAAAGGAGAGTCCATGAAGCTGAAGCACTAGTTAAACAATTGATATTGTAAAAAGAAAAATTAAACAAATTCAAGAACAAACGTCAATATAGTCATTATTAGAGTATGTATGTATAATCCTTACAAAACAATGAAAAAAAAAGTAAACTAACAGTATGATACCAGATAAGTTAATAAAATTAATAAAAAAAAAGAGCAAATACACTGAGATGATTTTCTTTCATTTTTTTTTTTTGCATAAAAGAACTACAAAATAATTTTTTTTTCTGTGCAAACAATATAAAAAGCGAAAAAGGAAAATATATAAATATTAATGAAAATACAAGATTTTGTTTAGTTTTTTTTTTTGATTTATTTTTTATTTTTATTTTATTTTTGGTTTGGTAAATGGAAATTGTAGGACAGCATCGGTTTGAAAGAAAATATTTACAATTCCTAACAGCATGATGGAAAGTTACAAAAATCAATTAATAAAATAATATTTAACAGTAATAATGAATGGGTTCATAATGAATCATATCAAATTGATATTTGGGTCTACATTGTAATTAAACATATTATTCGATTTTGAAAATTTTGAGTATTTCTGAGAATACAAGACCCGATTGAGGGCAAAGGTAAGTTGGTCATATTTCCATTCAAAGAAAACACTAGGGTAAACATTCATTTTTACAATTGAATAATTCGAATGATTTGTCAATTACAATTGATCGGATTGAAATCGAAAATTCGATCTCTCAACACTTACAGTTTACATCGATAACGATTCTGAGCCTTTATATATCGATGAGACAGAAATAAATTGCTTGACTGTACGATTGCTGCTCGTGGGTTTTTGATCGTCGATTTTTCCAACCAATTCTTAGTTTCCAATCGTTGATAATTGGAAGCAATATATGTATGTAATTATGATTGGTGATTGTGTGTTCGCTGATTCTTTTTCTTCGACGGTAGATAAGGAAAGGAAGGATGTATTTATACGTATACAATTGTGTCAATAAGCTAATCGATTTTGAAGTTTACCAATTGTCAGTTTATCCGATTGATGGAATAATTTGTAGTCGTTCATCGCTAATAAATTGAGTGTTTAACTCTTTTTCATTAACTACCATTAAGGACGTGGAAAAGATATTGTTATGTACATATGTGCGAATGCTATTGGGGAGCTACAGCTGAAGAAGCTGCTTAAGATCTAGAAGTAGTTAATACATCGTTGAAGTTAAGCCTCATGTTTCCTTTCGAATCTTTTATTTCCTTCGTGATTCTTTCGTTGAATCCACCATATTCGGATTCGTTACACGGAATTTTTCAACAACTTCTTCTAAGACGTTTTCACTTTCAGATGTTTGCCATAAACACTTTTACGAGAGACAGTATGGTATGAAGGTTGTACATCGGAAAGAATGCTTCCTATTTCATTCGATAAACTAGCTCTCATACTCTTTACGAACGTAACTATGTTCTGAAGTATATTTTGCGATACCTCTATTCATCCATCCAAGCATAATTCCCATGTAGGAAATGCGACGACTCTGAAGATTGGGGCAATCGCATGATCCGTTGATAGTTTCTATTCCTGACAACTCTTGAAACTGTCAGGTGAGACATGACACAAGATATAATGATACTGGCTTCTGTTTCATTAATTGGCAAAAGGATTTTGTTCATCGTTAGTCATGAGGTGTGAGATATGACACAGTTGTACCTAGCTGTCCAGGACGAGTTTCTCTTGCTTTAAGATCTATTTTCCTTTATACTACAGGGGTGGCTACTGTTGCATATATGGTCTTCACTTAGTGCTGAATTTGTCTTGTCTAGTTCAACTTCTATTTCTAAAATCCTGCTGTGACCAGGGAATAATATCTGAATAATATCTGAAGCCACTTGCAGAAACGGTGACTTTATGCTCCCTCAGTTGCACCCGTCCGAAAAGATTTTTAAGTCCTGTCGACTGTTAAGTTCATAGGACTTCCACTTCTGCTTTTAGGATGTAAGCAGAATATTTCTCTTGAAAGTCTGTATGCGGTGCGACATACGCAGATATCAAGTGATCTTTATTTTGGAAATATATGTATATTCAAGTCAAAAGGAGAAAAGTTATATCGATAAGTACTGAGCCATTTTAGTTCCCGTGCTTAGGCTAAGCTTATATTCAATACATGACCCATATTGGTCATGGGGTTGAGGCAATTGACCACTTTATTTGTAGTTATGATCACTATGACGTCCAACTACAAAGCGACGCTAGGTCTAAACATTTTTTAGACATCTGCAGCCACAACAGTGATATTCTTTGATTGAACCTTTGTTCGAGTGTCCCTAATTGAGACATCCTTCTCCAGCAATACGTAGCAGAAGCACATTAGAACAATTTTTGCAACTGCTGTCAGTTGTCAGCTGCAATTGTCATTTGTTGTAACTGTCAAATATGGTCTAATATGTTTCCCGTTACAGCATTGGTCTTTTTGCCTTCAACTTCAATAGTTGCTGTTTTAACTAAAACGAAGCATTGTTTGCTGAGTTGGTTATAAAATTATATTTAAGCCAAAAATACCAACAGAGTTATATCGCCTTCTTACAGAGCATAGTATCTCTCTACGTGATTTTTGCTTCTCTTTGACTTTACAGATGTCAAAGTTGCGATAACATAAGACGCCATATGCAAAAATGAGATGATGACTTCCAAGCCACCTTTTGTACACACATAAAATCAATAAATGACTACCACATGCGACAATGTTGAACGGAAATGTCAATAACTCTCAATGAACTCTCTCCTTCCAAAAGGTAAAATATGCTAGTCAATGTGCAAATAAAACCCAAAACGGACTCAACATTTTAATAGTTTCCACTGAAACGCAAACGCACAATGAGTTATTGTCATAAAACATTGTACTTAATAGCGCCCATAAACCAATTTTGTTAGCACTTTTATCAAGCAAAGAGATGACGTACATGCAGAAATTTTGACATCAGCTTAAACCTTTTGAGTTGTTCATGATCTTTTATGTTAAGTCTATCAAGGAAAAAGTGTCAAACTTAGGTCAGATTGAAGATTCGTTCACATGAATAATATTCTTTTAAAAAATTGTAATTTATTTAATGAAAAGCATCAAATTTATACGGTATTTTGTAGCACATTCTTTTTATTTTACTTGCATGACACAATTTTGCTCGCATGATGCCTTCATGAAAGCCATTTTAGTTTATAATTTTTGCCTGTTTTACTTGTTAACATCCGTAGATTGATCAAGAACTTATTACTTTTATTTTGACTGAATTTTGGATTGGTTTCAAATTATAATTTTAAAAAAAAGTTAAATTTAAAAAAAAAATAAACTTAAAATAAAAGTATCTCAAAATTGATCAAAAAATTCCCCCCGATTTTCTTTTTAGCTTACCTCTCGGCCTATGGGAGATATTCCTAGCAATTTGGATAACAAAATGGTTCCTCTAATTTTCGGATGCGTTCAGTAAAAAACTCCAATTTATGAATTTCATTCGAATTTTGTTAAAAAAAAAAAAATAAAATCCTCAGGACAATCGGTGAACCTAGAGCTACTCAAATGGTACCTTAAATTTTAAACCAAAAATACAAAACATAACAATTTTGACTTTTAAAAAATTTGATTAAAATTGCCTACTTTGCTTTGTAAAAAAATTAAAACAAGATTTTAATCTAAACCTCTTGCATGTAAAATAAAAATCCCATCACCTCTATGCAATCATTTAAAATTAATTGTTTGTATTATTATACGTATTTTAACTCTTCTTTATCGAAATTAGTATTTAATTTATTATTTAGTTAGGACTATTTAATTTTTCAAAATAAATAATAAAAAAAAAATAAAAAATTAAGACTGAAAATTATGTAGCAAATTTTTTTTTATTTTCTTCAAATATTTTTAGCATCATCATTCACAATTGCTTGTCTATTTTTAAAAAAAAAATATTTTTGTAGTTCCTTAGGAAGAAACCCTTTGAACTGATTTCACTTCCTTTTGACTAAAACGATAATCTGGTAGAAAATATTTTTCCAAAAATAAAGTGATTTATGAAAATGAAACTTTTGTACATCATGCTGTTAGGGATCTTTGACACAAAGAATCGTTCGTGCTTGTGTCAAAAGAAAAAAAAAGAAGACAACTCGTTGGGTAATGCACTGTAGATCATTTCTTGGGAATGAAATTAACTAAAGTGTGCTTTTTCTAAAGAAAAAATAAATAAAGAATTGTATGTGTGACCTAATTCAAGGGGAAGAGGCTCAATTTTTGTGTGGAACTCTGTTTCCAAGTGCTTTTCAGAGAGCAGTGGACTGGAGAGATGATACTCTTGAGTAATACCGGATATTGCATTGTGTAGGTCACACATGCACATATTTCTTCCTACAGCAAATTAAGAGTGTCTTTGAACTTGCTGCGGCTTGGATATGAAATGACAAGGAAGTCACGTAAGTACACATATGTAATTTTTTCTTAATTGACAGTGATCTTGTATGTATACTAACCGGTGCTATCATTGCTAGCTGAGTAGCACATAGAAGTGCAGAACTTGCAAGGAGTAGATTGGCTAGCAACCTACTACCGGTGAGTTTTTCAAATTGAACAGTGTTTTTCAAAAGAAAGATTTTTGAAAAGTGTTTTTTCATGATCTTTTGCCAACCAAACTAAAATTAACTTTAAAACAGCTGAGAACTGTCAAACTGCCTTTACAGAAAACAGTGTTACCAACTGAAAAGTCAAGAGACGATGTTTTACACTGATGACTCTAAGGTGGATTTAGATATCGGAGCCAGTTTTCACTCAGAATTACTAATCATTTAGACTTCCAGAAGCATTCAGTGTTTTTGAAGCCATAGTAGAAACATCTCTTCTTCGGATATAAGATTTTTGTAGATAGCCAAGCGGCTCTGAAATCAATAGAATCCAACCTGGGCAAAGGTGGTCAGAAAATGTCAAGATCACCATCAGGCACTACAAATCAAGCTCTGTTGGGTATCTGGACACACCAATGTGGAAGGGGACAAAAAAGCAGAAGATTGGCAACTTTGCGATGTGGTATAAATATCGTCGAGGTGGAGACATCCATATTGCAACCGATCACAGGAACTGTATGGTATAATCGAAAGTGGAAGAGGAGGAAGCCTCCAGGGTACTCAGAGAAGACTGCGCTACTTCTCGTGCTTTATAGCCAATGTTAAAGAAATGGAGAACAAAGACCTTGCTGAGGTAATCAATGGACATTGCACAGTAGGAACTATGCTCCGCTAGAGTCGAAAGATTTATTCTGAGACGAGGAGATGTCAGAGTCACATCAAAACATGCTGTGCCACTACACCGCCAAAGAACAGCGCAACGTATTGTAGGCTACAGATTCTTCTCTAGCACCGCAGAGGATAAGATTTATCACCAATGCAAAAATCCACATGAAGTAAACTTCCAAAGAATTGTCCCTGAAGTGCTTAAAACTCAAACCGTAGTATAGGAAGTGTGTTGTGAAATCACTAAATCTATCGTTACTGCAGCCTCTGTAGGGTTCGTCTTCCGTCCATAAAATGTTGTTCTCTTTGATGATATCTTCTGGAGGCAGTCACGGGGGAACTAATGCCAAAACTTTCGCTTAGAAGACACTGTTGTAGTCTAAAAGTCGTATGAGGTTCATCATACTTAACGACTCTTAGAGAGTGCTTGTCTCTGCTCCGGTGTCCACTTTCCGTCCGCCTATATAGATTGCTATTTTATTGGGCGCTAGGTATATGAGTGTCTTTCTATTCTTCCGAATGAGAATATAAAAGAAAAAGTACTAAGCCATAAGCAATAAGCCCATAAAGAGTGAAGGCCTAGCTTATCACAGTTGTGTGTGGTATACATTTCTGCGCGTATAGAAGGGGTCTTATAGTTTGATCCCGTATCCAAAGGACGAAAGATGTTGGATGCTTGTCAGACGCTCGCAAGAGGTGGGACCTTAATAGACTGTGATGTGATTCGAACTGGGAACTCAATGCATAAAGCACTCACAATTTATTGTGGGCTTATGGCCAAAATGTCTAGCAGCAGCAAGTTGAGAATAGCCTTAAGTTTGACGTCAGGGTATGCACTAGCAATGCCAATGCACGTTAGTCTTTAAACTTTTGTGACAGCCATTACATAACACCGCGTTATCATCACTTAGTGAAAGAAAGTCGAGGTACAGTCAGTCCATAAGTATTAGAAATCTTCTTGCAATATGAATGTCAACCCATGTCGCTCCCAAACTTCCTCGAAAATGATTGCCAACTTTTGCATAATCCTGGTGACATTCAATATTCATTCAAGTGTTATCATCATCTCCGGTCATTGGTGCCTGCTGTCATGGCAAAGCTTCAATTCTATTGACGTTTCATCGACGCAATTGTTCTTTTTGGACTGCAAACGCCAGCTATTTCAATAAAAGTCCTACAAAATCTTTATTTATAAATATTTGTTGGCTATTTTTAGAAGCCATAGTCTTTGAAACCTCAAACTAGAAAGTTATCTGGCAGAATCACCTTTTTCAGTAGTTCAGCATAGTTTCCGGATCAAATTAAAGCGAATCTTATCAAAAAACAAAATAAAACAAAAAAAAAGCTAATAAACAAAGCAATAAAGTGTTCAAGTTCAATAAACAGCTGTCGCTCGAGTAGTCAGTCTCATTCACTGCTGTTTGCACAGTTGTTTTACTATTGAGTAATCGTTTACACCCCCGCATTGCACCTTAATAGTGCCACCCTATCAGATAAAGCTTGTGAACTTTCCCGCCTTCGTGCGAAAATACCACCCCATCGATGTTGTTGTTGTTGACATTTTGATGTACTCTGTCTGATGATGAAATCTAAATCGTTTTGCTAGGAAATTCTAAACGCTTTCTTGATTTGAGTCACGTACGCCATGGCTAGTGCTAGCACGCGAATTCTTTTTTTTTTCCTGCTTTTTGCACGAGCAAATCAATCCGTACTACACCTAGCCCTATGTACCACGTGCGAGCGACTCTATCAAATGCACGATCAAATTCAGTGTCGGTCAGAGGGGTGTTGTAGTTATTGTGAATGGAAATACGTCATACGAGCCAGTTGGGTTTTGAATTATTCGAAAAGACTTTGGATCTGATGACCGGATGGGTCATTTGTGGCACACATTGGACCTGAACTTTTGCCACACTGATATTGTAGATTCAATGCGATGATATACTTGTGTGCAGTAGCTAAGATTTCCGTTTTAATTGATCGGAAATGCTTGTGTGGAAAGGAATTTGGCAGCGGCATAGCAACTACTTGAGAATGGATGAGTCAACTAAAATGTTTTGCTCTGACGCTGATAGCGAGAGATATTGCAGATGATGTGAGATATGAGTCTGCGGAGATGTTGCGATCACGAGTGCCTACGTAAGGTGCTGGCAGTTGATACTCAATAAAGTAATTAATCTTACTTTTGTGTGTGTTTTAGAGTGGTTCTTATAGTATCCGCGTTGTGATGTTAAAAGAAAATAAAACAGTTGAAAGAAAAGTATGTTGTTCACACTGTCATGGAGTCTATCTCCAGAACTAGTTGTAGCAGCATGTTTACGCGGGATATTTAAAGGAGCCTTGGCCCACCCAACCAGCTGACATAATACTCACTGTGACGCTGTCTTTAAATTCCATCAAAAGATTCAATCTTACGACACGTACTCAGTCTAGGGCGGAGCTGTTGTCAACCATAGAAGCTAAAGTAAATAGAAAACTACGTTATGAGGGTGGCTTTCTATTAAAGAATGTCCTGGCTTGGGAACTAGAGATAAACAACCTGTCCATTGTACTACTAGAGCTAGCCAAGCATGTAGACATGACAATAAGCTGCTTGCAGTCTTCTTATACAGAGATACAGAAAAAATGCCGCAGATTTGGTACATACGTCAGAAACCATTTGTTAAGTCGGGCTGGTCTTAGGAGAGACATTCCAGTTGCCACACACAATTTTGTTTCTAAGAAAATCAATCCTCCTAGCCGAGGATTCAGACTCATAAGATTCAAAGTGAAGTTCAATTAGCCCTCCTGAAAACTACTTCAGCTGAGTCTCAAAATGGTTCCTCGTGACATGTTTGACAGTGCATTTAGATTGTTGAAGGTGTGTTCTTCCAAACACTCACTGCGATACAGTTTTACTAAACCTAGAGAGAGCCCATAGCTCTGAGAATATGGCTTTCCCTTCGGAAGTATTTCGCAACAGTGACTATCTTTACCATCCTTCATTGGGTATGATCTGCTATGCAATCCCTTTCAGGGCTATGCATCGGTAGTTCTTATACTACATAGAATATGGATACTCAGTTTATTTTCCTTCAACCATACCTGACTGATCACTAAGGCATCATCACCGTGTTGGAAGAGTGCCCATCAGAGTCAGTTGTGTTTTCTACGAACGCACATTCAAGTTTATGGATTCCTGTCTTGCGTCGATTGGGTTGCATGTTGGACTGCCAAAGTGAAGCCAGATTGCTTGGGAAACCTAGAGCTACTTATCATCGTATTACGAGTTGGTGCAAAGTCTGTTGTCGTGTAGACTGTCAAGACTATGTTTACCGAATAACCCGCCAAAAATGTTCTGCTTACCGCATTTTTGCGTTGAAGTCAGCGACCTTCACATCGTACTTAAGACAGGCTTCATAGGCTTCATCCAGGGATCGTAAAATTCTTGCTTGGCAGAGTTTTTAGCCTCTTCGGTAGGGGTGTGTACACTAATCATGGTGATGTTGTTGAATCTTGCTCTTATCCGGATTACAGCAGGTCGATATAAATGTTAGGCCTAAAAGCAATGACTGTTGATCGGAGCCGATTTTCCACAACAAATCCGCATCTTTACATGTGCAGTCTTTTCTGGCAGCTAACTTTATCCTCTTCAGTGTACGAGTACTCTTATTCACTGGATCGTAGTAATATCTGCTCTGCCTTGTAGTGCGTGAGAACAGACTCAAGTTTTTAGGGCATTCCAGAACTGATATCAGTATATCACTTCTGAGTTGCCCATTTAAGGTTCATCCACCACCATCTCTATTTTATAGTAATGGAAAACAGACCTGGGTTTCGAATTTTACAGACCTGTAGCTCATAAGGTGTCTGTCAAAACCGTCCATGGAATGCCTCTTTGTTTCTGCTTTCCATCCTCTTTCTGAGGGCTCTTGTTATACGCCTTTCCAGCATGAATACACACATTCAGTGGGACATGTGCCCCAATAGAAGAAGTAAGGTTCAGGTTGGCAAGAAAGGTCTCATCCGGCTCCACATTATTGCTGAAACCAAATGTGCTCGCGCAGTTCCGAGTGTCGAGTCTGTGGCATCTGCTCATCGTTATTTTACTATTGTGTACATGGCTATCTAGGGAGATGATAATGGGAGATTTTGGCCCCAATTCCACAATGATCAAAATTTTGTGGTACTTACACTGTACCTTGCACTACCTTACACAGGAGCTACTTACAAGCTGCCTAGAACTACTTCTGCCAAAGAAAATCCGCTAAATCTAATAAAACAAACAAAGTGGAATATTTTCAACTGCCATTCCTATTATCAGTTCTAAACTCAATCGCTTGCATCATTCTCTAATTGACAGCACTAAGATAGTGGTCAACAGAAATGGCTTAACCTTGCTATAGCACCTTACCTCCTTGCTAAACCTCTTTGGAATATTTTATTTGATCGCCACGAGCTCCATGTGATTTGGAAATTTTTGTGGAATCTTTTCTGATTTTTTTTTTCCTTCGCAATCTTACGTAGATACTTGTTGAAGTGTCTATCAAGTCAAGTGTTGGGTTAGGTAAGTTCAGTTGGGTGAGAGAGAATTAAAATTAATTTTAATGCCTAGACTTTGTTGTTGTTTTGTTAAATTCACATTCAACTGAAATTTGTTATTGTTTCTTCTCTTTTTTTTTGTTTATGATGATGATTAGGTGGTTTCTAGTCTCAAAAAAATAAGATTATAAATTTTGTAGATAGTGTTAGAGGGATTTTTGTGTTTGCCTGTGTGCCCGATAATATAACGTTTATACGGCTAGTGAACTTTGATGAAAGTTCATTGTTTGTGGCTAATATTTGATTATCTTTATTTTAAGGTATTCCATTCATAATTGCATCTGCAATTCGTAATTATATTCATAATCACTGTGTATCGACATTTTCGACATTTTTTGGTTAGTCCCCGATGAATAGAAACGATTGTGAGTCATTTGCTGAACTGGCCTTGACGAATTGGACTGGATGGAGATATTCAAATGTTTATAGATATATACATACACAGGTTAAGCTTCTAATTTTGAAAGTATCTTTGGGCTAAAAATAGAGTCATGTGGTTTATGCGGGGCTAAATATCACTCATCGATGAATAAGTGGTTTGTTATGATGACGTTTGGCTAACAAATTGAACTTGAATACTCTTGTGTTCTCTTTAACATGGTACGGGTGGTGGGGACAAACCATAAAGCGGAGGTACCGATGCACGTTGGCTAAGGTTTTTTAGGAGGAGAGTTTCGCCGATACATAATAGGCAAAAAAAAGGTATATAGCCCACAAAGAGCCCAAGCCTACTTCAACGCCTTTTTATTGAGACTTCAACTTCTCCTTTATTGAGACGCCCCCCAAACCTACTTTCTTCTACAATTCAGAACTTACAAGAGGAACCTACAGTCTTAAAGCGTATCGCAAAGGCTTTTTGAGAAATCATGGCAGCAATGCTCTTGGTTGTTATTCCGATGTCCCCAATAGGTGGAGCCGTAAACAACTTTGATGGTATTTTCCGGGATTTGAACCTGGAACCCCGTGCCCAATAACCACTGAGCCGTGGCAGACTTATGGAAGTAAATGCGAAAAATACAAACATTCGCCTGAAAAGAATGAAATTTTACCACAAAATTAACCATTCCAGACTTCAACCTTATGAATGGATAAATCACTTTCATCGTTTTCTAATGCAAAGTACCTAGGCACTATTCTTGGCACGAGACTAAGTCAACGTAGAACAGAAGGTAAAGAAAGCGTGCACAGCTTGTGGATGAAAGTACGACGCAAAGAATTGTCAAGCGGCTTCAATATATTAAGTGAACCACGATATTCGATATAAATTCCCACAATTTGCAAGCGAAGCGAGATGAAATATCAAACTAAACTGAAATTAGCTGTCAGCTGTTAAATCGGTTGCCCGGGGGAAAATTGTTGCCAGCTCGAAAAATTAGTCTGTAAAATAAACTCCTTGTACAACTATTTTCTGAATATTGAATTATTACATCTACTATATGACCGATTCAACGATCGTGTTTATAAGTACAAACGTAAGGCTGTCAGTTTGAGGGATAAGAGTACAATTCATAGATAGTAGTAGATGAAAGTTTGTACTGTAAGTTATTCTGTGCTCTACCAAATGTCTCTGCTTTCGGAAACGGATCAAACTGTTCAAGCATTTTCTTTGAAAGTTCGAAAGTCGTGAAGCACCTGTGAATTGTCAAACTTTCAGTGGCGAATTAGTTTTTCATTTGGAAAATAGCACCTGATATACTTAAATAGAGATTGACAGCAGTCTAGGGATGAGTTTGATAAGTAGCTTTGACAGTTGGTCTCAAAGAGCAGACTATGCTGCAAATAGAAAAAAATGTAGTAGATTTTTTATTTAATTAATTAACCAGGAAAATTGAGCTTTATTAATTTCCCTTACTCTCCTATGCATTTAGCTAAATTCTTTGATGGTGTGTGACACTAGGAACGATTTATGCTTCCCTTTTAATCTTCGTTCAAAACTGTCAAGTCTTTGTTTCCTTTAAACCCCCGGTGGACAAAATTTAAAATTAATTATTAGCAAACATTTCCATCCAAAAGATATATACCATGCAACGCTCCAAATCCCCCAGCTAATAATGCAACTAATGATGCGACAAGAAAGACAATAATTTACATGTACAAAACTATGTCAATGGATGGGAGGGATACCCTGATGCGGAAAAAAAAATACTCGCATTCTTTTCAAACATTTTTAAAAACGCAATGCTTCACATGAATTTATTTATAATTCTCTGCAACTTTGTAGTTCCTCTAAAAATAGACTTAAACTTTTAAGAAAAAAAAATTCCAAAAATAAAAAATATCCGAAAAAATTTGTTAAACAATAAATTTAAAAAAATGTGTTACAATGTAACGTATGACAACTATGCTCTCAAAGGAGACGTGTTCAGTATTTCGTGGGGTATAATTTTTGATCACTTGCCAAACTAATCGGCCGTGGGTAATCTTGAATGAAAGTGACTCAAGAGAACATGTACATACATATGCATCCTTTGTAAAGTGTACTTAATTTTTAAACTTTTTTTTTGGTCAAAAATTTTGAGACCAAATTTTAGACAAAACTTTTTGACACTGAAGCTGCAGGTTTGAAATATTTGAGGATCGACCTTAGAAGCCAACTGCGGGCAGGAGAATTTCCTGTATTTGCAAATCAGACTTCGACTATACGTCGCCAAAATATTCAGAGACACTGGTGTGGGCTTAGGAGTTATCTATTTGCGCAACTTAAAGGCAAGAAGAGTCTATCGAACATTTACCCATGTGTCAAGATGATCACGCAGTCCGACGCCACTAGTTTCATTTAGCGCCCTCTAGCTGTAGAGGTCACCTAATATTTTAGATTTTTGATTGCCTATTCGAAGCACCATCAATGTGTTCAAATGAAGACAAATAAAAGCTATACACAGACCTGTTCAACTTGCCCCTTCAATTTAGGACGAGGTCGACTTTCCAAGGCCTTTAGTGCAGCCTGACTGTCGCTTCCATTCTACAGCCCTGCCGTTAGTAAGTGTGATAGTGCAACCTATCAAAAGTACACACAAACTCTATAATGCGAACACAATTGGTCGCCGTCTTAGTACTAAGAGTTGGCCAACTATTACCTTCTTTGCGCGACGAAATTGATAGCAGCTAAAAGCAGAGAAAAAAATGGAGGGTGTAAATGAAAATGGCTTCATTTGACAGGTTGATCCACCAGGCCAGTGAGGGACTTGAATGTTGTTGATTCGGCATGCTTTAAGCAGAGCTGCTTGCTCTGAATGAACTATCGAAAGTCAAACTCTAGTCGAGCACACAGGTTGCATACCGCCATTTCCTTCGATAAACACCTTACCAGTCATCGTGTGACCAAAACAGCCTGGGCTGATACAAACCTATGCTGTAACTGCTTGATGCTAACGACAAATAACCTTTCTTATTGGGGAGATGGAGAAGAAGATATACTAATAGACCAATAGCACTTACTCAGCCTTACAAAGTTCTGAAAGGGTGATCTACAACGACGTTGAACCTTCCTTAAACTAGTACATGCCAATCAAGCATGATATATGCATCCAAAATCGGATCTTGCTTTTGTCTTCGGCGGTTGATGCTTTGGTCTTGTGTACCAGGGTATCAATGCTTCAACTTATTCGTTTCGCAACCACCATGTAACACAATGCTTGGCTAATTAAAAAGAGTTGAACAACTAGTTGTAGAGCTTTGTTCAACTAAATGCAGTTGAATTAGTCGATCAACTGCATAGGTGTACTAGGCTATTCAACCATTGAATGATATGATCAACTGGGTCTATGAAGGTGTCCAACAGTTGAATGAGTTCATCAATTAGACATACGACGCTATTCAATAGTTGAATGTGGTGATCAACTAAGTCTATTAGACTATTCAATAGTTGAATGAGTTGATATATAGTTGAATGTGGCGAAATTCGTTTGAGTTGATATCGCAGGATAAATTGGATTCATGTCCCAGTATGGTTAAACCTGGTTCCATCTTAACAATCCCAATGTGCACTGTAATAGTGTCACAACTACAGCAGACTATCTATCGTATATAAAAAAGAATCGTCAAGGCATTTATCGCCTCAAGCACCAACCTGTGTTGCATCTGTATTCTATCGACCATAAGATCAATATTGCCCATAAGATTTCTTAATTAAGAACGCAGCATGTCCAGACCCTTAAACCAAATTAAAATTAAACGCCCAATCTCATCTGATTAACATTTACAAGTCCATTCAAACTGAATGGTCACACCAACTCAGAGTCCTCCTTAATTAACTCATATGTCGCCTGATAATAAAGCACAAACCATAAAAGATTCTCTTGTTCCATAGCAGAACCGTTTCTATCCCAAAGGAGAGTACCTATCTACTATATCACACTGTGATTAGTTTATCTGTTACTCAATTAAGATAATATAATTAAATTAAAATAAACTTCTCGATGAGTCCGGTAGTGGCCTTAGATTTTCCACAATAAAACCGAAAAAAATCAAAAACCTCCGAACCGTATCTATAAAAAATCCAAAATCCATCTAATAGGCCTTTCTCTCATCATAAATGACCATAAAATGATACAACAAATCATAAAAGATCTTTTTATTACATATTTCGAATGCCGTAATGCATAATTTACATAAATTTAAGCTTTGCTCGTAAATGTACGAGTATCTACAAGAGAGGCCTATACATAACTCTCAAGGGGAAATCTATCATTCGCCGACAAGATCACCATCAGGTGGTGACTCGAACCAAAAAAAAAAAAAAAACAAGTATCTATTTCCCCGGCGAAACTATGCCAAACTTTTGAAACCAGTTTTACGACATGCCTAGCTCTGCCAAAAAAAAAAAAAAAAAAAAGCAGCACAAAAAATCGTGCAACCTCTCTCTTTCTAGCCGGTACATTACCGTTGAATGAAAGGCGATCGGAGAGATACATTTTTTTTTGAAAGTCAATCACACGATCGTAGAGCCGGCCGGTATCTATAGCTCACAGCTGATTGTTGGCTTATCAGCTAAAAATTTTCACCGCGTGCATGAATTTGCATAAACGGATTTTATGCTGAAAAGGCATTCAGTCTACATAAGGTGAGACGGTAAGAACTGTGCACAAGGTCTACGTGACTGTTAGCAGGTAGTAGGCAGAGGAATTGATCCAATTCTTGGTGCCTTGCGAGTGGAAAACGCCAAGCTAGAAAGCTCTATTTCCATCTACGTACAGCGAGCGACTGTGACTGTTGGCTCACATGATCGTTGCGCGTCACTTTACGGTTTAAGCAATATGCGCGAGCGATCTATTGGCGAAACGGTTGAGCTTTTCTTTTTTTTTTTTTTTTTATTTCGGATTTGAGGGGCCTGTGGTGTGGATTATGACGTAGGCCTTTTGATAGTACATGACATGTCTGCGGGAATGTCTCGTTTGTTTTGTGATAGTAAACAAATGGCTTTTTGGCGTAAAATTTGTTGTGTAAGCTTAGGCAATAGAGTGCTATGCGGTTTTTAGCGATATTCTAGCGCAGAGAATTGAGTTTCTATCGTAAGCTAAGCATGCTAGGCAGACATCTAGTTGTAGTTCCCTGTCTGTGCAATATCTCTGTACATATGTACATACATCTGATGAATGACTTACCCTTTTTGAGCAATTCTACAATCTTTGAACAACAATCAGATGTTTGTACGGATTCTGCAAAATGGTGGCACCAACATGCACGCTGTCACACCGACTGCCCGCTGAAATTCTTACTTGTGTGAGTGGGCTAATTTGATTAAGCTAATAAGTCAGAATACAATCACAAAATCAGGGACATTACAGCTTGTGGGAACGAATCTGCTCTACGGTGGAAGATGACTGTCTCTATACCACCTGTTCGCTATTAGTGCCCTTTGTATACTCGTGTGTGTATCTGGATTTGCCACAATGTACCAAATCGACCAAAACATGTCAGCTGTCTCACATGTCAACATTTGCTTTGAATTGAAGTCTCCTTACGTAGCTTACGTAACGTACTTTCTTATGAATGTCAAACGTGAGCGAAGTCAAAGCGCAAAACGGCATTGCCATTAAATGTTCGCAGTAATAAAATAAAATAAGAACTCGATAGGGAAGTTCACAGCTTACATTGTCCCATGAGAGTGGAGATTCTGTAATTCTGACCAGAAGTTACAGCTTCGGATTCTTTTGACAATCTTGAGCCGTCAGACGTAACGTGATTGATTGGGAGATTTGAAGATTGTTCAAATAGCTGCAGTGTGAAATTAAAACGTTGTCACTGCAGTTGCCTATTCCGCGAGGTTCTTCAATACGTTTGAGTCCTTCTTTGTCGTTGGGAGTTGCATTAAGTGAGCGGCTTTCTTGAGAAGATCAGGGAGATCTCATCTCTCAATGAAACCATTTCTCACTTTTGGTGAGTAAGGACGAGCATGCTTTTTCCAACTCATAAGCGCAATTGGCACGATCTACAACGACTTCAATGTTCTTCAATTCAAAAGATTCTACTTACAAAACTTTACAGTTAAATAGGGTGCCTTCTATCTAATCTACGTCCTCTACAAAGTTCCCAATTTGTTTCGAGATATATTTTCAAGTTCAAAGTCAGCCAACTACTCACACTAGTGGCCTGCCACAACAAGTGGGCGTTTATAGCTTTCGAAATAAGAAATAACAAATTTGTAAAGCTTTTTGCTCTATCTAAGCATACTTGGCCCCATCTCATAGGAAACGACACTCAACTGGAGACTCTCTATTCACTGTGACACCTGAATGGTGAATGGAATGAGAATTTACTCGCGTACGATCATGGGACTACTTCAAATGATCGTGAGAAAATTTTCAATCAACTTTTCGGTTTTTAATTGTTTTCCGGTAGCCTAAATTTCGGCACCTTTTCAGATAAGATAACACCACAAAAGGTGTCACTGGAATTGTAAATTGAAAAGGAATAAAAAAAAATTCGATCGGTTTAGATTCAAAACATCAAAAGTTATTTACGCCAATCGATAGGACGAGGGGCGGGAACGGGCAAACTAACCAAACTGCGGTGTTAGTTATTTGGCGCTAATTATAGAGAAACTAATTTGTTTGATTAGAGGAGAGCGTAATTTGTTAGCACGAAGTGGGAGGGGGATCTGGCGAGAGTCAATGAACTCGAAATGGGAGCCCAAACAGACGCAATTACGCGTGTTTGCCTCAGAAACCCGTCCCACCAAAAACTGATTGCTTATCTAATGACGCATTTTTTTTTTGTGCGAACTTTCTTTGCCATAAATTTGTAGTTTTTTTTTTTTGTTCTCTGCGTGGTCGAAATTTTTTGTTTTTTTTTTTTTTTGCTATAAATTTAGACTGTTAACGGAAATTATTTGTGTTGTATTTAATTGTTTACGAGAGACAGATACAAAGCTAGTATGTGGAGTGTGTTTGGTTTCTTCTTTCGGTGGTAAAGTGCTTTTAGTGGAAAAGTACGTACGCATTTTTGTCGGAATTGAGTTTATGAACTCGGAATATTTGTTCGTCACAAAAACGAGGCGAAGATAATGACATTTATGAGCTTTCGCTTTCATAGCTTTAGCATCTGGTTTTGGGAAGTGATGATGGAGATCATTTATGGATAGCGTGTCTGTCAAGAGAGCTGTCAAAAGTGACATAATGATTGATGAGAACATCTAATGTTGCGAAGAGGTGTAAAAGCTTATTTTGTAAAAACAAAAGTTAATAGCATACTCATAGTTGTAGTCGTTTGCATAAATGACATCTTGTGACAGAAGAGGATGCTGGCAATGCCTTCCCTCGAAAGCTACGACAAACAAACATGGAACAGAAAGTTCGAAATTTCGAAAATCGCAAAAACTCGCCGCCTTTCTGCGAAAACATCTCTTCCTCTCCGCCTGTATTAGAACAGCCGTATAATATGGGCGACCAGGTTTGTTGTGGCCTATAGTACATAATACTTCATCGTCTTCATCTATAGTGCTTTGCCCAGAGTTTTATCGAAAGGAGGCATAACTTCAAGATCCATACAAACTTCTGCTTTGACGGAAGATAAAAAACTGACTTTTAACTTATCCCGCAAAATCAAAAATAACTTCCCAAACAGCCATCATCGTTCCGTCATTATAGATGTCTGCTTATAAGACTCGACCACAAAGACAAGCTGGAGTTTTGGAAAAACCGATACCGAGATACCGAGCTATCTTCCTTATATCAACATCGAACTTATGTATCCAGGAGTCTCCGCATAGGCATATAGTCAAACTGTCGAAAGCTGAAGCACCCAGGGATGACAATTTTTTACTTAGCCTTAGGTCTGGTTGGAATGTCCTTTTTCGGGATGAATCTTAGCTTGATTTTCTGCCCCAGCGTTGACATCGCGTGCACTGAGTTCTTGAACCATATAAGGTTGGAGTCGTATGAGTCATGGAGTAATCAGAGCAGACTCCTATAGAGGCACTCGCTACCGACTCCTTTCCCGCTTCTCTCTGTGGATCTATTCTATCATCAATGAAAACTTATAGAAGAGGTGGTTGGTTAAGTATTTCCTTTTTACATATCCTTGACGTGGGAGATTAGATTCTGGGTCTTGGCTTGGTCGCTACGATCCCTCGTCAGCCCTCTAATGATGCATCTAGGTGGATTCTAAGAACTGGCTTCTTCTAGTTCTGTGTCACTTCGGGAAACATTTTTGGGTACCAGAAGACATAGTAGTGGTGCTAGTTTTCCGTTGGTTTCGAGGACTTGTGACTCAAAACGTGGTAGTTTCTACTACTTTCCAAAACACTGGTTTGCAACTGGAGTTAGTCGTTCTCTCTGTCTATGTTCTTCCAAGGGAATTCTATTGCTTCTTCTTGTGAGCTGGATCCTGGTTCAGATGGCCATTTGTACAGCTTATCTCCATTTGATAGCGACGGATAATGGGGGTCCTTTTTCGTTGTTTCGCTAAATCTTTCTCTGCTGCTTCTAGCTCCCATGTTAGCTTGTGAGTTTCACAGACATCAGTAGATGGCTTGTCGAAGACCTTACCTGACATCAAAGGGCTTGATGATAACCTTACTAAATTTCGTGGATCAGCAAGACATGGGTCTGCATATACCGCCTCGAAAACGTATGTGTCATCTTATCGGAATATTAGCTATCGTAATCGTTTAACAGCTTGCAGAAGTTTTTCATCCATATCCTCAGCACCGAAGGCGGTTTTACGACTATGTACATATGATTGAGATCAAAAGAGACTTGATCGACAAAGGTTCTGGCAGTCTCATGCCATTGTAGTCACCCGGAATGAATGTTTCTTCCAGAATTTCCTCGGTTTAGCAAGACTAGGTCCAACTGGAACAACACTTGTCGCCAATGGGCCAATTCATGCGTCTTGAGCTCATCAATTGGCTGCTGGAACGCCACTTAGCAATTCAAAAACTGTATGGGCAAATTCAAACCTCGAATCTGAGCGGAACAGAACTTAATGTGTTCTTTCGGGACCTGAGTGAAAAAACTTAAGAAATATTATGCAACAAATACATCTGGAGCAATGCCCCGTTCTTTTAGACAAGTCAATCAGAAGGATCAGTTCAGTTTTATCTTGGTATACCTACACGAAGTACTGCTCAATGTTTCTATTAAATTTTCATAGATCGCCATAGTTTTATATCTTAGCCTTTACAATCGGTAACAGGTTTCCAAGCAGTTACCACTGTCCAACCGTCAACGTGTCCATACAATGAACCACAAAGTCTATTATCCGCCAGACGCCAACAAGGCGACAACTCAATTTAATTCGATGAAATCGTGTATCGAATCTCACTCATATCGATAGTAAAACGACCTGCGGTTAGTCCGACAGTCTCTGCATAGTGCGACACCATCACCAGTTGCAACCTTGTTATAATAAAAAATGTGGCAACAAAATTGCTCCAGAATTGACTCCCACCACCATTATAACTATAAGCTTCTTCTAAATCACTTAGTAGGCGCATTAATCTCGATAATCTTTAGGGAAAATTCCACCCGAAATTGATCCACCACAAACGCTACCGCTGCCACATGTTACTAAGAGACAAATCTTTGTAAAAAGAAAAAAAAAATAAATTAGGAAAATCATCGATGGTGACACTTTAAAGGCTTCAACCGAACGCACTCTATCATCTGATACACACAACGAGTGACACTCATCGTATGCGTGACAAAAAGAGATCTGACAAACGTCATACCGCATAGAGCATGCAGGCCTATGTACATTGCCAATCGGTTGGCCACAAATTGTCAAATCTAATCGCGAGAGCTTATGATCGCTGCGCTAGTGTTCATTTCCCAAGAGTTGTTCGTTACACTTTCATCCAGTATATAACGGTCTTCTTCTTTTTCTCCTCGTCCGATCCAGATGGTGATGGCTGTAGGTTGTTGTCATCATCGACAACTTAAACTCGGTATCGATCGGATTGAGTTACCCAACTGCGGGTGTCTTCTAATGTGTCAAAGCCGATGATGGTGATGGTGGTGTTGGCGGTTTTCCACTGATCTCTTTTGCTCTTGCAAACTGATCGATGCGCCACCTTTGGTGAAGATACTCGTATATGTAAGCAATTGTACAATCGATTGTCAAGCGGGAAGATCGATTCTGCATTGGAAAAGAATCGATATGTGACTTTGGATTATGGGCGACGAATGCCAACTTGGTATAGATGTTGACTCACCACACTTCAATCAAAAAATTCTCTGACGGAAATGTCATTTGGCTTGTAAGAGTCATGCAATTATCGTTCATGAAGAAAAAAGATGTTTCAATTGTGTATGTTTGGATTGATTCAATCAGAAGGATGCACAATACGCATCGCAGATCAGGGGATTAGTGTTACAATGCTTAGGATGGGTTATATAATTGCGATGTTGTAAGTGGGTTATAGTCTTAATACTCAGCAGATCAGTTTCACAGATCGTGATCAGCCAAAAGGAAGGTAAGAAGCCCATAGTTACATGTGCTGTGCGTGCCCACAAGGGGATATAGGACGTAAGGAATTGAGTATTTAATGATCTTTTTTTTACTCCAAATATTCTTGATTGAAGTACATACTGCTCATCTACGATTGCCTACCCAAAACGACCTGGACGTCATCATATAGTTGGATACTAAAAGCTAGATGCCAAAATTAGACTCACAATAGAATCTTTGTTCGCCCCAAATTAGCCTCATAGACCGTCTTTACAAATCGGCATTGCTTTAATCCATTTTCCTATTCGAATTTGAGCAACAGCTTGTGAGATTTATTCACTCACTCATCTGCATTGATTGACACTTTAAAGAGATCCGCAACATCCCTCTTCGTAATGAATTACATCAGATATTATTAGATCCTAAACCCCAAATGAGATACTAGCATTTCAACAGAAATATAAATTCTTTTCGGGAATAAACAACCCTACAACGTATTTTAAAGCAAGAACCAGCAGAAAAGTTCTTTGACCTCAATACCATCATGAGCGGGAAGTATTCGCACTTTGAAATGAATACTAAAATACACAAAAAAAGAAATGTATCTAGCGATACATGCCATATCTCTAAGCTGTTGTTGTTATTTTTGTTAGACCACTCAGAGATAAAACATGAGGAGTAGATACTTGTACCAACATGCCACCCCCACTGGGGGAAAAAAAAAGAAAAGATCATCTGGGCGTTATCACTGTTTGTTTGGCTTGTGTTAGGGGATGGTTAGTCATCTAATCTATTTTGTAGTTCGGCTGGCCAATGTACTGCGTGATCCACGAGTACCGAGCGTGTGTAGCAAATTTATTAAATTTGCCATTTGACTAGGTAAATTGATAATGATTTTGTGGTAAATAAAACGTAAACAGCTGGAATATACAAAAACAAAAGGAGCAAAACATTCGCTACAACAAAGAATAAAAACATGATTTCTTTCAAGGTGTTTTTGTGACCTAAATACTTTAAGAAGGATGGATTATGCCGCAAAATGTTTTAAGAGAGGTCTTCTTTCTATGATTCGTTTCTTTATTTCAAACGAGTGATCGATTATGCTGTGTCACGAAGTTGGCTGCAGTTCCCATGTTTATGCAGTTCCCATGTTTATCGATATCGGTTAGAGACTCGATTTCTCTACCTCATCTACTACAATTTATTCAATCACTCCTTCTTTTCCCTACGGAAAGGCACAGCAGTCCTTTGTGCGAAGTTAAAAGACTTTGGAGAAACAGTTGCTAAGCAGCATGATATTAATTTAATTATGCCCTTGGATGGTAAACGACTAACAAAGACCTCGAGGAGAAATGACAACAGTCGATAAGACACTAGACATAGTTCTAAGCTTGATAGAGTTCACTGAGCCACAGAGTGAAGGGTCTCAGATTCCTCCAACTGGAATGCAATTCTATGCGTAACAAGCTCGACTTACTGGGAGAAAGCGGGTTAGTACGAACGTGTAGCACTGTTCTACTCTAATTTGAGAGAGAATCCGGATCCACCTTTAATGTAGAGTTCGAATACTGGTAACATGTGCAGGATAGGATATTTAAGGCCAGATCCCAGGCTAGAATACGTCGTTTTACTATTATACACTGTTTTGCCCTAATAGATGGCTCATCTAAGGAATAAAAATATACCATCTATCACCAGTTGGTCGTTTCTTCAACGACCGCAGACCTGAATGTCAAGGACAACGAACCGTTGAAATACATTCTAGACAATTCAACATTGGACATTAGCAGACAGTTAAGTAGCTTCCAACCATTTTGCCATAAGTCGCCGTTTTAGAAGTGGTCCGAACGGATAGGGGGTTGGAACAAGATCACCATCTTATGATGACTGTCCAATTATGCACTGCTATCATTTGAAACCCTAATGAGACAAAAACGCCCAGGTTATACACGAACCGACTTAGGGACAGAGCTTTGGATTGCTGTGCTGCATGGCGTTCATATGAAAGCTTCTTAAAAACCCTCTGCCCTTTGGATATGGCTTAAAACGTTCAAAAGAATAGGTATACAGACCACAATTCATTTAGATGTGAAGTTGATGGGTTCTACAGCCTATTTAGGGCTTATTACTTATTGCTGATAGATGTCAATCAGCTCAAGAGATCGCAGGAGCAGTTTAGTAAAGTTTGGAACTGTAGAAGTATTCCAATAAATCCCAAATCGCTTAGCTGCGCCAGCGGCATTAGCTTATCTACTTTACCCACTTGTTGGGAGAGCTTCTGAGACCCAGACCTGTCCAGATGACAAAAAAAAAAGAATGATCATCAAGATCCTTAAAAAATGGCAACCTAATTCAGTACGAACTGGAAAGGCGTCTGCGTTTCGTTCAATGATCACCTCAAAGACCAAATTGATGCAAATAGGTTAACTCCTGTTTCGATCGCACAAACACCCTATCGATTACGGATCGTCATGATACTTGTTCGTGACTTAGACGTTCAAATTGAGGTTCGGCAGGCTGCATCTAGTCACCAATATTGTTTTTGTAGGCGATTACCGATGGACTCTTACATCCGAACTCAAATATCTCGATTATGCTACTCTCTCACAGAACAATGGACCTGCACTGAATCTAAATGACAGCAAACTGGTCAATAGAAACATTCACGATGGCAACACTGAGGCTAATGCTAATCCATTCACTGTTGGCATCACAATGCAAAAGAACCTAAGCCTAGTACGACGTTACAGTTGTTAGAATCTAGATTCAATGACTCCACAGGTCTTGCTTTGAATGGCCTAATCTTTAAGAAGCCAAAGTACAACGCGAGCAATGAGAATGCTGGCCATTGATTGCTCCGCATGGGAATGGAAGAACTGGAGTAGGGGTCTAGGGTTACAGAGGCCATTATCTTTCAAGCTATGTAATCGAGATGGTCTATGGAGGCCTACTAATTGAACCTACATCTGCATGCATCGCTGAGTGCTTACTCATTAGACTTGAAGCCTGTTGCGGAGGATATCCCAATATTTTCCACTCCACTAAAACACACAGAATCAAACAAAAGGCGCTAACAAAAAATGGGTCAAGCAAGCTACTTGAACTTATTAAGAAAGGTAAACTCAAATGGGCAACCGAACCAGACATTGTCAATTCAGGTTCCCTAGAACATGTCCCGATAATGCCAGACGCAAATAGTGGTGACAGAAGACATACAAAACTACAGAGAAATCACTACTCCGTTTCACGAGGGTATAAAAAATCATAGCGCAAGATTTGGAACCGCGAGACACTACTGAGCTTTAGAACGGCCTAATTTTTGCCTCCCCTAAACCATTAGACCAATAATATAATAATAGAAACTCAAAAATGCGGAATCATCAGAAGAATTTCAATTGACAGGCAAAATAAAAACATTTTTGACACATGTCACATTCAAATATGACATATCGACTCCAAATGTCAAAACAATTCGTAACACCGTTCATTGATTTAATTTTTATGTCATTTTGACTGTGCCAATCATAAAATTCTGGTAGGTGGCACATATGACTGGACTAATTTGAGTCTCTAAGTCAAAGTATGTTGGAATTTTGAAGGTGACGATGTTTGTATCCTCAATTCAATTGCGATGCACAACAAAAACTAGTTCTCTGCACTTATTATTCAATCGCAGTCTCATCTCATTGCCTTGTCTTTTAGCAGACAGACAAACGAAAAAAATAAAAACTCATTCGCATAGGCCTTAACAAAAATATTCCGTGATCTGTGCGTCGTTGAACTTTTCAACACCTCAATCAAGTGGTTCACCCTCCCCAGCCAGCCAGCCGATCCTGAGATGCCGCAACTGATCAAAGGCGTCTGTCTCACCGAGAGTAAATTAAATTTTCTGTCACCCAAAAGAGACGTGTAATGCTGGCGTCTTGCCCGTCCCCTAACACCTCCCCAAGAAGAAGAAAAATAAAAAATAAATAACAAAAATATTTATGTAAAGATCACTTTCACCCCGAGTGTGATCTCTCGTTGTGCTCGATCGCTCAGAACAAATTAGCACACAACACCTTCCAGCGTTCTACTGATAGATACGAGCACATGCATAGAGAGCCTATTATGTTGGATTAATAGCGCTGTCCATTATTTGCGAATCAAACCGTCAAGACATTTTTGTTCACACTGAAGATCGCCGAAGAAACAAACAACTGACACGATCAAGTGATCTTTTGATCTTCAAATTGACAATTTGTCGCGCGGTTGATAGATAGATTCTGAGGAATGATATGAAAAAGCGCACGTACATGGTTGGTTTGTTGTCTGGAATGGGGTGGCTTTCGCACGTAGACTTGTGTGAGATGACATAACCTCGGAAGCGGGGGGGAAGTCCATTTGTCGTGTAATTTGAAAACAAAATTGTTTTTGACGTCGACTCGTGGGTGCTAGCTGCGGGGATGTTTATTTGTTCGCTTTTTTGCGAGTAGGATTACCCACTTAGGTGGGATTAAAATGAATTCAACCGCAAAACAATAATTCTGTGTCATAAAAACTCTATTGAACTAGACCTTTTGAAGGAAGTGCTGCGTCAATCTTGAGATGAGACAAGAATGCAGTAACATTTCTGTGGTTTAAGCGATCATCATAATTCGATTATAGTTCGGTTTTTTTTCGTCACGAAACTATTTAGGTAGCAATTATTAAATGGAGGACAGATTGACGAATTAGAAAACCACATCTTAATGGACACTGGACCCTAAAAGGGGGTTGAAAGATAGACGGGTGTTATGTAACTGGTTTTACAAAGTAACCGCAAAGAACTATGCTTTATGACTTTTTGATTCGTTATGCAACTGTCATGTCATAAATTGACGCATGTCACCATATCAGTTAACCCGTGCATATATGACAAGATGATTGTCGTTTATGAAGCCTATAATTTGGCCATGGATGAGTAACCTTAGGTCCTTTTAGTAACTATTTGACGACGTACTAAAGTATAGAGACTTAACAACGGATAAATTATTTTGGATCTGTGTAGCTTTAATGGAACAGTTCCAAGCTGGCCTTCACATCCAAACTTGATAAATTTCTAAGGACGCACGGCAGCTTCTAGAAGTACGCCTAACTCTGCTCTGAACCCAGTTTTTTACATTCCTTCTTCGTCACCTCGCTAAGGCTTCTGAATGTTCAGAATGGAATTGTGAACAGCTGTCCAGTCAAACACTTGACACTGGGATATAGAATGGAACTATCCTGCACTGCCTTATTTGGCCATGGTAGAGTGATAGTTCCTAGCACAGGAAAGCTACAAACCTTCTTAAGTGGTAGCTACATATGTAACAATTTCAGGGTCTTCCGGCTCAACCCGAGGAGCCAATAGCACAATCATTCAAAGAAGCAAATGGAAAAAGATAGATCACAAGATCAAATTGAACCCTTTAGCCTATGAAAGCAGAATAACATGGCCATGGACCAAGGAAAAAATGAAAAGAGCTGTCGAGATGGAGGCGTCACAAATCTGAGGCCAGTCTTAATAATTTCATCTGTAAATTCCTTGGTTATTCGATATGTAGCCCTATTGAGTTGTGCAACTGACTTCGAGTCTACCTAATAAGACTCTTAACGTCCTTGATACCTACATATATGATTGATTGGAAGACTACACTGTGGGTCTCGTTTTCACCAATACCAGTCCACCATTACAGCAGTTCTCGCAGCATTTCTAACACAAATAGTCTTCCGAAATATCATTTGTCCATTACCACAGAGAAAAGGTAGACCATGTCCCTTCTAAGAATAAAGTTAAGCCTTTCAGGTGTCCCACAAGATTGGCTAGCATGAAACATTTAGTCTTCTAGCCCAACAACAGCTTCAAAGTTGGTCCCAAGCTGTTTCATATAAATGGTAATTCCTAGGGAGCTTGATGCCTTTTTCCACTCATTCATGTAGCAAAATGCATCTTCCATCTCTCGAGCTCTTCTTTAAGTAAAGAACCTTAAAGAATTCTTTCACTGATTGTTGAGTAGAGCTTGAATCTGGCACTATCCTTCGTGCTGCTGGAGTCGCTGCAATTTAGACTGTTTTACTAGTACAGGTCTCCTCAGAAAGCCAAGCCGTATGTCTTCTCTGGGAACGACAGAGATAGTCCCTTAGTTCTTGACTCACTGTGAGATCCTTTGGTCAGAAGATTTCGGCTTCTTTGTTTCGTTAGATCTTTAAATAGCAATAGTCTGTAGTCCCTACCTTAAGAGGGCGATCTCGAATCAATTCCATGATCCGCCCTCGTCTATTAAGGCCTTCTAGAAGACTTCTCTTATATCGGCGACTGATGGCAAAAAGGTGGGTTAGGTTGGGGACTGGATTTAGGCTCAACCATGATGCCACCTATTACCTCTTATTGTAAGAATACACGCAGCTGTTTTTATTGCGATTGCCTAGCTGTGTTTTCCCTTAGCAGCTATGAAGTCTAAGTATTGAAACGCAAGACGTTAGGCCTCTAGGGGCTAATAGCAGTCCAACTCCATATCCAAATGTGTTTCCGATTCTCTCCCGAAGTAAATTTGTCCACTGTTACGCGATGGGTATTAGTTCTCACCCGCATCTTACCATATTAACTCGCTTACTACCAAAATGTCCAGCCTATAAGACCAGAATTCATCTTACAGTTCAAAGTTCAGATTTTTCATTCATTGAGTCAAGGAGCACCTGAGTATAGAGCATAGTTCTTAACTGTTTATGTTCTGCTGTAGATCCATAAAGACTAGAAGTAAATTATTGTCTATAAAACGTTTGCATGAGGAGGTTTAAGCCTCCAAACCTTAACACTAAACAGTGTTCAAATCAATTGCTCAAAAGAAACCAAATATCTTGGGATAATTCTGAGCTGGAAGCCGCACATAGTCAGTACCACTGAGAAGGCGGCTAGAGCTTCAACTTCTATGCAATAATTCCTCCCCTTAGTTAGACGGACACATGAAAATCCTTGAAAGAGTTCATCTGCTATCCAATCCAGCAGTGTGCCTCTCGGATTCATGCCCAAGAGAATCCTTCTCCATCACCCTTTTAAGGTCGTTGTCCCAACCACTATCTTTCAGGCAGAAGTCCACGCTATCGAGATCTCCTCCGAAGATCTCATATCAACATTCCTTCAGACAGCCAAGCAGCACTCAAGGCTCTTAATTCCTACAACTTTGAGTCTAAGCTAGTTTGAAACTGTCTCCAATTCATCTTGCAGCTTGCTGCACACAATAATATCACACTAACTTGGGTCCCTGGACACAGGGGCATCCCTGGCAAGGAAGCCGCCGATGAGCTTGCTAGAAAGGCTCCTTTCATTGGTCCTGAGCTTTTTTGTGGCCCACGAACTAGTCAAATCAGAATAGAACTCAGCAGATGGGAACGACAAGAATCGCTCTCCTACGGGAACTCTCAAAATGTCTTAAAACACGCCAAACAATTCATCAACTTCTCAAAAAAGAGAACAAAAGATATCCTCTCTATGAGCAAATACAAAGTAAATCTTAATTAATCACTGATTTCCTAACTGGTCATTGCTCTCTCAATTACCACCTCAAGAAAATTGGCCTTGTCCAATCGGACACGTGTCGCCTATGTCTTGAAAACACCGAAACAGCCCACCACATTTCCTGCTAGGGAATAGCACAAGAGATCTTTCTGCGTCGTAGGCCTATAGGCCTTTCGCCTTCTCTTATCCCTCACTATCCCTAAAAAATAAAGAAGTCTGCCGCCTGCTTTTTAACAGCCACTTTCCACCACTTTAACCATAAGTTTGTCTGTCTACTGCACTGATGACGGCCTTCAAAAGCATTACCATGCATCAAGTTGTCACCTATAACACAATTCCACTAAAAGCTCCATGAAAGCACAATCACAACTATTATGGCGGCCGATGAATTGTTTTAGCCAGTTGGCCGTTATGAGGCTCAATGGTCTAGGGGTATGATTCTCGCTTTGGGTGCGAGAGGTCCCGGGTTCAAATCCCGGTTGAGCCCGCTCTTTTTTTTTTTTTTTTTTTCTTCTTCCAACTCCTCTAAAAGATCTATCGCCGTCATATGATTTCTTTGCCAAGTTCTATGCTAGAACTTGAAACAAAACTGTCTAGCCGAGTAATTAGCAACTGTCGGGCGGCAAAGGTCACTGCCTAGACAAATGCACGATCTTACGCACTGTCAAGATCGTTTAACATCATTTGGTTGGTCGCCCTTAATAAGAACTGCACATCAATTGAAAGATGGACTCCAAATTGACCACCAGACCAAGGAGGCTGCACACAAATCAAAAGATTTTAATTAATCATGATCAATGAATGCCTCTTCGCCTTCGCCCTCTTCTGCCCTCTTCTGCCCTCTTCTGCCCTCTTCTCCCAACAAAACAACAATTCATCGCGCAAATTCACTCTCATTATTCCGTTCTTCCGCATGCCAGACTGCCAACTTTGGCAGTAGTTGTTGCGGAGGACCGCTCCGCTTTCCAGAATCTAATAATTCTCCGATTGCGCGACGGCATACACTACTCCTACTTCTCATGTGTAACACGAAACCAATGTGCAGGATACGTTACGTATAGCGCTGCAGACGCAACAGACACCGAGTCCATGTCCAATTTCAATTGAGTGCGCTTCATTCAGATTCTGGAACGAGAAATCTTTTTTTACTTTTTTTTTTTTTTTTTTGGAGGGGCGTGTGGGTGCTGGTCTCGGGGCTTCTGTCTAATTTGAGACCATTTAATCGGCTACTGCTGCTGCTGCTGTTGTTGTTGTTGTATTAATTTATTAGGACGTCCGTGTGTGCCAAATGAGAACACAAATCTTACGGATGCTGGCAGGGATGCAGTTACGTACGTGTTGTCGTGTAATTTGTAGGGAGACGGGCGTGTGCCCTGATTTTTTGGTGCCGAAGCCTTAATGAGTATCTAATGTTTTGTTGTCTGTTGTCTGTTCGTTAAACTGGTACATGTTCTTTTAATTATGACAAACGAAAAAAGGGCGAGGGGATCCTCAGCGGATTCTTCTCTGTTGACTAAGGACATGACGACGAGGAAGTTAATCGTTGTGACATAGGATTCATTTGTCGAAGAGGAATTTATTTGTCCCAGAGGAGGGGTGGAAAATTCGGTGACATTTTGTGGACTTTATTTCGAACAAGTGTTGGCCCGAGGTTTGAGGGAGAGTTTTAATTGATTTAGAATAGTCGTGTGGTTTAACTAATTGCTGTGGTAGAGGGCGAGATGTGCCCTTGTAAACTAGATGTGGAATTCTAGGGGAATGCTCTGGGAATGAGGGAATTTCTTATCGAAATTGTAGAAAAATATTGTGATCATCAGGGAGAGTAATAGAGGGTCTTATTTTGAAGAGATTTCTGGCAGTCTGTCCACAAGAACCCTAGAAAGAGACAAGTTCTAGTCTGCGCAGTAAGCATTTTTGCACAAATAAAGAAGACCTACAATCTTATGCTGGAAGCGAAGGACAGACTTTCTGAAAAAGATTACTAATAATACTTTTGGATGGCGTTCACAAGAAGTAAGCCAATAAGATTGGAAAATAGAATCCATGCACAGTACTTTAAACGACTTAGCACTGAGCCCCGACATCCAGGAGCTGAAAAAGTTTTTAAAAAAATTCTCTTGATTATTGGTATTTGACCCAAAGATAGTTCCCGACATACAAGGCTGAGACAAAGAACGATGAACTTATCCATTTTAGAGACTTAGAGACCATTTACACTCCATGCATGCGCAATTCAACTACGTTTAGCGTCAGCTCTTGACTATGAATTGAGAAGTTCTCTGATGATTATTCATGAGTGACAACTGTTTGATGGTACACTACCTTCTATGCCAGAATCATTGAATTCACTGGAGTCCGAAAAGCCCAGGCTACATTTGGCTCTATATAATGCTGCGATCAAGACAAAAGGTTACATAGATGATTTTCAGGCGACATTCTTGTTGAATCTTTACAAACCACGTTCAGGGAGTTCAATTCTCAGGAATTAAAATCTGATTAGAGGGAGGCAGCTTGGATTTAAAAGAGCAGATGAAGGAAACAGTTCTAATGTGTAGAAGACCAAGTAATTCAGATGCAATGAATGACCATAGATTGAACATAAAAACGAACCTGAAGCTTGGGAGTATACGGCCTAACGACGGTGGAACAAAATATAGCCGGAAAGTGGATTCAAAAAATACCTATACAGATCCGAGAACGACATGCTGCGGCAATCAGGCAGAAATAGCAGAATACGTGGTACTCCATTCCCTGAACTTGAGCCCAAGACATAGAGTCTTTGGAGACCCCAGAGCCACAAACAAAAATAAGAAATTCAATTTAATCGCGTAATCTTCAAAGATCTATTCTTGACATATACTTTTTAAAGACTATTTCTCAAAACTTCTGCCCATAACTGCATGGTCCACTCTGATGTTCCAATTTTCGATGACACGTCCAAGAGTTTCCAGTGATATTTGGAGAATAACGCGAGTAATGTTTTTAATTTGTCGATCGTACCCGGATTGTGCATGGGGACCTTGGAAAGGACAAAGTCTAGAACTGTGATATCAAACGGTCTAGACGGCCCATTCATCGGTTATGGTTTCATGGTTCAAAGCCGGTCTATGTAAAAAGTACACTCACCTTGTTAGTACCAAATGTCCTCGAGATCACAGGCTTAAATAAAAGGCTTCTAATCGTCTGTTTGCATGCCCAATTACCTTCTGTCCGAGCTCCTTCTCTGTCATTGTGTACACTCGTAGCTACCGCTGTTTTATTTTCTTCACAACGCGCTGCATATGTCCTATTTGGTCGGGCATTGTCTTATAATGAAAATTTGATTTCAAACGTACGTGGTAGGCTGATTACGTAGTCCATAAGTTGCTCTAAGTGCACCAAACACATGCCTCGTGGACGCTGATATTCATTATACAGCTGAACAATTTTTAAACGATGTACCAGGCTAAGTTTTTCAAATGCCAAATAATCGCAAATAAAAGTATCATAACGAGTTAATACAATTCATGTGTTATTTGTCAAAAAATTCATAGATTAAAAGGTACCTTTAAATGCATCACCCTATACATGCTGGTCCATGTACCTTATTCAGTTTGGTTATGTCTCTACTTGGTCTGTCACCATACTGTCGACCGATATATAAGGATTGAATGCACTAATGGTGACGAAGACCTACATAATCTTTAGCCAAAGGTTTTATTACAAGCATCGAAGGCTAGCCTTCTTTAGACACTGGTCTATGTTAACTTTCTAAACGAGCTCTTCTTCTACAACAACTCTGATTCAAAGACTGCTCTCTGTAAACACCATCAATTCTTCAAAACGCTTCGCATTCCTTGGAAACTTATCTTAATAGACCATCTAACTAACACATAGTGTTACTACTTGCAAATAACTGCCCATGCAAACGATGGCAATAAACAGCGCTCTGCACCATAGGACAACTCTTTAAGGAGCCAATCAACTAGGACCCACTGACAATTTAACCTCACACCCGAGTCCTCAAAATCGGAAATTATCTCAACCATAATCCGGCCAAAGCATCTTAACAACACCCCATCTTCGGCGATGAAAAATGTGTTCCCACTGTTTTCCGCCGGCCGTTAAACGTCAACAAATATGCACAACGCACACCCAGCGAATATAAAAAGCGGTTGGGTCGCTCGTAAAGCATTAAATTTACGATATTATGACATCGTCTGCATGCACGGTCTCACCGATCGTCGGCCGATCGTGACATTCTGTCGCACTGCGTTCTGGAATCAATTCCATTTCAATTTTTGCTTCTAATTAAAGGAGCCCGCAGCCGGCAACGGAATAGAGTCTCAATCCCAATTCAAATCCCGGGACCATTAAATCGATCAATTGTCGGAGTAAATTAATGCGATCTCAGGCATAACGTTCGACGATCGTTCCCATCTAATACTTGTGGAGTTTTACTTTTTTTTCCTTTTTCGAGTGCAACAAGGAGTTGAACGTCTCTAAACATGGATCTTACCGGCTCGAGGAGGTGTTATTGGCCCCGATGCTACGGTGACAGAGAGGACATGACTTAGCGGCGGCCAGCGCACTGGACATTGAAATCGTGTTAGAGACGATTCGGTTAATTAATGACGAGAATCAAGTCGGGGAATAGGCGAAATGTTGAGAAACCTGTCACATCTGCCAAACATTTCATAACCCGCACCGCGGTCGCATGTTGTGTTAAGGGCCTGTCCTAGAGAGCAACGGTGATGGCGGCGCGTCTGCGTGTGCAATGTGGATTCGGGGTGACATGTTGTCGTCGCAGGTCTGATGGGAGTGAATCTTAATTAGATTAGAATTTGCATATCAATTTGATGTTGTTAGTGTTTAATGTTTTGGTAAAAGAGTTTTGTCCTTATGGGCAGATGTTTGGAGCGAATAAAGAGTGCGTAAATCCTACTAAGGAAGTTGCTAACATGAAAGTTCTATTAGCCGTTTGTGTAGGGTATGATGATGTCTAATTGCACTTGGCACCGCAAAATATCTTGAAGTTCTATGGACTTATAGGTCAATATGATGTTTGAAATTTGGACGGAATCTCTTGCAAAAAAAACTTCGCCTTCGGTAAAAAGTCATAATTTTCTGGCATAAATAAGTAGACTACGTACATACTTATGTTCATACCTTTAAGCGAAGGCTCAACTTCAGTAGCCAAAAGCAAACTGAAGCTTCTGTCGAAATCCTTCGTTCATCATAAATTCACACTAGTGAAATATTCGTCAGAATTTCGGAATGTCAGAATAATAAAACGACACACATATGACAAAGTTTGAACGCATATTTTGTTTTCGTCGACCAGTTTGTCACTCGAGTAAGTCAAGAGTTAATTCTGACAAATATAAAATCTTTTATACGACACTGACATTTACTGACATAAATTCGGACAAGGTTGTCACTCGAGTAAGTTCAGAATTGATTCTGACAAATATAAAACTTTTTATGCGACACTGACATTTACTGACGGAAATTCGGACGAGATTGTCACTCGAGTAAGTGCAGAATTGATTCTGACAAATATAAAACTTTTTATGCGGCACTGACATTTACTGAAACAAATTTGGACGAGGTTGTCTGTCGAGTAAGTCCAGCATTCAGAGCATTCACTGCATTCAGTGTTGTTATAATAGGTAAAGCTGAATGAAAGTGAAGTTAAGTCAGTAGCAGTGTCAACAGTACAAACTGGCGATGTTTAACCTCACAATTCTTTCCTTTATTGTAAAGGACAAGTTAAACTGCGAATGAAATATTTAGTCCTAGTGCCTTGTTGATTTGCAATGGTTTCACTGCAATAATGATCTCATCCTTGCTAGCACCTAACGATTATGGTTGTCAAGCCATGTAGTATAAAGATTCTAGCTCTATCCTCTCTGCTGATGGATGCGATTCGAGTTCTAAGCTATTTAAGACGTCTATATTTCTCCATCAATCTTCGAAAAGTCACGCACTATACATATAAAATTGGATCCAGCAAGTCAAGTTTTTGAGATAAAGAAGAAAGCCATATGCCTTGAATGCAATTGGGTGTTGCATAGAGCATTGGTCACTTATTAGCAGTTCTGCTGTAGTACATAACTCCTGTTTCTGTCACCAATACATTCATGTAATTGGGATTGTGACACCAAATGCTACCCTGCACTTCTCTCATCCTCTTGCGATATAGTGACTTTAACTCGATTCTTTCGAGCCATAAGCTCTTCTTATTCTTCGATCTTTTAAGTCCCTCTTGGATAGCCACGCGCTATGTCTTTCCTGCGATCTAATAACTTTCCTTTCAGCCGAATGCCACGTGAAGAATGGTCCCTTAGTTCTTAGCACACTCTGGTATCACTCAATCGGTCGATGTTGAACATAGGCCACACTGTCTAGTTAGATCTTCGAACGGTGTATAATTGGACACTCACTATCATAAGATAGGTTCATCTCTTACCAAACTCATGTCCACTCCTTGTCTGTTTCGGACGTCTATTGGCAATCTCCAACCAGTTCTTGAACTGTTCAAACATAGCTTTGTGTTCATACGTACTTGGTTCCATCTAAGACCGGTCTTCTTCTCATGGTCTATATATAACTTGCCATAAAACTGTATAGGGTACATCAAAACCAATAACTGATCGATCATAATTCCTCAACCATTTTATTCCACTAATCTATTTGTATAAATCAAGAAACTTACCATGAGAACCTAGTTGCTCGCCGGAAGTGTAAATTGAACCACTACCTATAGAAACGTCACAACTTTAGCGCCCACACATCATCATTCGTGCCGTCATAAATTGACAGCTAAACACAAGTCTCTTCCACGATGTAATGCCACTTCCATCCACATCTCATCCTCATCAGTATTTAGCATTCAACTCATGATAGTCACCCTAACTACTAGTACGCATGACGATCTACACTATTTCACAGGCGCGATTAGTCACTAAACCCTACACTGTCGATCATAACTCTGTTTATGGTCAATGTCAAGCCTCGTACCTCTAGCTAGAGGTATGTACAATACTCAGCTTGAAAACGTGCAGATGAGAGGTTCCCAGGAGGGTATTCTTGCCAACACGGTCACGTAGCCACTGGCTGGCGCTGCTGCTTACAGTTCCGAGATGCTGGCTGAGGCTGGCTTCGAAAGCAAAAGTGTGTGCAATTACGAGCGTGTCATTATTGTATACTGCACCTCGTCTGCGTTTGCGCGCGCGTATGTTTTGATGCAATTCCAGTTGAGTTCCACATAAGTGGTTAGTGGAGTGCCATTCAATTGCACACACAACGACTGGGCACATCCAATTGTAATGGGAAACAATTTGTTGCAAATTGTTGGTTACTTGTTGTTAAATGATTGATAAATGTTGTGGAACCGGTGGAACAAATAGGTAACAACTTAACTTATGTTCTGTGATTTATGTATGCGTTTTGAATGCGAAATTTAATGTATGATAAGTGGAAGGATCTTGTGAGGTGGTTTCTCATGATATGACTTAAATCTGAAGTTTGGCATATGTCAGGACTAGTGTCTCATCGAAAAGACGAGGATTGGTTCTAGGACAAGAAGGAACTTCTGCATTAATATAGCTTCATGGATCTTGTGGGTAACTATCAAGCCTTTGTCAGTCTTATTTCGTCTAATGGCGAGAATCGTCATCGCCGGGTCCTCTAAGACTCGTTGTCGCTTCGGATCTGATTTGGAATCTCACCGCTGTGGTCCTTTCGACTCATTCGATGGCACTATACAGGTCATAAAGGTAGGTAGGTAGATGGTAGACTCTTTTGACAAGAGAGTCACTGCTCAGAAGTCCCTCAGCTCAATGTAACCCAAGTCGAAGTAGCGTGGGCTTCAGGCAATGATCAGTGGTCACAACAGAACGCCATGTGAGTTACAATGACTAAGTTTTACCAGAGAGATTGATCTCTTCTTGCTGAAAGCCGACCATAGCTACCTGTCCATGCTTCCAGATGTTTCCAGCGTTTGTTTGCTTCAACGAAGGCTTCATTTTCCACCTTCCTCTGTAAAGAACTGATTTGGGATGCTTCAAAAGACAGGACCCACGTTAAGTGCAGGGCCGACAATTGCCTCTCAAGTTCGTCAGTCCATTCAATTATATATGCTCTGGTACCCAGTAGAAGGTCACCGTAATGACTCTGGAAATCTCGTTTAAAAGTGATTTGCATGTTCTCACAAGCCTCGAGATAGAGCCTTTCTGGCGGCCTGGCTGTCTATGAAGACAATGATCTAAAGAGACAGCCTGAAAGGTCAGTGGAGAATATAATGCTTGAAACAAACTGCCTGTCATCCTCTGTGGCTCGAGGCTTCATCAATCTTACAGAATCCGCGACAGTCTTTATATCAGGGGTTCGGCTTTCTTCGTATCTTGAACCTGGGACTCTTATTCGAGGATTATCTATGCTGAAACGTTGTTCTCTTATTTCTCGATGTGACCGTGATGAGTTACTGAAAGTGTTGTCATAGTGGGCAGGTAATAAGAGACTTTGTCATCCTTGCCTCTGCTATTGACTATGACAATGATAACTACGCAGAAGCATAACCCTTGCAAATCAATAGTAAGGCCCTATCTCGAAGAACTAAGGAGTCCTGCTTTACGGCACAGAAGCATCGACTTTAAGGAAAGCAGATGAAGATATCCTTGCTGGTCGTTTGCTTGGTCGCTTTGAGAGAAAAATCATTTATAGGATATTCGATACCTTTTGCGTTGATTGGTTATAGAAGAAAAGATTGACATCCTTAAGAAAGAGGGCTGTTCTTCTTACACAGGATTCTCTTCCCTTCTTCTCTTCCGATGAGCTTTTCTTATGCTAATTGATAGCAGAACGTCACGGCTACCTCCTTGATCACTTTGCAGTATTTGATTCATTGGTTGTTGGAGTTTATTGTCGGTAAATGCACAGCAGAAAGTTTTTCGACCTGGTGCTCTTTGTACGCTCTGGTTACTTCTGACGTGCAATCTTTGCGCAGCTCGAGGAGTGTGCAGAATTTATACGTTCTAGGTGCATACCATACCCATAGATCGTAGATTGTGGATGTTCCGAAACGTGTTGTCAATGAGGAGGAACGTGGAGCCGACTAGCCCTATGTTTTAGTCACTGGGTTCCTCTATAACTAAGTCCAGCCCTGGCAGCACAACAAGTTGAATAGTCGCGCCAGAGTTCTTATGTCTACAACAGTGTAAATGCCAAGCTGTATTGACAGCTACATTGACACTCAACAAATGCACTCATTTGTGTCATAACTATCCCCAGAGATCAGATTCAAATTACTGCCTGTCGTCCTTTCATATCATCCATGATCTTTAGGGTTAATAATGCAGTAGCCAAGTTTATATATGCTAAACTACATGTCAAAGAATTAGTTATGACTTAAGTTAAACAATCACGTTTGCAAGAGTTATTGAATTATACTTATCACCTGTAATAAGAAAACAGGTTCAATTGACGCCACTTTTCATTATCACCAAAGCAATTTATTGCCTGCAACTGGACCTCACTTCTATATTTTACAATTTGACGTTGAAATAATGCGACTTCCTAGCACCTGCCTGTGTGCATAGTTAACGTCTAGACACCCTCGCCTGGACTACAAGTCAAGCAGTCAGTAGTACAGCGGCGCCGTTGTCACATACTGGCAAATCACAAGACGGCCAACAAGCGCATTTGTTTCTAATTAATCTGGTTTTATATTTTTGATTATAATATACGATACAATTTAATGATATTAATTAACAGGTAATAATATTTACATTCACTATAATTAATTGCTTGGTATGTAATGAGCTTATTACTTTTATTATCGCAATCAATGGTCTTGCATCTGATAATCAGGAAAATCAACCGCTGATAAATGATCTCCTTCGACGCCCGTGTACTTGTATTTAACGGTAATTTATGCATTTAATTGCGTATCTAATTGAATTGCCATTCAAACGGTTAGTCGCAAGCAATTTGTTTTAAAATGTCATTATGACAATAAAATGATCGATGAATTGTGACAGTAAACTGAACGCAAAGACCACGCAACAGCTTAATCGTTCTAAGAGTTCATCAAACTCGCAAGTCAAAGTGTGACTTTGGCCACTTAAAAGAGAGAGAAATTCCCTTCGGCAGCGGTGTGGCGGCACACATCATTCAAAATGTTTTATTTAAATATCGTAAAAGACATAATTTGACCGTAAATATGTCAATTGAACGTCAGATTTTTAACTGAGTGCAAGTCGTAAACTCTTTTATTACTGTGACACATTATTTTGGACGAGAATTTACGATTTTAAGGAGGGGATTTTCTTCGACAGTAGAGGCCTTTTGATGGATATTGTTTGCCATGTGGGAATAATAAATATTAAGTGGCTATGCATTTTAAAACAAGGATCAGGATTCTATGGTCAAGGAACCGAGATTGAAGGTGCGACAGTACTTGAACGGTACAAGTGTCAAAGCGCATAAATCAAGGATCGTAGCCTTAAGCGAATATCGAAAGGAACAAAGACGAATTAGACGGCCAAGTTAAGGCTTCGGAATAAGCAGGGATCCAGGAAATCTTTGCCTACAGCTTGTGTACTTCGTAGCCACATCCAATTGGAAATATATGAATGAATGTTTATATTTACCAAATTCTCTCTTGTCAAACTGCAAATATTCCCTTTTGTCTTTCCTTAGAGAGAAATAAATCCTTTAACTGCTTGAGGTTGTCTACAACGCCTGCGCGTCATTTTATTCGGAGTTTTGCTACGCGTTTGAGCTGGGACCCCAACCATTTTGAAGATTTATCTTGGGGGGCAATGGCGACGTCCACGAAACCTACAATCATAGCTTCCTACTCTATAGTTTGGTGGAATATGCTGTCATAAAAGACATTGCATAGAACTGGACTCAACTGGGAACCAAGGGGTACTCCGCCTGGTTTTAGACTTTTGAGTATTTTTTCTCTCGTTCATTTCGAAGGGCCTCAAATTTTTGCAACTTTTTTTTTAGGAATTGAATTACTTGGGAGCTGAATTACCACTACAGAACTCTTCCTGGTCGATGTTTGTAGAAAATTCTCTTCAGCAGAACTATTACCCGCGTTTTCAAGAATCAGTTTTCTAAAAATGCCATCGTTTTCCTTGCTGCCTAACACCAAGTCTGGGCGCAAGCCCTTCTTCTCGCCTTAAAGCGAATAACAGAGGCACCAAGATATAACCTTGTGGAACGCCTGCACAAGTTTGGATAAATTTGAAGGGTTGGCTACATATCACGGCGTCCCATCAGACAAGAAGAACTAAATAAGTAATGCGACTGATGAGGATAGCCACAGAAAGTTCATATTATTTTGGCCTAGCAGAAAATAGTAACTGTATCGAAGGCTAATTGATTCATCATCCATTTCTTCTATAAGATCGTCAGTTACCTTGGGCGAAGCAGAGATGCAGCTGTGATTTATCTGAAAGGCAGATTGGAAGGATAGATATAGATATGTCTTAACTCTGCTGTGCACTACTCTTATCTCAAAAATGGCTTTAGCAAATTTTGATTCATCGGAAAAGTCAGATGTTAAGAACAGTTTTGAAGACATACATAGGTCAAAACAGGTAGAGTATTAAACACGATAATTATGATGAATATCATCCAAGCTAACAGCTATCGACCTTATGCTAAGGATAGCTTTACCAAATCGATTTTTTCTATCCAGCTGGTTGTTTTTTTTTTTTTTTGGTTGCGCCACGGATGTGTAATCTTCATAAATACTAATAGCGCGATTTCTATTAGCGGTGCCAGGAAAACGCCTACGTACTAAACACACACCCCACTCACCCCACACATTCCAAACCACTCTCCCCGCGGGCTGGTTAGCATTTTATGCTCTACTATCTCTATTTGCCTCCTCGGCCCTTCTCAATGTTGCTACGCAGTTCAATCTGCACGGCCGTTATGACGGAACAAATCTCCACCCAGTTGTCCGGGGACCTAATCATGAGGTCTATTAGGCGCTCCGGACTTCGTAGATTCGCTATGCTAGTTGCACTGGAACATAACTCTGCATCATCCTTTGCTTCTGGGCAATCTGGGCAAAATGGCGAGCTAGCCTGCCCAAATCTGTGGAGGCATTTTCTATAACCACCGTGCCTAGACCGGAACTGCGTATAGTGATAGTTGCAGTCCCCCTGCGTTCTTTTTATCCAAGTTTCAATGTTTGGAATGAGCTTATGGGTCTATCTATCTTTGGTGGTGTTGTCCCACCTGGCTTGCCAAAGTGCTGCAGATGTTGCCCTTTCTTCCTCCTTTACGCTCCTCGTAAGCCTGGTATCTTGTCTATTCGCGACAAGCCTAGTGTAAACCCTTTGCATTTCATTGGCAAGGATGTCAATAGGTATCGTACTCTTGACTGAGGTCTTCATCGTCAGTATCGATTGCTTTATTCATCCAACGGTTCACGCATATTTTTGTCAGTTGACTTCAAAGTTACAAAATTCAAACCATCGTTGGAAAGACCAGGAGCAGGTAACTGAACAAAACTGACATTACAACACGCAGTTGAAATAAATGGAAATCCAAAAGGGTGCTTGAGTTGCCAACGAAATGAGTAGGATTGATATTATTTAGGACATTTTTCTATCAACTGGCAAAACGTCACTTTGTGAGTTGTAGTAGAAATTATTCAGTACAATTTTATTTTCATTCGATATGAAAGCTTTTGAGTACCACTGACTGTTCCGATGAATCGATAATCGATTATTTGTCCTACTCACTGACTTGTTCTCGATTGTTGCAATTCGGCTTCTGACTTTAAAAATCAAAATTAAATTGAAAACGATTTTAACTTTATAGCAATTGTATTTAAGTTCTATTTCCCAAAGGCCAAAATCGTTCAAAATCACTACATCCACGCGAAATGTGTCGGGGATACTAAATGTCATCAAAGCTTTCAACCAAAAACCATGAAATCGAAGCAAAACTTATTAAACTTCATTCTGAAAACAACACACAAAGCTTATCCATCTATTTCGGTGTTTGTTCACCTTGTGGCTATTTGGTGTGTTACGCTTTGGTCACCAAAGTCCACACAGGGGATGTAGCTCAGATGGTAGAGCGCTCGCTTAGCATGTGAGAGGTACGGGGATCGATGCCCCGCATCTCCAAATTCTTTTTTTTTTTTTTTTTTTTTTTTTTTTTTTTTTTTCAAGAATTTAAGTCTGAATTTAGGTCTAAACTGAAAACTATTTGAGTGAAAAAACTTTTTTCGAAAAGAAAAATTTACGTGCCTCCTTATTTATTAACGCAAACAACAGCCCGAGAGGCAAAGTACTTTCATCACCAACGGAAGAGCTAATCACCATAACTCAGTTCACCAAAGTCCTAAAATTGAATCCGATCCAGATGATCTCACTTTGATCCATGAATAGTGTCAGTACGAGAAGACATAGGCCAATGCCGCTAGTGTTGCGTCAAAAAAAAAAAACCATTCAATGTCAATCAAACTCTGCACACAGTACTAAACTCTGAAACCCATCAGATACATCAGGCAACACATCGTGCGCTTCGATCAAAGTGATCGAAGGGGAGACTTCTTTAAACAGATGCCCCAAAGCGTGTGCGTATATGCCACCCTCTTTCATGCATCATAAGAGTACACCTTCTCCGCACATGGTGTGTGTATCTATTGAATGCATTCGAAAGCCGTTTCATCATTTTGAAGGCGCCTCTTGCTCTTTGTTTGGCTTTCATTTCCTACCGTTTGGGAGTGTCAAATGCTAACAACATTCGCCATTCGGTTTTCGATTACCTTCGGCCCTTTTAAAGACTATACTACGCACACCTCTGCACAATCGGTTTAAGATTACGGATGTTTGGAGCGGTTTGCTATTGCTACTATAAAAGATACACAAAAAGTGCGTCAGCAAGCAGAAGGTGATAAATTCCTTGGAATTTCTTTGGTGCAACATAAACAGACTGGATCTTGGACCAGTGATGACCATGTGGGATGATGCAAATATGAATGAATGGGATTCTCACACCTTGGATGCGATTTAATGAGAAAGTTAATGATACAAATGATTGCAGAAGTTTTAATGCGGGCACATGCTGTGCGTATGGAGTTCTAATTAGCACATTCGCAACGATTCCGATTAATTAGATATTTGTGGGGTACGGTCAGGGCACTGAACTGACGGCAATAAAATGTATAAAACAGGAAGGACACTAGTACCAGGTGCGATTCCAGCTGAGCAAATGAAAGGGAAATTGCTTCGATGTCACAACAAATTGGCTGTGAATAATGCTATGCGAATATGGTGTGAATCGTTCGCGATATGGACGCAGTGACCGAGTTTTATTAGTCATAAGTTTTTACAAGGCTCAAAGTGCAAAGAACTTGAGATTTCAGACGGTTTTTGTCAAGTTCCACTGCAGAAATACATCTGTTTAGTGTCGCACCACATCTTGAACGAAAGTAACGATGAGAATCCCCATCAAGCATCATGACAGTTCGGAGGTAGGACCGAGTTTTATGACTCATAGATCTTGCTTTACGTCGACATACATTGCCCAGAGCTTTTATAAAAGAAATTTGACACAGAAGAGTTGGACTTAGGCATTGCCACATCTTGGACAAAACTCACGATGGCAACGCTCATCAAGAATTAGGACAGTGCGGAACTTTGATGCGGTCACTCAATATAGAACTTGTTTATAGTGAACTAAGTCACCTACTACAGAAGAGATGGATCTACCCGGTGTCACATCACTCGCCATCTTGGATGAAACTCACAGCCCAAAAGTAAGAGCACCAAATGCATTCATGTACTAGTAGATCACAAGTTTCCTTGCAATAACTGTTGATTAAGTCTGATGAGCTATTACAGCTCTGATCACTCTTGTCACTGTAGAGTTCGATTTATCTGGTCTCGAATCGCACCAAATCTTGGACGAAACTCACGCTTATCAATCGTCGTGACAGTTCGAAGCTTAGATCCATTTTTATGACCCAAAGATGTTCCTAGAAATGAAATACTTAGAGCTATAACTTCTGCAGGTTCCATGTAATGAATAGTCACCTTCTAGGACTTTTCAGGTGTAGAACACCACAGCATCTTGGACGAAACTCACTTTGACTTTGCCCCTTAATCATCATGGCATTTCGGATACGATAACCCAGTTTTTGACTGTGTTTCTAAGGCTTAAAGCCTTCTAAAGCTCTCCTACAATAAAATCGAACCCATACAGTGAAAAACCGTACCCCACCTTGAACGAAGCTAACGACGCACGGCAAAGCCCATCAAGCATTATGACAGTTCGATGTTTTGCTTCAGTCATCAAGTTCTATCAATCTACAGTATTTCAAAAACTCAAAACAGAAAGAGCTTAAGTAATTGGAGGTTTCTTTGAAAAAAAAACTTCAGTTTCTACTCGTCAGTTGGATTTATCCTTTGTCAAATCGCACTACATTTTGGACGAGATTCACGAGGACAACGCCCATCAATCATTATAAGAGTTCGAAGCCTTGGCCGTGTAACGTGTCACAAATATCTTCCCAAGGCTGAAAAAACATGCAGCTTAAGCCTCCTTGCAACAACTAACATTACTTTCTAACTCTTAGTTGGAGTATTGTGTTACCAAGTGACAGAAGATCTGGGACGAAACTCGAACGAGTTCGTATTTTTTTACACAGACCGAGTTCTGAGTTCATTATCTTCCTAAGGTTTAAAAGACATTCAGCTAGAGCCTCTAGAGTTTCCTTGCAATGACTTAAATCACTTTCTATCTCGTAGTTCAGTATTGTGGTGCCAAACCAAACCAGGTCTGGGACGAAACTCCGACGAGCATCATGATCGCTCGTATCTTTGTAACAGAGACCGAGTTCTCATCGACAAAGCTCTAGACCCTCTCGTGCCATTTTCTAGACTTCAATCTACCGGTGCCAAATTGCTGCTACATATTCGAAGAAAATGACGATGACAACGCCCATCAAACATCGTGACATACCACCACCTTTACCTTGACATAGATTACCCTGTTAGGCAAATTAGCCCCACCAGATGTAAGTAAGTCTAATTGTCTCGAAAACTGTGTGGGCTTACCCTAATGTATTTATTTATTCCCCACTCATAAATTTAACGAGAATTTATGCAGCAATTTGCAGCAATACGTCAATCGGTGACACAAACCTTTCCTTAATGGCATTCTGATCAAATTACTTAGCTCTTTGCTCTGACATTAAACACCAAGTCGATAGTAATTTATGTCCTCCTATCTATACTATACTCTGAGCATTATGCATCGGGGGGTGAATTAAATTAGAACGTCTATAGATGATCTCAGTTGACCTTAAATTTAAATGGAAAATAAAAGAAAATAATTTATGTATCGGTTTCGATTTCTAGTTGTTTGCGTCAACAATTGCGCTTTGACATGCGCGCTTGCGCCTGAGGAAACAGCAAATCACCCACAGTACAACTTAGTGGCAGATAACAATGCAAATGCATCCTGCACTTGTATGCTACTTAACTGTCCAGTGGCTCCACATTAAATGGCATGTCCCAGGTGATAAATAATAAGCAATTGCACCCAGCACACAAGGACAACACTCCCGAGCTGTGGCACCACCCGATGACAATTTGTCTCTCATACATTTGCAGCTACTACTGGTCTCAGCTTAATAATATCATTATACGGATAAATATTGGTAATGGAAGTTGTAGCACCAGCATAGCGGTTGTGTAAATCAATCAGTTCTCAGGTCTCAGCTGTGGTGACCAGCAGGCCGTCCTAGTGACTGCAACTTGCAGAGAAAATGATTTATTCCGATTGAACATTGTCGAACATAGCAAATGCATTTGCATTGCTGGACTGCTATTTAGATAAGCATGGCGAATTAATTGCTCGTTTATGAGTCTTCGATTGTGTTTTCGCCTTATCTCGAGGCATTCGTCACACAGTGAGCATGTGAAACTGGCTTGAGATCAATCGATAAGGCTAAAAGAGATCGTGAATATCTGGCAAGTGATAGGGTGTCAATTGGTTTCGTATTTTATTCAATTGACGACTGAGAATCGGTGAAAGAAAGGCAAACAAATTGGGTCAGTCAGAAAAGGGTTGCCATGTGTTCAATGACCCTTTGTCAAAATCAAAAACAATCTTTAATATTATATTTACTGACGATCCATAAGAGTTTGAGGCAACCTACCCTGCATATAGGCAAATCGTTCATTAGAACTGTTCAACTGAATCGCTTCTTTTAACGATTCCTTTCTCTCGATAAGTCGCGCAACTAAACCGTTGTGTTTTAATTTACTCAAAAGCCTTAAAGTAGAAAGCTCGTCTGAATGAACAATTTCAATTAACTTCATCGATATGATCAAATGAAATGAAATGAAGAACGATTCATTTTGTCACTGTGAATAGCAATGGACGATCAACTCCTTTATCATAATCTTTCACAGTGTGACGCTTCATTTTAACTATTCCTTTCTTTTGCAATTGAATAGTCGAATTCTTGTACGAAGAAGAGATAGTTGATCAATGTGAACAGATGTGCCTTGTGGCCTCGTCCTGTCACTGGTACGTTTCTTGAAGATTAGTTAAATTGTATCCTCATTCCTTCAACTTGATACGTTACAAGTGAAGTCGTCGATGCATAGGAGGGAAATAAGACAGAACTAATGAACGATTTATGTAGAATTTGTCCTGAATTGATTACACTTCACAAAGTTTGCCAATGAAGAAGCATCTGTCACAACGGAGAAGTGAGTCTCATTAGCAGAAGAAGAAGCACCAGTGTGACCACAAGTTGACCTGCTGTTGACGAAGTCTGATGAGCTTATACAACTTTCATAACTCTGCTCACTCTTATGACCTATGTTCAGTGATAATCTACATATAGGTACTTTATTCTTGCAACACCTGCTTACACGTTCCACTTTTGATCATGTAACTCATCACCATAGACATTCCATTCGTCTCGTCATTAACTGTCAGGAAGTTTTGACATAGCTCATTGGCAGGCATTGACTTTGACTCCATAATTTGATCGATCAGATCATAAGCATGGGAATAAGAGATCATCCGTCAGAACGAGAGATCATCCGTCAAAAGAGTGGAATCAGAGTCCAAGGAAATGAAAACTTGGACTTATGAAAAGCCAAGAGACTACTATAGCAATTTGGCACTTAAATATTTGCAGTAGAACTCTCCCTCAGTCCCTATCAAGTACACAAAATCCTAAACCTCTGGCAATCTTGTCACCACAACGATCTCGTGCTTCCGTAACGAATAATAATTTGCGCCCTAGCTCCTCTTCATCTTCATTTAAGTTTTCTTTATGATGTTTGTCGGCATGCAAATCTCCATCTTGCCACTCAACTCTCTAGCGGTACTTAAGCTGTCTTTATAAGTTTTTTTCCCTACAGCCTGACGCAAAAAAAAAAAAAAAGACTCTCCCCAGCTTGAGGCGCAAATGAAGACTTCAACGCTCTCCAAGCAGAGGATTACATCTCCATCACCCAAGACACATGAATCTCTCAATTAACCTGACTGACTTTCCTCCGCAAAGTCATAAACATCTTCATCTTCTGCTTTGCAAAGAAAGACTTAAAACAGATGGAGAAAAACGGCCTGAAGATCCCCCTTTGACGTGACGCAACGACATATGTAGGTTCAGTCAACGGTAGATGGCAATATCGTCTATCAAATGCCGATTGACATTTCAATTATTCAAGCGATCCATTTAAGTCCTCCGCCATAATAAAGTAATCATTAACGAGTAACGAGACGCAAAACAACGAGTAGATGACGACGAGATGACGTCGTGTGTCGTCGTCGTCATCCGTAGTAGGACTCTCCTTTTGTCGCATGCTAGGAGTTGCTATTTTGAAAGTAAAGCGACGGCGGTGCTTCAACTTCAACAAGTCGCTCTTTTTCTTTCTCGGGCCAAATCCGAGTTTTTGCTTTCTTTAATGAAAATCCAGCGCACAATGAATGGCATGCTGGCCAGTAACTTGATTCTGACCCTGTTCCTTCACTTGGAGCGAGAGTGAGTGATGCATGTGCGCACTCCTCTTGAATTGAGTGGGAATTTTGTACCCAACTGACGGCAGTGCTCGAAGTGACAGTGATGTCTTCATTTTGGAGTGACATCAAATGCTGCGTACAAGGAAGTTGTGCGCACGCTGTCTTACAGTTGCAATTGAATGTCTCCAAGTCGTGTGTCTTTCTTCATCTGGGCCTAGGAAGTAAAATAGAAATGCGAAAAAAATCCTAAACAAATCTAAGACTGTGCCCTGTCAAATCAACTGTCATCAATCAGTCAAAAAATAAATTGCATTTTTTTTTTTTTTTTTTTTAATATTACACAGATTTTGTTTGACGTACAAACGTCATAAATATTATTTGACTGATGGTTTTGAAGTGGAAGCTATGACATAAGAAAAAATCGATTTCAATGGTAGGAAATGACATTCAATTGCACGATCTATATAATAGAGACTCCTGTCAAGTGGCGCCTAAGTTGGACTTTGATACGAAGCATTGCAATTATTTCTACTTGATTTGAAATGAATTGATGACGTGGGCGATGCAACCGTCAGGCACGGAATAAACACAGATTCAATTGACATAATCAAGTAGTCACAATCGTCTTTGGTCGATTGTTGGGTAATGACTTGCCATATGTTAGATTTACATATTACAATCATCTTCCGGCAGTTCTGTCAAATGCATATAGGTACTTATGCCTGAATTTGTTACATGACCTGTCGTACTGGAATGTTATATATTTAGTTGAATCTAAGTGTTATGTGGAAAACGAATAGCAAAACTATAGACACAAGTCATTTTTTTTCAGGAAATAATCGACAATTCCGAGAGAAAGTCTTCCAAAAGAATTATCAGTTGGGTTTGAAGGCAGCTCACTTTTTTGTCGTTGATCACAATTTGCAAATGAAGACTTTCCCTCTATGTCAGGGCAAACTGACGGTATGCGATCCATCGTGCCTGGTACTCACCCCTTTTTGATGCGGAAGAAAACGCGAAAAACTAAAAAGACAAGTCATTTGATAACTTCCGCATGAAGTCTAAAATAAGATTCATAATCATTCGCTCACTGCTTCCCCGGCCTTATTCCCCTCCATTCGTAAGTGACTTCAAATTTGGCAGAACCACATCGACGCCTAGATGAAAAATCTCAAGAGAAATTGGCAGAGCTGTATAGACGCCCTGCAGAGCTTACACCATCTGGCAGAGTCTCACCTAATAGAGAATCCTTGTCCTTTGGAAATGCGGCTCGATAGCATGCGTTCTCAATGCTGATCAAAATCTAAACAGTGTGGCGAGTAATATCGCAGATACGAACCTCAACAACTAAAAGCGCGCTCTATTTGTTCTCTACTATCTGTCAAAATTTCATTGTGAAAGTCTGGCATTCCAGAGACGTTATTGCGGCCTATAGAAAAGATCCAAACTTTATGAAAATACATACATGGTTGTGGCACTTTGAGAGTGACCTATGGAGCAGGGCGCAGGACATTTCAGTCGACAAAGCGGAGAGTTATGTATATTGACGCTAGTATTGTCGAGAAAGAACATCTTAGTTTCAAACAAGATCTACCCTAAGTCAAAGGGGGTAACTGCAACCACTATGGTGCGGCCAGCGATCAAATCTCAGAAGGATCCATGGTGTCACATATAAGGGAAACAAAATGGATGGTTACTGATCAGTATTACTAGAATGGCCTCGTTGAAAGCATTCTATCAAAGTTCAGGATTTAGTTCGGTGGATTTCCAAAAAGAAGTGTGCAGAATCCTCTTCTAGAACCCTGTAGCGCAACCTCAGCAATGATCTCCATGCTCCATCATAGTTGTATTGTTCTTTGATGGGCCGCCAATAAATTGTACTTAATTTACCTAATGAGCTCCCGACCCATGCTGCCTTCAATTCTCTACGTTCCCTAGCACGCTGCTTCCAGTTGTGAAGACCAAGTTCTCTGGCATCCGCGACAACTTTGTATTTGTACCGGAGGCTCGGTTGTCTTCGACGTCTCGAACCTGCAGGCTGTGATTCGAGGATCCTCTTGGCTGGAGCGCTATTTTGGATTTGAAAATTTCTAGGGTAGAGATAATGAAAGTTTGGGCCCTTAACAGGTCTTGCTCTGATACCTTTTTTACCAAAGCATACGTTTTGATTTCTTCCTGTGACTCCACTATGTCCCGAAACCTATCAGAGTGTAGGCTAACTTTTTGCGTCCTGGGTACATCAACGCTTTTATAGAAACTTTGCTCTCACTATGCATATACTTTGCCAATTTGTTTGTTTCTGTGTATCGTGCCTTTGCCGCTTCTGGTTCCGCTGGAGCATCTGCTTGGAACACACTTCCACACTTCGCGAGTCTTGCTAAAAGTAGACAAATAGATGCCCTTTTTTGCTTGAATTTACGATACCTTCGTCCGTCTAGTCCAGTAAACTTTTCTAACATTCAAGCTGAAGTCGGGATGTGGCGAGAGATTGTCAGTATTGGCATCTAAGTGAATCTGTCTTGTTATTTTCCGATCCCATTTCGCCCTAGCTCTAGATATTGGATTATCTTAGAATTAATTTACTCATCGCTGCTGATTCCTTGACATTAAGGTCTAGTGGAGTCAGGCTACAGTCGGGTTGGTTTGGATGACACCAGTAGAGGCTAAGCTAGCAAGTATCTAGATTTTGGTGAGTTGTTAGGGTCCCACTATGGATGAAAGCTGGTTTGAGACTTCAATCCTTTCATAGGATTTTGTTGCTTGTGTAGAAAGATGTGTACACTCTCGCAATCTTTTCCAATACTTTCTTTCAGCTCAGCTTATGGTCGAGTATGCCTTGTCCGAGGCATAGAGGGAGCGCCTTCTTATAACAGGGTTCAAATGCTACTGCCTTCACTTTATTAGAAAAGAGAGCCTCTTCCTTTTTCGCCCGATTGATGTTTAGTCCACAATCATTAACTCAATTCTTGAGTGTGTTAAGGGAGAAGATCCACATTTCCTGACCAAAGATCTCCGTGCACTGACACTACCCATCCATCGAAGACATGTGTCCAATAAAGAAGCTAAATAAACCAACCTTGGACCCTGAGTCTAGGGTAGAGGCCTAAACGTCCTTCCATTGCAAAAGTAGTTAACACATCAACTAGGCGCTTTTCACAAGCATAACACGTAGTTTTAAAGTGGATATTTAAGGACTGAAGACAAGGTATAAACCTCGTATTTCTCGAGCCAAACTAATTCAAACTATGTAGAGCTAAATCTTCATATCAAACTGCAAAAACTTGCTCAATTCCTTGTCCCATGAGACTTCTATTTAAACCTCCAGTTTATCATGAAGCCTTGAACGTTTTGCCCATGGCACTGTAGCAACCGATAAACTATCCACCAGACAATATACAATTAAATTACAAATAAATGCATAAATTCTTCCTTCTGTGTTGTGCAATAAAACACAAACTAAACTCCGATATTATATTTTATCTTCCCACCCGTTTTGTGTTGTGCAACACGTGCGGGTGTCAAAGTTATGAACTGGACGGCGCCATAAAATATTCTAATGTCTGTCCTCTCAGTTCGACAATCAATAAAACGAACAAAAACAACAGACTGCATCAAGTTAGATACTTCTACTTCAAATCACATTCAAGCACACGTCTGTCGTGGTGTCAGTTTCCAACAATCAACTGCCATCAGAAATCAAAGCTCATTCAATCAAAGTCCCATGATAAGAGTCGCATCTGTAGCAACTAGCGACTAGCGCCTGGCTCTTCCGGTTCCCTCTAACAAGCGTACACACACAATGTATTCAATTTATAACGATTATTGTTTTAATTATCGCCACTTACTCAGTGGAATGCAATTAAATTTTACGCATTAAAAACAAAAACAAAAAACACAGACTGATAAGCATCCATTGCAACAAAATTACCCTGTGATTTGATTGCCACATTATTCCAACACTGATCTTGGCGTCATATAGATACTTTTTCTTCTCGATCGATCTTAGGGGGCAACAGGGGAAGTTTTTCTTTTTGCCCCCTCTACCGAACGAAGGAGAAAAGTGGAAAATCTCTTTCACTAATCGGCTTAGAATGCTTCGGGGTATTACACCAATTTGTTCCACTTTCCTTAACAGAGCAGAGGAACTCTGTCCGCGAGAATGGGACGTGCATCTGAGAAATTGGTCCGTTTTATTGGCGTCGTTAGGGTAGAGCAAATCCTCAATTAGTGTCACAGACAGCTTAGCAAATCTTCACGCGATATCTTAATACCGCAGTCGAGCCTATGGTAATCATTATAAAATGAGTGAAATATTGGTTCCGTGGAATTTCTAACTCTGCAACAGGATATCTGCATCTGCAGTCGGGCTCAGAGGCTATAGAGCATCTTTATGAATGTTTTTATTGAATATATCTTCCAGGTGTAATCAATTCTTTACTTTGAAAGTCAGTGGAAGCAACGCGACGCGACGATCGGTTTTTTGTTAAGATTGTGAGAGATTCGCCTAGAACCCCGAGGAGGACTGGTTTGTGGCGCTTGAAACCTATTCTGGGATAAGATTAACCATTTCACAGGATATAGCATGTGAATTGAAATTATTTTGTACTTAAAGGAAAAACAAAAAAAAAAAACTATCCCTTCTTGGTGAATGTGTTTCCGCCCGGGTTCGAACCGGGGACCTTGTGCGTGTGAAGCACACGTGATAACCACTACACTACGGAAACTTGTTGGACTTCATTGTCAAAGAGTCTATATGAATACTGCTAAACCTTTTTATTAAATTTTGAATATCGGCTGACTTAACGGTAACATTTGGAGTCTTCTGCTTTTCAGCGAGGTTATGATCCTCGAATTTAGGAAGTATTGACTTGGCAGGCGTCTTCGTTTTGCATCCCCTGGTCACCGAGGCCATTCAGACTTAGTATGTATACTCTATGTGACCGCGGGATGTACAGCTGCGGAATAGAGGCGAGCTTTAACGTAGGAGGGCAAAAGATTGCTATTTTATCGAAACTTCATCCACCCAGCAAGTAGCAAGTCGCTACGCTGTTGATCATAGATTCCAATGCTTTTCGGTTTTGGGAAGCACTTTACCCTTCAATGAATTGTCTGGATTTGGTCACTGGGGTTCAGAGTACTGGCAGCACAGATACTCTGTCGTTTTTTAATCAATTCAGTACCCATGTTTCTGTGAATTTATGAAGTGCTTTAGAGTCTAAAACATTCACCAATACATCAATTGCTCGTTGCGTTTTATTTCTCGCTTATGATTGCTCCATTGTCAGCAAAAAATAATTGATGCACTTTGGGAGCATAGCATCAGAGGACTGCAATAAATAGCAAAAAATTTAGGACGCTTTCCTCTTGTCTATGTTCTCTCTTCTGTCCTAGCGCCACTCATATCAGATCTCTCGGTTGTCTATCAAATGTTTTGATAGGACGTGTCTCTCTTTTCCCTTTCGTGCAAGAGAACTTTCCCTTCACTGACTATGCTCATATGTTGCACTCTTCTTTATGTTTAGGAGAGGTTCTTGAAAAGTGCTCAGTCCAACAGAGGATTTTGTAGTCTTTCACAAAAAGATAGCTTTGGGCATTGTTAATGAACTTTGGTGAACGAATCTCCTCAGCATTTCTCCTTCTCTGTTGTTATCTTATTCAAGTTGTTTTGTCGAAACTCCTGGATAGCGAGATAGCCTTCCATACTTCCATGCTTCTTTGGTATGTTGGCAGTGACTTTTCGACGCTGCAAGCAGTGGCTTGGCTCTCTTTCTCTCTCTAAGAATGATCTTTGTAGGATATCCACATCCTTATTGTCCTCATCATACCTTTCTCAGCCACCCTTTGCTTATTTCTTTTCTTTCTTTCTGTCAAAAGGAGATGGTGTTGATGGACGGTCACCTCTACCAGGACTATTTAAACTCGAGGCTTCATGGCACTGTCTACTAAATGATTGTCAATCTGGGTTTTTAGCCACCGCTCTAAGTGCACGATAAGACCGTGTGACTTGCCCATGTTTCTTTGGATTACTTCACCCGGAGTATTCATGGCGCCGAACCCAAGTCCTCCAGCCCGAAAAGTTCTTCCTTTGCGAAGTTTTTGAAGAGTTGTGAAAATCTATCCAAGGATTGGTTTGTGGTATGGCGCTCGTGGAACCTCAGCAAGATTCCTTTAGTTGAGTTGAGTTCACGTGTTATTGAACATACTGATGGGAACAAGTGAGATAAGGCGTTTAGATGCGGGTAAGTAAGTATCTTCTGGGATGCTAACGATTATATGGATGCTGAGTACTGATTTCCAGCGAAGGTATAGGTATATAAGGCAATAACATCGCTTACGTTTCCAACCCAAATCACTTTGTAAAAGGTGGCACAAAATCTTTCATAAAGTCAGTGGAATACCATCGCCCATTTTGCCATCAGTCACCTTTTTAGACATAACCTCATAGATGTACAGAGTAGACGAGAAGAGAACATAAGAGTAGTAACTAATAAGACAGGGAGACTTAATGGCATGCTCGTGAGCGGGACCATTTGTATCGGCTGAGCATCTCTTTGTTGACAGAGCTTGGAATGCCGAAAGTGTTCCCCTTAAAATGGCAAGAAAAATCTCGAGAGGTACGTATCTGCATGCTGACTACTGTGGTCTTATGGCAAATCAGAGAACACTTTTTTCAAAAAAAAAAAAAAAAACTATCCCTTCTTGGTGAATGTTTCCGCCCGGGTTCGAACCGGGGACCTTGTGCGTGTGAAGCACACGTGATAACCACTACACTACGGAAACGGATTGCCTTTAGTTGTCCAAATTTTAGTTTTCATTCAGTGGTTGTTTTGTTCTTATACTTACAAAGCGGTCAAATTTGTTTCTAGTAGTGCTTCAAAGTATCCGAATATTTCGGATAGTCGGATAGTGTCGGATCCTCGGATCCAAGATCCGAGATCCGACTTTTTTCGGATAGTGTCGGATAGTTTCGGATAGTGTCGGATCCTCGGATAGTGTCGGATCCTCGGATAGTGTCGGATCCTCGGATAGTGTCGGATCTTCGGATAGTTTCGGATCCTCGGATAGTTTGAGTTTGTGAAATGAAATGGGATGAGATTCGATATCAGTGAATTCATATGAATGTTGGCTGGATCTTGTTTTTGTTTTTGGTATTTTGTTTTTTTTTTCATATGATTCGTAATTGACTGATGAAAGTCGTAGAGAAAAAAAAATATTGGGGTGGATTTCTTGCAAGGCGCGCATGTGTGTGGATTTGTTTTGCGTATAGATGTTTACATTTGATCAGAGCGGTGTGTTGATGGAAATGTGTGTGGGTTTAGTTTGTAATTTTTTTGCGTTTGCTGAATTAAGATTTTGATAAGGCGTGTTGTGCGCGTCGTAAGGATGATTTTTTTTTGTGTGTATGAACAAACGTGTGTGTATGTTTATGAATGGATTTGGGTTATCGGTTATCTTTTAATCAATTAATTGTGTAGGTTAGGTAGGATATTTCAGTTGTTGGATGTAAGTAGGTACATACATGCAATGAAAAAATTATATTCTATGATATTCATACTTGAATATAAGAAAATTAATTATTACTCTCTGTATCATGGAATGCAAATAGAATCTAATGGATTAAACAAGACCTTTCACCTTTGTTTATATTTTTATTAGATATGATGGCATGTACATGCATATGTATGTACATAGCGATGTATGTGGTTAACATACTTGGGATCAGATAGGATATGTATGCAATAAAATAATGGTTTAGGTAGCAGATCAATTTTCTTCAGCCTGCTCTGATTTCAATTGTATCTTTTATTGTTTTATTGCAGACTGGGTTTTTCTTGCTGTTGCGCATCTATCAAGTGTGGGTATTTTTAACTTTGAATGGATTTTTCTCAATGAACCCTATTTTTCAAATTTCCATTTTTTGTCTATAAGAAAAGGGTATTTATGATGCTGATTTCCGGTACCTCGAACATTTCCAAGTATACCACCCCGTGGCTCCTATACCTCTTTGCAAATATTGGGCATTAATTTACTCTTAAAGCATAAGTGTGTCATAAAACAATAATAAACAATTACAAACATCCCGCTACATCAGCAGCTGCGGAGCGAGTTTTTTCAACGGCTGGAAACATAATTACCTCGAAAAAAAACGCCCTACTTCCGCATAATGTAGATATTTTAGTTTTTATAAACCAGAACAAAAAACTTTTGCAACAATGCACAAAAAAATAAAATTTTATTATTCTTACTAAACCGATGTTTTTACTGTAGAAATTAATTAGGATGTTTTTATTTCAATATTCGTTATTTTATCTTATTTGATTCATAGAGTTGGACACAAAAATAGCAGAAAAACAACAAAAATGTTATTTGCATCCCATGATACAGAGAGTAATAATTAATTTTCTTACATTCAAGTATCAATATCATAGAATATAATTTTTTCATTGAATGTATGTACCTACTTACATCCAACAACTGAAATATCCTACCTAACCTACACAATTAATTGATTAAAAGATAACCGATAACCCAAATCCATTCATAAACATACACACACGTTTGTTCATACACACAAAAAAAAATCATCCTTACGACGCGCACAACACGCCTTATCAAAATCTTAATTCAGCAAACGCAAAAAAATTACAAACTAAACCCACACACATTTCCATCAACACACCGCTCTGATCAAATGTAAACATCTATACGCAAAACAAATCCACACACATGCGCGCCTTGCAAGAAATCCACCCCAATATTTTTTTTTCTCTACGACTTTCATCAGTCAATTACGAATCATATGAAAAAAAAAACAAAATACCAAAAACAAAAACAAGATCCAGCCAACATTCATATGAATTCACTGATATCGAATCTCATCCCATTTCATTTCACAAACTCAAACTATCCGAGGATCCGAAACTATCCGAAGATCCGACACTATCCGAGGATCCGACACTATCCGAGGATCCGACACTATCCGAGGATCCGACACTATCCGAAACTATCCGACACTATCCGAAAAAAGTCGGATCTCGGATCTTGGATCCGTGGATCCGAGGATCCGACACTATCCGAAAAGTTTGAAGATTCGGATAATGGTTGAAGCACTAGTTTCTACGAGCATTGACGCAACTACATATGTGCCGCCAGTCCATTTGCGTACAGTGGTAGTAGCTTATAAGGTCCTGAGGCAGCCTGATTGATCTACGCGTCAAATGCATAAGTGGCCGCTATAAAAATGTTTGCAAGAGCTGTATAGACGAAGAGGAGGAGAAAAGCATCCTACACCTTCCATGACTTCACTTAGAGTGATCCGACAAGCTTCTCAGTCAAACTTTCAAGGATACTCCCCTTTGAACAAAGCTCTGCATGGGTTCCTTGACTCCATGTCTGTTTCTAAATGTTGCGTCTTAGTTGGTAGCTCTTCTAGTCCTCAGCATAGTCTGCTGGCTCCCTTTTTCCACATGACGACCAAATACTTCAATCGACTGAGATTGCAGCAAAGGATGACGTCAATTCAGTAAAGTCAGTTCCATGTGCCACTCACCCACTACAATATTGTGTACAGTAATCACGTCCATTTGAATGGGGGTTGGGAGTGGTTACTGTTGCACACTCATTATACTCGCATTTGTCATGTGCATGTCATTTGCCTCAAGAAAGTATCATCCTTTTGCATTAATTGCCATTAAAATGAGCATCTTAATGGTACTCACGATGGTAATACTCGTACTTCGTGATCCGAGTCCTTTTCTTCTCTGTGTTGTGCGACTCTGCGCAGCCGTGCCATTGTGTGTGCGCACACCTTGACAAGAACAAAACAGGGGGTTGATGATCGATCGGCTATCAAACGACAACAAACAAAACAAAGTATCGCTGTTCTTAATTCTTGTTCTTATTTTCAATAATTGAATTCAATATCTTTCGTGTTTAGAATATCAAGCGGAAGATGGGTTGTCTTTGCGAAGACAATTGGCATTCTTTTTTTTACTGTTTTCCTCCGGTGGAATGGATGGTACAAAAGTAAATGTATCTAGATGTAGAGGTTGATTGTAATCTCATGTAAACGGCATTGTAATCGATCATCAGAGGTGGTATCTGCTGGATAAAGCAACTAGCTGTGTCTATTATTAAATTGGGGGACAGAAAGGGCAGAGGTGTGAGGTGGGTGGATAGTTTATGTTTGAAATGAAGCAACGCTTCTGACAATTAATTTTACTTCTGTTTGGCAAGTGTGATTGATCGGGCGCAGAGATACTTTTGTATCTACTGATTTCTGCAAGTTTTTTTCTCACATATGCGATGCGTGTGACAGGAAAGTTTGTGTCGGACAAGTGTGATGGATTGAGTTCTAGTGCTTCTGTAGACCAAAGATGATTTAAGTTGCCATGCACAGAGATTTCGGCAGTTTAAGGCTCACACTATCGAGAATTGTCTAGTACAACTATGCCTTTGAATTGTTCCGTCCACGAATAATCTCATCTATGGAAACGGAAGGCTTGAATGCAGACCATTGAATAGGAATAGTGAAACGGAAAAAGGAGAGCTTCAGCCCAGCTGCCAATAACGACGTACTAGCCTTACTCAGCCTTAAAATTGATGACATTACCATGAAAAAGGACAATGAATAGGTCGAATCTGGTGACTCTGAAGGCCTGGCATATAAGGCTTTCAAATATTCAGGTGATGCCTTTGTAGGTTGCATACATCTCTGAATGGCTGAAGATATGCCTTAAGGTCGAAGTCTCAACTCCATATGCCTCCCAAGAACTATCGAGCCATATCAGGGCTTAGCATTCATGTTGCCTTAAGGAGAGCACTGAGTTTCTTTACTTGTTTAGAGACTAGATATTCTCTATCCCGAAATGACCAAACTCTATGAAGAGTTGTAACATGACTGCAATGAAACTATCCACGTGGCGGGTAGTTAGCATGAACCAGAAGTATTTCTTATCAAGAGGAAATGAGTCTATCAGAGTAAACATTGTCATTTCTATATATTTATGTATGACTTACTCTTAAGCCACATCTGCAGCATGCAGCTGAGAAGGCAGCAGTTCGATTTTCCACGATTTTATAAAGAATTCAATCTGCACACAAGAAGACTAGACTGATACTGAGTGCGCAAGCACCTAGCCACATTGTGGCAAACATCATGATGAAACGACAAGGACAGTCCCATCTGTTCTGTTGAAAGAGGCTGGTATTTCAATCCCAATAACATTTTCCACTTGACTAGAGGAAGGAACGTCAGTTGTGTGCTCTGTTTTTGGCTTCGTTGCCAGTGCATATTGGTAGGGGGAGGTTCAATACAAGAACTTCTGAGAGAATTCACTGGAACAACTGCAGAATCAAGAAGAGAAAGGAGTTGGCGTTCTATACCCATTGTTCTCAGATGGATATTGGCACGGGAGCCTGAGTTTATTGTGAAGCCCTAGGAGTAAACCACTGCCTAAGAATAAACGATGACTGCATACGAGGTCATAGCGATCATCCAGGCTGCTGAAATTAAACGCACGAGTAATATCGTTGGAAAGACGATCACTGTCTAGATAGACAGCCAGGCAGCCATTAAGGCTCTGGACTCTGCTGTAATTAGTTTGAGACTTGTCAAAAACTGCAAATCACTTTTAAACGAGATATCCAGAGTCAATGCGGTGATCTTAAGCTGAGTACCACTACGAGCTCTCTAGGAAAGGGTCGAGGCTGCATCTATCGCGGGCTCTTCCTTTTATAGTAGTCCCAATCTGTTCCTTACGGAAGAATTTAGCAAATGAAGCTAACGATCGGGGAAACAGACTCCGTAAGGGCGTTATGGTCGACCTTTACCAAAAAGAGATCATCCTCTCTGGTAAAACTTAGCTTTATAACACACGGATCCTCTCTCGGGGGTTATTGCCGGCCAATGCGTCATTGGCTTTTACGCGGAGCGCGCATAAGACTGTTGTAGAAGATGTATTGAAAAAGTAGAAGTACATGACTGTCCTGTCCTATTCGTCAGAAGAATGAGAATGCTTGGTAGTCATTTCTTCTTAAAACTGGAGGACTTAGGCAACGTTGAGCTGATGGACCTCGTGAGATTCCTATCACACTCTAGGTGGTTCTTATAGCCGACTTTCTCTTTCCAGGGTTAAATGCTGGGGCACAATTTGTTTATCTACGCGAACAGTGACTTTTTTGTCTCAAGGTACCCATCTACCGAATCTAACCTAAGGATTACTCCTTATCCACTAACTTCTATGATTCGTAGAAAACTTGACCCAGTTCTAGAACGAGCAAAGGCTCAAAGTGCAGTTAGTAAGTTTGCCCTAATTCTGGCTCATTACTAATTGTCGGTTGCACCACGTCTCTAAAAAGTAGGACATACATATTTTGAGTTGAGAAAAGAATGTCTAGAGTTCTATGACCAACATGCAATGTTTGATGCTGGTCAAGTATTTAATGGTTATTCTTAGTACCAGTTAAAAACTCCTGAGAGCTTAGCCGTCTCAATACTGCTCAATACTGTCAAAAGCCTTTTCTTTTACCCGTAAGGCTTGTTCTTACACTGAAAGCAATCTATTTTTAACTTAACTTACAGGATGCACAGAAGGTATACATTAATATGTATATCGATCGAACCTGAGGGCTCTTGTGTAGTTAGATCTTCGAACGATAGTAGTGCGTAGATAAGGTTGCCTTGACCTTTGACGTTTAAGTTGACGTATTGCCGTTTAGAACAGACCCGATAGAATCTGTCACATCAATCAGCTGATTGTCAAAGGCGATGACAGTTGCTTTACATTATATCTCTACTTCCGCCAATGAAACTTAAATGCGAACACTTTTTGTGTTGGAATGTTTAGTCTGGGAAGCTTAAGTTTTTATTCAAAGTTTTCTGGTAAAAAACCACAACTCACAAATGAGTGCGGGAATCTCAACCGAATAATCCGGATGTTGTTACTCAAGTATTCTTTATTTAAATGACTTAAAGGCTTATAAGCCGGTACAGCATGGATAATCCATTAGAGTCTGCAAGTTAAGACCTTAAATTCCTACGACAACATACACATGTTAGCCCTTCAAAGTAGCACAGTCTTCCCAAGAATACCTGATAGAACGAGTGACCCCAAGCAAGCTTAAGGTGTCGCATATCTTCTATTGAAATTCAAAAATTTCCTAAGAATGCCATTTAACACGAAAAAAATAAATAACTCCAAACAATAAGCTCCAAACGGTAATAGAGTGCAAGACAAGAAGGTTACAAGCGCGCCAACAAGTTCCATTATACTTGTTGTTTATTTGAATTTAATTTAATGGCTTGTTCCTTGGGACCACGAGATATACCACTTGTTTGTCACTTTTATTGCTCCTTACATGACAAGGTCCCATTGAGACCCGAATGCCATTCATATGCGCCGCTCCGCAGCCCATAACAAAAGATCAATGTCAGAATGTTGCATAAGGGAACTTCTTTTTTGTATCGAGGAGATACATGTTAACTTCCCAATTCTTTGTTCAGACTGGTGTCAGTGTCAGAGAAGTAAATAAACTCACAGCACAAAACCAATTTCAACTGAGATATAGTTCCATGTCCATGTTCAAAGCGTAATTTAATTAGATGCCATTAAAATGCGAAACCTGAATTCCTCGGATCATGCAGCATCTTGGGAGTTCAGTAAAAAAAAAGCCCAAATCTGGATTGAAAGAAGGTAAAACACGTGCAGTGACAGACTGTTAGCACTGAGACCACAAAAGATACAAAGATACATTATACGTGGACCAAAAAAGAAGAAGAAAAAACAAAAACGGAACTTGATGTATGAAGGTGGTCCATTCAGAGAGGAGAGTGACATTCATTTGATTGGTTTTGGTGTAATGTTACCAATTTCGATCCATTTATGGGTCTGGACTACACCTGTTCCAAAGAGCGATGTTCTTGAGTTGAACGCGAATGCGCACACTTACCAGGGCCAATTAGAGGATAACGCTGGACAGTACGCGCATGGAATATACTTTTCTTTTGATGGAAAATTTCAATGCAAGCAACGCTCGAGGTGTGGTCAATTAGGTGGTCAATGGAAGAGAGGAATTTGAAAGCGAACATTCTTCCCAAAGTAATGACCTGGATTCCCATGTAATGGGACTGGCGATTTGGCCGTTTGATTCACTAAGTTTGTGGCATGAACACAAGTGAAGTTTGTACTAACTTTCAATGGACTTTAGCTAGATGTAACCCAATCAGCTCAGTCTCTCTGTCTCTCTAAGAGCAACCGCTAAATATTCAGCCAGCAACATAAAACTCGCGTCGCGACATTCTATTCTCAACTCAAACAATGTTTGTCCTACTCTATGCCAACTTCTAGAGACAAGAGGTAGAGAAACTAGAGAGCAAACTTACTTACTGCAGTTTGAGACTTAATTCGTTACCGAGCTGGGCTTTAATTCCTAAGGATCATGGGAGTTAGTGGATTAGGAGTGAGCTCCATATAGATTGTGATGGCTTCATCTTTAGATGGGTGCCTTGAGACAAAAAAGTCACTGCTCGCGTAGACAAACAAATTGTGCCCAAGCAATTAACCCTAGAGACGCTGAAAGAGAAAGTCTGCTACTAGAGCCACTTAGGCAGGGATATAAATCTCAGGAGGCACATCTGTTCAACGCTGTCCTAATGTCCTAATAACTACCAAGAGTTCTCGTTCCTCTGGCGGATAGAGCAGGACAATCACGCAATAGGTGGCGAGGAGATTCGACTTCTTCTTCGTCCCTCCAGTTTCTACAATAGTCGGTCTACAGAACACCGAGTCGCTCCGTGCAAAGGCCAATGACAGTTTTACCAGGGAGAATGACCTCTTTTGCTAAAGAGAACCCAGAGCCTGTTTACTCGATTAATGGCATCATTTCCTGACTGGAAGGAACTAAAAGAAAGAGTCCGCTATATATACAGCTCGTTAACCTTTCAGTTTCCTTCGATAGCCATGTGCCCTGGAACCCAGCGTAGGATCACCGCATTGACTCTGGATATCTCGTTTAAAAGTGATTTGCAGTTTTGAACAAGCCTCAAAGTAATAACAGCAGAGTCCAAAGCCTCCATGGCTGCCTGGCTGTCTATCTAGACAGTGATCGTCTTTCCAACGATATCACTCGTCCGTACAACTCCATGATGACTGTGACCTCGACTTGAAAGACGCTGCAGTCATTATTTGTTTTAAAGGAGGGCTTCACAATAAACTCCGGCTTCCGCGACAATATTCATCTGAGAACCGTGGGTATAGAACGCTAACTTCTTCTTCGTGGTTCTCCAGTTCTTCCAGTTAACTCTGTCAGGAATTCTAGTATTGAATCTTCTTTCGAATGTCAGCACCGGGCTCATATGATCAGTTTCCGTCGATCCACTGGTAGCATTCCATCGAGATAGAATGAAGCGTGACTGTATGGATTCGATCACAACATTCGACGTCAGTTTTGGCCGCCAGACTACTCCACTAAATGTCAAGTTGTAGCTAAACATGGTCTCCTTTGCCGCTTTCAAGTCTCACAACCGCCTTGTATGTACATGCATCCAGTGTATAGCTGGTTTGAAGCCCCACATGCTGTTGAATACCTTTTTGCAAGAAGAGAAAGCTACGCTTGTTGTTTTATGCGTTCGACCATCCTTAATGGGCTGGGGCACGCTGTCTTCTTTGGCTCTTTATGGTCTCGTGCCCCTAAGGTGCCGCCAATCAAAGCATTCCTTCGTAGGAGCAGTTGTTGCCGTCCTGTCTTCTTCTAGATTGACCTATAGCGCTCACTTTTCATTCGGCTTTCGATGTTTGGTTTTCCCACCGTAGCTCCTACTTAGTGCTTGCAGTGTTAGTGTCAGCATTTTCTATGTTTCGCTTGCTGATAGCAGAAACTCTATCATTCTGCATTCTTGATCTCTAATCTGTCATTCTAAAGTATTTCTCGTATTTATACTTGCCGGAAGGAATTGGAGACATCTGACATCTTAGCTCAGCTAGCCCGCAACACAGCTTCTTCTCGCTCGTTAAGGTCCGAAAGTGTACACCTCTGAGAAGTTCGACTGCATGTCCTCCAACAAACGGCTAGAACTTGGTTTCATGTCTTTAAGTTAGACCTGATTGCTACTGAGAGATCGATGTGTTGAAACCTATCATCTGCTGTTGTAAGAAGAGCTCTTGTCTATCAAATAGACTGCCAAAGAGTTTACTAGTCTATTATCAGTCGATATGATGTGTCGGCGGCAAGACAGAGTGGCTAGTTCGTTGGGAATTATGCGCAAAAGGCCCAAAGATTAAGCCTTCTACCAGTATTACCACAAACTTACATGCTAACAAGCTTTCTTTCATGAGTCTCTTCCCATGTTCCTCTAAGTCTAACAAGAGACTACTTACAAGCATAACTGTTGAATGAAAACTAGAGCTCCCCACGAGATGACACGGCACTCTTATCAGACCAAATCTGTTTGAGTTGTTTATGTTGGTTCTGCTTCTCCATCAAAACGCGGTCAAATTTTGCAACACAAAACTGCGAAATTGCGTGATCCTCCATCAATACGAGCCTCATATCTGTACACATCCTATAATTGAATAAGCCGACCATAACACGCACCCAGCTCCATCATATGCTCCTCATCAAAGACTCCACCTGCGATAGCTCTTCACACATTTGTAACCCCATTAAAGCCGACACTGTTCAACATAGCAGCGCAAGCAAACATCCTCTTCACGCATCATCAACAAACAACATCAACTTCACTGGCAACAAACAAGATCCCATTAATACCATTATGCTCGCACGATCCTCAGCGCTGGCAACAAACTCCTCATCCAGATCTTTACCAGCGATTGCACACCGACAGCATTCTTTAACTCACGCGCGTATAGCGCTCACGGTCTAAGACACAATCACCGTAACACCCAACGGTAGGCCAAGTTCAATTTTTCACTTCCATCTGCGCCCAGATCCTGTCTGAAGAAATCTCACCGCGTGCAACTGATAAGCTAGCTTTTGAAAAATTGCTTCTCTATCCCGATGGACCAAACCATCTAACACGCCACCACCACCACCACCACCACCATCACCACACCCAGCTACTTAACCCGTTCACTGTAACAGCAGATAAGACTAAGCACACTGCCACATTCCTTGTGCTGTTCGATTCGATTATCCTCACACTTCGGCCCATTTGTCATTCCAGATTTGAGATTTTTTATTCGCAAACCAAAATAGACGGGGGCAAAAACAAAAAAAAGTATCTAAAACTGCGTAGCCCAGATATCCGTCACACTTTTGCTGCTGTTCCGGGGCAGTCCTCCAATGACTCCTCAGTCGGACACCTGAATGGTAGCCGACTCTGGCCGATGCTCAATAATACCCAGTTCCATTGACTCGCTATTTATTACCGGCTCTGATAAGGTTATCTTTTTGGTGCTGAGATACTTTTGAATAAATGTCCGCTGCTGTTGCCAGAGATGGCGTGTCTTGTTGTTGGTAATATTCCAGAGATGGGCGCATGCCTAACACTAAGTGGGATCATAACATGCATTGCATTTGCTTTGAGATACTTTATTTTGTATCTGGGAAAGTATCTATTCATAAAAATTGGACTAATCGCTACCTGTTGTTGGTTGTGTTTGTTCTATCGGGAGCACTTTGAAATTTGTTACTACTTTTACGCAGGAGCCGTTTGTAGTTGAACCGATCACTTGAGACTTGAGAGGCTCATAAAGAGGTGAAACAAATGAGGAAGTGATGCGGCTTATGCTTTTAGCATAAATTGTCTCGCGCCTGGGAAAGGTTTTTGACCCTTTAAGCGGTGATAGAGATTCCTCGGAAGGTCATATAAATAACCTTAAGAGAAGGTTCTCTCTGCTACTCTACTTGGTATTGCAGAGTAGCAATTGGTTTGAACTTGAACGAATAAAACCCATTGTTTTTGAGTGAAGACGAATCGTTTGAATCGTCCTCAGGCTTGAAGGTCTTGAAGTCCACTTGAACTCCACAGAGTCCTCCACGACTCTTCTCTTTGTTGTAGCCTTAATGCAACAGTTGTTCAGATTAGTCCCCTTGTTGTTGGCCTTGTTCTCTACCTCTCAAAGGACAGGGAAGATATCATTTCAGTCTAAGAATCTTGGCGTGATAACTACTCGGTATATGGACTCAAGACTCGACATAACCACTTATACACCTTGCATGACCTAATATAAGCAAAGTGAACGTAAGCCCAGCTCGTGTATGCCTTAAAGTAGCCTTACTCCCTAAATACACCGATCGAAGTACAATTGCAATGAAAATGGAAACATTTGGTGGCTTCTACTACAGTGTACGAGCGTATCTCGCCCATGATAATATGGACTCTCTTTTCCGGGATAATCTGAAAAGATTGGCCGTTGATGAGTGGAGGCATCAGGTTGTGACGCCAATGCACACGACAAGAGAAGCTCTGACATTAACAACAAAGATGAGCTATTTGACCTCCTCAAGAACTTGTCAGCATGGTTGAGAAGCTCACGTCAGTTTTTCCTATCCTCTAATCCAACCCCAAAGGAAGAAAAAGCCCCTGTTCCATAAGAATTGCTTTCCTGGACATAGAAGGAACCTTGAACGACGTCAATTTGCGATAGCAGATGCTTAATGGTCAGATTATCAAACCCAAATTGGGTGAGATGTCCACAAGAAGATCTGGAATTTGATGGCCAACGATCTATTGATAATCCTGGAAGGTGAAGGATGCGCGGTAGCCACTTGTGAAAATGATGTTTCTATAGGTCCTACAAAGAGATTTAAACAAGCAAGCGGGTCAGTTTGGGTTTGCACACAGTGCAACCACAGCTCACAATGCAACCACAGCTCACAATGCAGCCACAGCTCACAGTGTAGCCACAGCTCACAGGGCAACCAGAGCTCACAGTGCAACCACAGCTCACAGGGCAACCATAGCTCACAGTGCAACCAAAGCTCACAGTGCAACCACAGCTCAGAGTGCACCCACAGCTCACAGGACAACCACAGCTCACAGTGCAGCCACAGCTCACAGTGTAGCCACACAGCACAGCTTACAGTGCAACCACAGCTCACAGTGCAGCCACAGCTCACAGTGTAGCCACACAGCACAGCTCACAGTGCAACCACCGCTCATAGTGTCCCCGCTCTTTGGCCCAGTGGTCTAGGTGTGGTTTGTTTTCCCATTCAACGTTGGTTACGTTGTGGCTGATGCCCAATTGACGCCGCAATATGGTCCAACCTTGGGACATTCATCTGCAGATTTATTGACTGAGACTTAGCTCAGTTTTGCCTTTACGCTATCAAGGTTTCGCTCTGGCGACAATCATGCCAATTATCAGCGAACCAAAGCAGAGGAAAACAGTGCTCTTAGCAAGACATCTAAGCAGTATCGATAATGCTCTATTTTTTTTTTTTCAAAATATGGGCCATCAAGGCAGCTCTAAGAATGAAGGTATGCAGGCCGATCATGGTAAATTCTTACAAATAGAATCCCATCCGCAGCGACCAGTTCTTGTGTGAATGAGGACCAGTCTGGAAGAATGACAGGGCATAGGTATGCTTCCACTCTTACAAAAGGTGAATATCACAGGGATTGATTCTTAATACAGAAGCTTGGATCAATAGGGAGCATGGGGAGTATTCCCCTCATGGATCAATAGAACAGGGGAATAGAAACAGACTATAAGAAAAAAAGAAAAGGCATCTTTAAGTTATGGTGCTCACTTGTCGCTAGAGATTCGACATGTACCATTGGGGAGTAAGTATTCAGTGCGCCTATTCTTTCTCAGATCTAATTATTTTGGTTCCCAGACATACTTCCTCCTACGGAGGTTTCCTTCTATGCCCCAACTAGACTATAATTTATCGCCTTAAAGCAATAAGAACGCAAATAACCACAGCTAATTGTACGCAATTAGTCCCACACTTTTGAAGTGCTAAGGTTTAACTGCCAATAGCCATTAGGCACTCTTTCTCCAACCTTGCCGACAAAGTTTACTATGCTCTAACGACTTGTTCAACTAATAAGATCTTGGAACCTTCTCACTGCAAACTGTCCCTAAGATTAACGATGACTTCTAACCCCGTCCCTCTTGAGAAGCTCTTTCATCGTCTATTACCATGTGACAGCATATTTACCCAGGAAAATCAATGAACCACAATTCTATTTACCCCCGCAGAATCGATTCAATATTTTTCTTTCCCAGGAAAACTCTATAATCAATAGGTGTTGCATCCACCCACTAGAATGGACCATCACAGATCGTGCAAAGTATTTGATGTTAGCACGAATGTATGCTCTACCCATCATCGCTGGCTCACGCCAACATCAACAACGCAACACCACAAACATTAACCATTGATGACGTGCTGCGCGTCTCTGGATTCGAATCTGGACTCTCGTCTTGTTGCTCGCCCTCAAAGGATCACTCGACGCGTACAGCTAATATAAATCAAATTCGATTTGCCGGCGCGCGTGTTGTTTATTTGCAAGTCGAGCGCCCGTCTGTCCTGTCCGTTCACCATCGCGATCGCTCCAAATACACTCGATGTTTCGTTTCGATTCATAAATAAACACACAAAAACCATGACGCATCGTTTATAGTGCCATACACCCTATGAGCACTTCATCGACACTCTAGGTACTCGTACGTATCCTGCCATTAGATGGAACAAAAATGGGGAAACGAAGAAGATGTTCTCCACCATGGGCACACTGGAGAACAAAAAAAAACCAAAAAGGGTGTAGGTGTAGGTTCTTCATAAATAATCCCGTCACCCTTTGAAAATGCGCCAGGAATATGCGCGCGACCATAAATATGAGTAATAAATGGCCAACTTCAAGAGCATCTCATCATCATTATCATCTCGATATCTTTGGCCGATGGAGGGGGAGGGCGAGAGGGAGGGCTTCATGGATATTGAATCACTTAAACACACAGATACTCCTCTACATTTTATAAATTATGTCATCGCATTGCGGTAGAAGAACCGTAAAAATTTGTTCGATTTGGGAACACATGCGCTCCTCCAGAACTATGCGTGTGTTCATGATTCCTAGAAACTCCCATCAACTCGGTCCCTAATATGTGCCCGCGACGCATTTGTTCGACAACTGTAAGTACTTATGATTTGAAGAGCCAACATTATTCTTCTTCTTCATCGCATGCCCTTTCCCATATATAGTACATCGAGTACACGTATCTTTTACAGCTTTTTCAAAATGGGAATCAATTTGTTTGATGGAGTCTTAGATGGGAGACGGTGGGACCTAAGGAATGTGTGAAAGAAATGTGTCAACAAGGTAACACATCTTCACCTCTTCAGTCGCACTCACTCTCGGGCAGACAATAGGCCTCATCCTCGTCGTGAAGTGATTGCATTTTAAGAAAACAAAGCTGCTGTTGCTGCAGATACATTACTCATTCTCGCACCTTAATTAGGCTTTTGACTCCGATTGACTTACATTGTTTTACGGGGATTCGATTGTACGTATACGCGCGTTGAACCTTTTCGAGGATTGTTGTCCGCACACGGAGTGCACTTTCGTAATTGCCTCGTGAGTTTGTGTCAAGTGGTAGAGGGGGAAAAAAAGATATTCTCCTCTTGGATATGAATGCTGGGAATTTCAACTTGGCGACGGTAAAGTTGTGGACGATATGGAAAGAGGACAGGTTGATATGAGTGTAAGCATTAATCAGAAGGATTATGGCTTATAAGGTCGCGTCGGCAAAATAATCAGTCGTCTTCGATGGCAGTGTTTAGTCAGCAACAGTCTTGGTATACACAAGAGGATAATGTTTGTATTAATGAAACCACTAAACCAGGAACTAAGTCTAGACTGTGGTAGGACTTCCTGATTGTCAAATACGAAGCTTAATCTTAAGGGAGCACTGCATCTTTGATGACATAAAGGATGTGCTTAGTCCTCGGAAAGGATATGTAATTGGACTTAAACGCCCACTGTGTGGCTCCTCAACTTGGTAACCCATTTAGTCGGTTGTGCTCTAGGTGTCCCCAAAAATGTGCTTTAAATGTGCTCTTACTACCCAACATAGAAACTCTCAAATCAGACGCATTGATCTACGTCAGTTAAGCTCCTGTTTCTTTTATGTATCGACCCTACAGCAGCTCGAAACATCTAGCCTCAAAACCATTGCTCATGCAGATAATATAGTGCTGCTGACGGCAAGTTCCTCCCCATTCTTATTGAGCTCTTAAAACCCTTGATAGGTGGACTCTTACATTATCTACTTAAAGGGCTCCTGTCCCTTGTAGAGTCCCTGCCTGAGACATCGTTGCCTTCCATCCTCTGCGGTCCCGCATTCTAGTTGTGAAGACCAAGTTTTCTGTCATCCACGACAGCTTGGTCTTTGCACCGGAGGTTCGTCTTCTTCTTCGCCTCGAACCTGGGGGCTGGGATTCGAAGATCCTCTTGGCTGGAGCATTGTTGTCCATTGGCTCGATGTGGAAGCACACCACCCAGAATTTCCCTGCAAAATACCTGGAACTTATATAAGTATGTCTGTTAGAAACCTCTTATCCTATGGCTGTCAGGGGACAAGGGCACTCATACATTATTTCAACGGGAGCTTCCAGATGATCAAGTCGTAAAAAATCTTACTCTGAGCCTTTTCCAGCAACCTCATCGGTGATCTTATATCTTCAGCTATGATGCCAGCGATGGCGGAAGGCAGCATAATGTCACAGGCGATCGTCCTCCAAAAGCCCCCGTACTAAGACCGACCGCAGCTTCGTAATCTAATGTATGCTGACCTTCTTAGACATGGAGTTCCAAAATCTTTGAGAATAATTGGCTTTGACGACGACATAGCAATCGTTGGAGTGATCAAGGACCTACCTTCTAACGCAAGAAAAAGATGCTAAACATCCTCAACAGTTAGAAAGTTGTCGCTTTTGACAAGGACTGCGGCAATAGATCCTTGATTAGTTTTAGAGTCATTCGTGAAACTATGACTACATTCTATTCCTGCCTCTGATTCTAGCCTCAGTCAGTCCAGAATGCTTGGGAAATCATAGTATAAGACTCGCGCACAGTTTTCAACACTTTTGGTGGTGGATGATATCGAAAGCCACCCTGTCTAGAATAAAAGGTAGCCTTAAAAGTTGACATCATGATACAAGAAATGAGAGCAGAAACTTATACCTGTACACAGGAGGGCAGGCATACTCGAAAAAGATCCCGTGCAGCCGCAATGGCACCCAAGGAAGAACGCTGAAGAAGATATGAATTTGGATTTTAGACATGTAGTCCAGGTTCAAGACAAGAGAGAGACCTTTGACCGCTGTTGGTCCTTACAAATGTCAGATGGAGATTAGAGCCCTTTTGCCACCGTCTGAGTTGAAAGGCCTTGTGTCTTTGGGAACGAAGCGCTTAAGGACCACTTGGTAGCGATATATAGCAACGCAGAATGCGTAACAGCCCTACTTAGTCTAGAACTTTAGCCAACACACTGAGAGCATTGATTTTGGACTCGATATTTCTCTTAGTCCATTTAAACTCAACAGAATCCGCACATTTTGATTCTAAAACCGTCTTGGAGCGCACATCAATCCAAGCACAAGCACCGTCTACCCTTCGTTTCACTTCTTGCTCACGTTCAACATATAATAACCATCAACGTCACACTTCCAAGCTTACGGACATAAATTTCAATACAATTTTCGATTACAGCCCAATTTTCGATACAAAATATTCGACACCATACAACCATCCATCTACTTGCGGTTCTGCTCTCTCGAATATTGATTGTTCAATCAAGGATCGTAAATTGGGATCATAAATTATCCCCGCGACTACACAAAGAGCACACGTTGTTACTGCAGCAGCCACCGTTCTGTGCCACTTATGTCGGCGGTGTTTTCCCTTAATTCTGTTCAATTTTTCTCACTTAATTTGATGGAGAAAAATCTCCAAAGTGCTGTATGTAAATTGTTTAATTCGTATAATTAACAACACGACTCAATTTGTAATGAAATCAAGAATTGGCAATATAAATTCACACCTCGTACCAGGAAAGCCCGTTGGCATCTTTTGAATACACGTGTATCTACGAAACTGAGGAAGTTCTCGAACAAGTCGAGGCTTGAGATTTTCAAAAGAATACCAATTCAGCTGTAAAATAAGTGCCAATAGATACAGATACCAATTTACATGAAACCATAAAGTCCGCGTGACGTAAATTGTGTCAGTTACACGAACAAGTATATCTGTAATGGGGGACTCAATTTATTCAATTAATTAAGTGAAGGATGAAGGCGAAGCACTTCTGTACCAATAATTGACACGCGTCTAATGAATCATTACCATAAAATTGTTTTCACATAAAATTCTGTGTTTTGCGTCGCGTGCAATTGTGTTTAAGTGTCTTTCGATAGTTAGACAAATAGACAGGCAACATGCCATTTGAAGGTGTCATGATGAGTAATTGAAGGCGATATCAATTACGTTAATTGACAGCATGAATATTGTCTAGGCATTTATGGAATGCAATTTTATTTCTTCGCTGAGAGAGCGCCACGTGTGACACTAGGCTAGGGCCACTTGAGTTTAAAACACAGGAAAGAAGATCAAACTTCAAGTGGTGCAGTTTATTTGCTCAATGGTTAAGTGTCAGAGTTAGAAAAGATGACAACAAAGGAGAACGCTTTCAAACTATCAAGTTCGCCGGAATAACAAACTCTGTAACTGGAATCAATGCACTTACTCACTTTTGCAGGAGTTCCACAAGAATGAATGCTAGGACCCCTTCTGTAGACCATCGTGTATGATGAATTGCTCAGCATAGCAATGCCGTCAAGAATATTGTGGCTTTGTGAATGACTTTTACGAAATGGAATAAGGGAATTAGCTTAAGGCAGCAGGCTTGGATCTAGCAGATAAGGAGACGGAATAGTCCTGTAGAATATGTTAAAATTTAGACGTGATACAATCCAAAGTGACTTTCAAACAGCTACATAGGGACAATGAGGGTAATGAACTAAGCTTTAGGATATGCGGAAAGGAAGAGGTTAATTCCAAATACATTGCTGAACGTTGGTTGATACAGATGCAAAGTCTTGTTGTCCAGAGTATTAAGTTCAACACTTGTTTGTATATGCGTCTCCGAGATGGGATATGATCTGAACCTGCGAATCGATTAGTCAGAATAGAGAAGAGTGCAATCTTAATGGTTCAACAGACATCTTTAAATCAAGATGAGCACACAATGACATGAGCGTAACTTTTTGCGCATAGATGTAACGGCTACCAGGAAGAAGATGCTAAGATCGCTACATAATTAGGAATCAAGTCAAACGTCAAATAAATTAGTCATGTAACCAAGTTCAGGGAGTTTGAAACAACAAAAAGGCTTCAACTCTTTTGACCTGTTCCATACAATATGGGTCACTCCTCCATCATGCGTGGTGTCCCCCAGGGCTTCGTATTAGGTCGAGTACTGTGGAATAGTGACGTCGAACCTTGAAAATATTTGGCTTCAACGACGATATAGTGATCGCTGTACTGGCCAAACTTCTTAAAGAGTAAAGAAGAAGAATATCTTGGCATTACTATAGGTAGATGAAAGGTTTACCTTTAAACAACATCTGAAATATGTAGCGGAGAAGGAAGAAAGAGAAACGACAGCCCTGGCAAGGATTGGAGGACTTAAACAGAAGAAGGCACAAAAGAGTTTTGACGTCAGTGATGTTCTATGGCTCCCAAGTCTGGGCTGGTGGGAAGAAGATTAAAACATTTAGCTGGCAGGAAGACAGATGTCCAATGTGTACAGGACCAGTAGAACATAGAATGTTCCACTGTCACGATATCAGGAAGACCATAACCTTCTGGCAAACAGATTGGGTGAGGACGTAACGCCAGAGAACATCATCAGTTAGGTGCCGAGTAGGTACGAAAGAGGGAAGCAGTTAGTGAAATCGTGGCTATAGTCAGGAAGGAACAACGAAATGCAACACAGGTGGCTGCCGAAACGAACTAGCGCTCGCGGTTCCTACCATCCAATACAAAAAAGAAAACTAAGAATATTTCAGCCTTATATTGTCGTCTTTTTATGAAGACACTCAACTAGTTTTTACCCATACCTTCAACTAAATTTTCCTCCCATGTTAGCATCTGATCAGAAAAAGTTTCCTACTCAAGGGACCGTAAACTTGGCCTGCAGCTTAAGCTCTCCATAAATTCAGAGTCATATGGGTCGTGGACAAAGAAACTAAAGACGGCCAAGGCTTCTGCCGTTCTCTGCCCCGTGCAGAACTCGACATGTATGCTAAAGGGAACCTACAGTCTTATGCTGTATCCAAATGCATTAGGTTTTGAGAAACTTTCTCATGACAGTCTGACGCTCATAAGAGCTTGAGCCGTCAAAAAAGGTCCATGGGATTCGAACCTGGAACCATCGCACTTACCACAACTCTTTTGGTATAAAGCTTCGATATATGAAATGTACGGTTGGTGCCCTAGCTATGTCAAGGGAACATTTTACTTGTTCAACATTGGTCATGTCTCGAAGTTGTTTCTGCTCTAAGACCTTAAAACAAATATAGAGTCTTCCAAGCGTCCATTACTCAGGCTACAAGGTTACGGGTGACTTTGGACTCTGTCATGGCTCTAAAGGGGTTCTAAGAAGCAATCTCAGGCATCCACAGCTAATGCGATAACTTTGGGCTTGTTACTAGGGCAATTAGATATTTTGGATCAAGCCTATTATACCTCTGATCTATCTCTGGCAAAACTTACTGTTACCATGTCTATAATCTATCGCAACACCCATTTCAGGAGCTACAAGGTCAATAACCAATTTCTATTGGCTTTAATTGAATGATATGGGCACTGATAAAATGTGGGGAAATTTTAACGATGTTACATTTCATCCATAATGGCATAAATGGAACTTTTAAATAAATAAATAATTTCAATAATATCTCACTCACAATTTGCTTTATTCAAATTTGAAGATAGGAAACATTTAATGGTTAACCCTATACATTATCTCCCATTTCAACTTTATCCTGTCAGAAACCAGTACACATAATAGACTTCCTGCATCGATCAATTCTACTTACTTATCCAACAGCAGAAAATCCTCCTCCAAGGAACTTTACCAAGACAACAAACTTGCTCGACGGTTACTTAAGCCTCTCAACGCCCACACAAGTCACATTTGTATTCTCCAATTGAACACTAAACAACTCAATTATGAATACAATACTAAACGCCATACTTTATGGAATAACAAACCATAAAAATAAAATGCGTTTACACCCGACTATAGTCCTCATTACAAGAGTAATCCTAACCGCAAAACGTTTCTCTTATGCCACCCACAGGCTATTTTCATTACCATTTGCTCGTAAGCCTTTTGGCATTTCCATCACAATAAATCTAAGCAATAGATTTCCCTTTAACGGTACCCAACACAATATTTCACACTTTTCTCACTTGAAGCAGCATATATGCACTTTTTTGTTGCATCCACTCACATCTGGCGAACTTGTTCTCAAATAAAACGCATACGCACTCGGACTTAATTGAGCTACTTTTTGATGAATCGGGAACCGCTTTGATATCCCGAGAACATCGAACAGGAGTCAAGTCCACACAGTGTAAGTATTTCCTGGTTAACGGCTGAAAAAGAAGACAAACAATTAATTAAAATTTCATTCAAGAAGAAGCGAAGAAAAAGAAGAAGAAGAAGGGGGCCAACAACGACGCCTTGAGGCACCTCATTACCCACTTAGAGAGTACGCAAATACTTTAGCACATCGTGCTTCTTGAGGCGGCACAATTGCGTGACTGTTTACGCATGGCAAAAAGACCATGCAACTGGTAATTTGGAAATCGGATATCCATCCACTTACATTATTTGTACTGCTAACTCCCAGCTTGTTTCGGTTGCTTTAATGATATGTTTGAAGTTGTTTCGTGCGTGTGGTACTATGCTGGGGGTTTCTTCTGGTTTTTTTTTTTTTGGACAATCACCCAAAATTGTAGGTACTGACATGATAAACGAGTGCACTGAGCATAAATTAACAAAAAAACAAAATTCAATAAAAGCGAAAGTCCTTACTGCACTGCAGCATTCCATTTCGAAGTCGTCTTCTTGTCTCCACTTAGAGGCGAACTGATAAAAAAGAGCCAGAAGACCACCCAGTAGCACGTTAGTCATTAATCCTCTTTGTTCCAGGATCCACTCGAAATTCAATCAATTGATCTAACAAATTCCAGTCCAGACTCCTGTCTAATCCTAAACTCAGACAAATAAGATACATGCACCAAAGTGGCAGATCACATTGAGCTCCTGTTTCGACAAACAGGAGAAAAAAAAAAGATCAAATTTCATCCCTGTGTGTGCCAGAGACCTAATTTTTTTTCGGTTTTGGAAAAAGATGATTGCCTCAGTCAATTAAATATTACTGACGACGACGACGTTCCAAATATTTAGCAGGATGCCTGTGTTGCTTGTTACACCCTTTTTCCTCTTAAGTGGACGATGATATATCGCGGCCATCGGCTGCATCTCCCATAACTCATGGGGCACGAGAGTACCGCCAGCGGATGTTAGGTGTCAGTCAGATGAATCCCTTGATTGATCCCAGATAGAGTCGAACTCTCTCTTTCTCTTTCAGTCTGTCGATTGGGAAAGTGCTCCCAAAGGACTTTCAGCAAACGTCTGCGGGGATAATAAATTTATAAGAACAACTCCGTGCGTCGGTTGGTTGGTGCGATGATGAGGTGAGCGTGTCGGCGCATTCATAATTGTATCGCAGGCAAAAAGGGATGCACAGACTTTAAGTTCTTGATCGATACACGCCATTGCAGTAAATTATCCATAAAAGAGGTTGAGTTCGGTTACAGATTGAGTTGTTTTAATTACTACAGCGAAAGTGGAAGGTAATTTATGAGTAACCGACCGCTTTGCGTGTCGAGCCCGAAAATTGATTGGACAAAGGAGAATTTTGGAAAGTTAATGAAGAAGTTATACACTGAGAAAAGGTGGTAAGTAATTCATTAGGTAAATGCTGTAGCAATTAGCTGACTCGGCGGTTAATTGAGTTGCCATGTGGCAGGACTTTGAAATTTTGAGAGAGCACGAGTGATGGATGCTTTCAACCATTTTACTAAAGATCTTGGTATGCATTTACACCTGAAGTCAATGCTAGTGACTGAGGTTCTAAGAATCGGTGCCATTTCTCGCAGAATGCCCAGTAGAACACCTTAAATCGCCGATGAACTTTGCTCGTTCAGAGCACTCAACGATCAAAGGAGGAGTGCAAGTTCATTCAACTGCGAATTTAATCCGCAAAATTATAGATCCATTTAGTCCCCTTTTTTGATGATTCTCAGCAAACATAATAGTCCCCAACCTCTCGTGTAAATTATAGAACCTTTACGCGAATTCTAAGAATCCACTTGAGCCAAAATCGGTCACTGACTTCATGTATAACGCGTCCCTCTATTTGTATCTATTCTTTTGAAAATAGAAATAAATAGTCTCAAATTCACATGGCAATTAATAAAGTTGATTCTTCCGCCGCGTTGCGGACCATTGAAGATGCCTATGTGCGTATGGAGATACGATAATTAACATATCCTGATGGCAATTACTTTAAATTGATTGCAACTCTTGTCATTGGTCTCTCTCTCTCTCTCTCTCTGTCTCTCTGGTTTTCAACTTGTACGAGTATCTGTATCTATTGCATGCTTGGTCGCTTCCTAGATAACAAGTATTTCATGAGCGGCGGCGGCGGCGGCGACAGAGTAGACTAGAAACAAATCAGGAAACTATCCCTTTGAGGTGGATACTCGGACACAACGAGAGTGCACACTAGCGTGCCACAGGACACAACAAGTGATAAACGATAGATCAACATGAAAAACTAATTTATTTCAGATACATTTGCATTCGAGATACAGAGCTCTCAACACGAATGTAATACGTCTAATGGTTGCTCTATTCTGGAGAGCGGCGCACGATGATTAGTTGCTATTGCGATGGGAAAATTCTTCCTCTAGAAGCGGGAAGAATCTTGAATCCTGTCCCTTGAAGTGCCTGGGATAGATTTATCCAGCGAATTTGGCTGCCAGTGGTCGTGGTGGTGGTGGTGATGGTGGTTACGCAGTTAGAAATGTTGTAGCTACCTGTTGCGCTATGCAATTTGTCGTAGATGCTCTTTGCCTTTGGAATCTGTGTGGTTGTATCTTTTGGTGGAATCTGCCTTTTTTTTTATTTTGTAATGAGTGGGAGGTCTCCCGCTGTGCAATGTGTTCACACATTAGAAGTTTATGTGCATTCTGGTGGTGATAGTGCACGCCTTGCAATTGAAAGTTGAGAGCGAATTTACCATGGACTTTTGGTTTCTATTTGCAGACGAATGGCTACATTGTAGGGTGTTAATCATTTATTTCAATTTGAAAGTGCAATGTCAATAAAAAAAATCCACCCACATTCCTCTGCCGAACTGTGGAATGGATAGTTTTTTAGCTGATTTATGAGGCTTATTGGGTATCTGTTGAGAGAAGTATGATTATGGGATATTTTTAGGCGATAGGAAGTCATTATTATGGACTGTAGCAAGGTTAATGGTCTAGATGAACTGGTTAGTCAAGATGGTCATGGTATGCGAGGATCTTATTCGTGCTGAAGCGAGTAGTAAAACACACTGACACGTCGAAGAGCAAAAGTTCCACTAGGTTGCAGCTTGAGACCTGTGCTGTTTACTTCATGGACTATTCGAGAAATAACTTTTTAGATAATTGGGGAATTTGTACCAGATCCAAAGGAAATGACAAACGAAACTAGCTGAAGTTGGTTAAGGTTGACACGTCGAAGAGCAAAAGTTCAACTAGGTTCCATCTTGGGGACTGTGCTGTTAACTTCATCATCTACTCGAGAAATTACCTGTTGAGTTGATCGAGTTTTGTACTAGATCTGAAGCAAATGACAATAGAAACTAACTGGAGTTGGTTAAGGTTTGAAAACTTTTTGTTTGACGAAGAAGAAAGCAGAAAATTTGAGAGCCATTCGCAGGCATTTTTGAAGGTTAAGGCTGGGATACAATTGGCAGATCTTGAGGTTTGTATGACATGCAAGTGTTGGCGGATTACTCACTCAACCAGTCGATTGGAATTTATGCACCATGTTGGTAAAAGTTCTCTCGGAGAAATGATTTTGGCGACCGTAAATTGGGCGAAGCGTGCCACACACTGAAGAGCTACTTTCATAAAACAATTTAACCATTTGCACACTATCGCTCTTCGTGTTGATTTGACAAAACAAACTCAATAAATGACAGCCAATTTGGCAGATGTAACGTCATCAATTTGGCCACAATTACCTGTCAAAGTTTGAAAACACTTTGAATGTCACAAATGACATTGCCTTCAAATGTCATCAGAAGTTAAGGTCTTGTGTCAAACTAACAATTTTATTGCATAGGTTCAAAACCACTATAAATCAACCGAATTTTGACCGACCCTGGTCTGTACCTGTAGAAGAGTAACCAAACAATAAAATCGATGACAAACTAGATAACTGATGTTTTCTCACAACACAATAACCCCCGCGACATTAAAATTCCTTCACAGATGATTGTCCCTTTATTCTCCTTAATTTCATGGCTTTTCTGTGCGGGTGTTATGCATCCTTAACCAGCATATTCAGCAGCCAACAAATGCATTCATGTATCAACCGTAGACCCTTTGCTTTAATAAATTATCAAATCTGACAAGCCGCTTGGTATCGGCGAATTCAGGCGGGTCCTGCTCATCCACACATGATCCATTAGAGTGATATCCTCTCTCATAGGACGACGAATAGAATATTCCCCATTTTATTAGCGCCCTTAAAATCTCTCGGACAAAATAGAATAAAACAAACAAACAGACATCACACATTAAAATCAAATCAATAGATAGCAGTCCATCTTTGTGTATCTGTCAAACGAACGAAATATCCTTCTTCGTAGAGAAACCATAAAAAATGATCGACCTGTGCGCTGGTGGATGCTCCTCTCTACTCCTACACTCGCGGAGGCATACACACATGGGAAGAGCGCCAGCCACAGCGAACAATGACACTTCTAATAACAATAAATTTGATAGAGTATCTAAATAAAGAATTTCAAGAGATTTATTGGCCAATCGATTCGCTTGGAGCGCCCATTTGATGAGGAATTCATTGCATCGTGCGCGTCTGCGCAGTTTTTTTTTTTTGGACATCGTGTGTCAGTGTCACATGCGAGAGATCGGTGATGGTCAGGGTTCTTGTTTGTGTTCTATTGTTTGTCTTGCTCCTTTTTTCTTTTTTGAAACCCTGTATCATAAGTTGAATTGTTGTCACGTAGACAAGGATGACCGCTGTGGCTTGCATTTGAATGTCGCGGTCTGACGTTAATAGACGCTAATGAAAATTTCTTTAGTAATTTATGGGACACCGTATGGACTGTGGAGCGAAGAGCGGCATACCAAAAGCCGAAGCCGGTGATTTACCAAACTCTAAATGGGATTTTGGGATTTTTCCAGATCCAGAGAGTTCGGCTTCGGTTTAATGGGGGCAGTTAAGGACATGATCGACTTTTGTTATTCTGCTGTATAATGGTGGCGGTACGACTTGTATGCCAGGGATTAGAGGACTGTGAGAAGTTTTGTCGAGGATTAAGGGTTCATTTTATTGGGTGATTCAAGGAGAGTGTAAATTTGGACGGTTTATTGCGGAACACGTGTAAATGTTTGTTTTCTCGGTTTTGAATGACAAATTAAGTGAACCTGGGAATATGTTCTAAAACTGGTTGCGTCTTAATGAAGACATATCTTTGGGCAGTGAAATTTAAGATGCAGTTAAGTTGTAGTTAACAGATGGATTTATGGTGGAGGAGGAATGTCGTTAAAGAGTTGATTGGGCTAAGCAGGTTCAATTGGTACAGGTGGTTATTTTCAAACAGAGATGAAGTGATGTATATACTCGCGTCGGCTTAGTTTTCGAAAGAAATAAAGCCCTCATCCACTTTAAACTGACTTTGAGACTCCGATTTAACGTCTCCATATCACTAATCAAATATATTTGTTTACAGGTGAGATAAAATCACGAAATTACACAAACTAAAGCCACACAGACGACAAACAGAACATCAAGAAACACCGCAAACATAGACGAACTAAACTAGACACTCAACTTTGGGTTGTTTGACAGATTCGCTCCCCCAAGCTTTGTAATTGTATTCTGACGTTCACGCAAAATCATGTGGAAGCTCACACACACTAGTTAAGATGTCAGCGGCTGTCTTTAACAGTACGGAATGCCACCATTTTGTAGGTGTTGTGCTTAAGATTTGTTGTACAACAATCTGCAGCAAATATTTTGTTCAAAAGAAATAAAAGAGTAGATAAACCCGATAAATTTATAGTTAGGTCTTGGTTACACACTAGCTCACATATTTTCAAAAATGGGGTACCTTATTTAGGCTCTGCCTATTTAAGTAAATATGCGAGTTGATTGCTTAAATTAGTTCGTCTATGATCGTGAAACTGGCAACCAAAGCAAAACAAAACAGAATTTGACAGTTGTTTTGACAAACGAACTTCCAAAGGCGAATTGGAAATTTTGGAATGTCCGAGGGAATTCTACAGTCGATATGAAAGGATTTCACAGAAGTCGAACATGAGTTCGCCAAGGAGCTTTGACAACTATGCACTACTAGAGTAATGCAGAAGCTGAACTTAAAAGAAGGTACTAGATTTGTCGTTTATTTAAATAAAAACTAATTTTCACTTGGCAGCTGTCAAAGAATGATGGATTTCTATTTAAAAGAAGAAAAAAAGACGACGTTCATTCGCTTCCAGCACACAATCTGCAAGTCCCCGCGTTGTGCGTGGTCTACTGTTTGTTTTAACTGAATCCTATAAGCATGTATGCCAGGTCCTTATGCTAAATGTAGAACAAAGTGGTTGCAGATGATTTGGATTCGAAATAAACACACCTGGGTTCTGAGTCCAGGTGACGTTGTTGGATGAATAAGAATTGGAGTCTTTACATCACTAATCTGTCGTTAATTTAGTTTACTTAAGCAGTCAGAGAAGACACCTGATGATAACCAAAAACATTGCAAAGTCTACTCTTCAGGTTAGTGTTCACAATTTACAGTGTCACTTGGTCTCGGGGGTTTCGATTCACCAAGCTTTCAACAAGGTCAAAACTATGCAGCTTCTGTCTGTAAACATGTCTGACGTTTCATTGAACACATACTAAAGATTTGGGTAATGACAGGAACTTTAGGAAGCAGTACTGTCCAACGACAGCCAACACAAGATCCCTGACTTAACACCTCCCAACCAAACCCTCTTTAAAGCTCCATTCAATGGAAAGAGCAACCCACTGGTCATACCAAAAATATTTTTGCAAGGACATCTTTTTAAGATTATTGTTATCTTTCCACTGAAAATAATAAGCTTCAACGTAGGCTATAAACACTCAATTTTGGACCAAACAGGCTGTCATTATTATCGTCAGTAATTCTATCTTTTGTCAGATTTCCTTCTTAGCAATAGGTATTAGACCTTAGGCCTTCCTACAATTTTTTAAAAAACTTACAGGGCAGATGGTTTTTGAAATGCTTCTTCATGACTAATAATACTCTTAGATGTAGACCACTGCACAAAATACTTACATGCGGCAGATTCTCCAATAGAATCATCTGCCGCCATTGTATTATCTCTGCTATAAGTTGTCGATAAGGTGGCCTTAGACTGCGTTCAGCCAAACATGTTGTAAATTTGACAGCTGTCAAGCAAATTATGCATTTAATTCGAATAGACTCTGAGAAACCACCCAATTAATGGCTTCCTATTCAACTACGCTCCGTCATAGTACTTTCTGTGAGAAAGACATTTCGCTGAAGCTTACTATTTGTAAAACGCCCTTTCAGATAATCTCTGGTTTCATGCCAAATTAGGGCTGCAGATGTGACACATATTCTGACTTTCGAAAGCACTCTCATCTATTCCGTTCTGCAATTTTTCACCGCTTTCAAAGCTATCATTTTCCACTCCATTATCCACATGATTTGAGTAATAGCAACGCCTTTTCCTCTATAAATCAAGCTCATATGTTTCAAATTAAATGGAATCTCCTCCTTTGTACAAACAATTCCCACAGCAGCGCGACCCCTCCCTGTTAATTTTTCACACATATTTTAGGCCCACCACCAGAGGCAGCAAGTGCAGTAATTCTGAATCAATTAATAAAATAAAAAAGGGCACAAAAACACAGCTATCCACTCTGTCAATGTTGAACTTGATCCTGCTCGGCCATTGATCATAATCACAAAATCGGAATCCGAGAGACCCATTGACTCACTGCCTGCCTGGAATGGTAGTGGGGTGCCCAACACACCCCGCTGACACAGATCTGCAACAAAAATTTAATTTTGCACTCTCAAGACAGTCTCGAGTGTAAACAAATGCTTTAGAAACAAAACAGGCCCAAGAATGAAAATATAAAAATAAAAGGCAAATCCCTTTGGCACATAATACATCAAGACGATCTGTCAAGGCTATGGGCATCCTTTGATAAATGACGAAGGGCTGGCCCCCAAGGGATTGTGCGAAGGTGTGTAGTCTGGCGCGCGCGTTGTCGCTTCAATTAGGATTATGCTACCCATTGTGTGCAGTTGGCGTCTTCTGCAACACAATACAGATCGCTTCTGAGATATCCAATCTAATTCGAATGCAGACAGTTTGAGATAGTCTTTTTGTGGAACTGAACTCGCATGGCGGTGTCTATCTTTTGTTGGACTGCGGTAATTGGGCGCGAGCTCATGAAAAGTGAATCTGTTTTTGAGTTCTCTGTGTCTGGACTCTGAGTCTGGAGGTTGAGCTTGATTTCGGGTGTGATAATGAGATTACGATCGGGAGAGTGCGGTTGATTGAAAACCGCACAGCGGGACACACTCTCTGCCAGTTGACATTGACACATGAGATTCGAATCGCCAGATTCCAGAAATACCATCGATTGATTGATTGGTCCTCCAGAATACATACATACCTACATATATACATATGTGGTCGTCTGGCAATTACCACATCTGTTCGAATTTATTTTTGTATATTCGTATCTTTGAGTGGGATCTTGGCACATCGAGTGCAGTTTTCGTACACATTATATCCTTGATGGGGATTAAGTTGAATTGTTGAGTTATTGTGATTGCTAATGGCAGTGCCACCCAGGAACGAATCGGTGTGTATATGAGTTGTGGGATTAAATCAGAAATATTAATCTTGATGTTACATCATTCAATGTGATTTTATTGTTTTGGCGGACGGAATGACAGGAGCCTGCTAACTTGCATCTGCACAAGGAAGACCTTTGTGATTGGTCTCTTTTTTATTTTCTGTACACAATTGTCGAGGGGGATAGGAAGTTGCAACTGATGGAAATAAATGGGTTTTTTTTTTTGCTCGTAAGCCGATTAGAAGGATGAAGGATTTATTGGAGCAAATAAGTAAAATCAAACTAAATGGTTCTAAGTTCACTATTTATGTTTTTGTTCTCGACTGAAGAATATAGTTTTGGGGGTGTTTCGGAAGGGACTTGGTTCCACTATCAGGTAATAGACAATCGGGTTTGACTCATCAGATATTCATTTAAGATCAGCCTCATTTAGAGGGCGTCGGATTCAAACCAAACAGTAGCTACCATCGAATGCGTACAATAGTTGTGATCACCACCCTCCTCCACGACCGCCATGGAGTTTAGCTGCCATATAATTAAAGCAAAATATATAAAGCCAACGCTTCAAACAAAGTATCGAGTGATTGACCTAGAGACTGGCTCTTGAAAAGTCCATCAAAGCTATGGCCTGCTCTGAAGTCTGAGTAAAGGGGGATGGCTCTGCAAGGTTAATCATTGTAATATTGCATTACTAGTATCTACCATTCAAGACAGACATCGAAGAAGGCTAGAAAAACTTTTGGACAAGAAACATTAGCTTTCTTAGGGACAGAATTGATTCTTGCACGTTTCCAGGCCAAAGGAAACCTTGGAGTAATAGTATAAAGAGTGATTCATTGTAAGGTACTCTTTTGTGTATGAATTTTTTGACAAATACCACATGAGTGGTGCTTATTTGTCAAAATACATTTGTTCAGTATTGTCTGACATTTTAGTGTAAAAAAACATAACCCGGCACAGCATCTACCAACTATTAGGCAGTAGTAGGAAAATCAGCCTTCTGCGAGAAAAGATTCTCTTGCCCTTAGAGCAACTTTTCATCTACATTATAAGGCTAGCGAACACATGATTCTCTTTAACATCGAAGAGTTTGATTTCAATTTAATATCAATTTTCTTTACTAGATAACACGCGACTAAGGAGACCAGATCCAGAAAATATTGGAGAGGAAGCTTAGAGTGTACGCAACGACCGCAATGAATCGATTCCGCGCCGTTTTCAACAGCTTTTCTAGTCGTATTACTCCTGCAAGAATTGAAGCAGGCTGAACTACTGAATAGTCACGAATTTAGTCTTTGGGCTCTTGAAAGTCTTGAAGAAAACCCATTAATTTTGGCACATGTGTAACATGGTTTGTGGGTTGGCAGAGGAAACGAAATACCTCCACCGCACTCAGGCCAGCACTGACCCATTGTGTCACCCATAGGGGGGCTTAGAAAAAGTACCCCTTGCCCATACTCCCCACGAGCATGGACAATGAACGTCTGTCCTTGCAAATAATTCTCTCGGTCCTTGCTTTGTCGAAAGTTGGCCATAGTTGTTTTGCAGTTTTACAAGTATCTAGGGACTTCCATCTCAAGTTCGCCTCACTCATAGCCAGTTTCCCTGCAACAAGCCTGAGAGCGCAGGGCGGGGTGCTTATGGAGAGGTCGGTATGTTCAAGTGGGTCCGATGAAGCTTTCCTTGCTAATTCATCTGCTTTTTCATTTCCCGGGTCGCCCTCGTGCCCAGGGACCCAGTAGAGCAGAACCTTATGCTGTGTTCCAAGAACCTTAAGCTCTTCGCGATAGCACTTCATAAGCTTGGATTATATTTCCATGGCGGTAATTGCTTTGATAGCTGCCTAGCTGTCGATAGAGAAAGTTATACCTTCTGGCGGTATTGTTCTTAGCTTTTCAGCTGTTGTCGCTGCCAGAACCTCCACTTGGAAAACACTGCTGTAGTCTGGGAATCGTATAGATCTGGATATACCCAGTGATTCGGAGAAGATTCCAGATCCTACACCGGTGTCCATTTTTGATCCATCAGTGTAAATAGGAATAGATTCGGCATTTGGTGTGTCTTTCCCCTCTGTAGTGTACTGTAGTCTGTTGTGGGTGCATGGCCGACAAATCTGCCAAGGATAGTCGCGTGCCCTATCGTCTGACTTATTCTTAAGGCACTGATGGCTGCTGTTGATCTCGTGTAGATGTCTAGCGGAGGCAGGTTGAGAATAGCCTCAAGACCCGCAAATGTATCAATCTCTATCACTCTTTCGAGGTCACAATTCTTCAGCAAATTATAGTATAAAGCATGATGTCAATGAAAGCCTAGATAACTACCTTCCACTTTTTCATTGTTAGTTGTCACAAAATGTCGACGTTAGCCCACTCAACTAACCACAATTGTACTTGCGACATCTGTGGTGATCATAGGCAGCAAGCGCCACTAGATATCACTTCCATTCTAATGAAATCCAAGAACCTTTCAAAAGACCTAATATATCTCCTAATAGACGTCTTAATTTATCATGAAACCATAAACTTCCTTCTAAATGGTGCGAAATATTTCCACGAATTCTGCATAATGCCAGCAGCGCTGCCGCCAAACCAAATGCATTCATTCATCATTTGACTTCTCTCTGCTGGCGCGAATATTTTGCCTATCTGTCCGGCGCAAGTGTCAAAACTTTGCACTCGGAATTAATTAAGTACCATTAATCACTCTATGCACCAGCAGCACATTTAGCAGTTCACCATTGCCATGGACTATTTCGCATGGTTTCGTATTTCCTGCAATTTTTTGTTTGAGTGTTGAACGGCTGTAGGTCAAATGAATTAATATGCGAGTATACGCCCATTGCCGCCAGGGGGAAGTAGTGAATGTCTTCCAATTAATGTGACATCATACCAGTAATGATGCTTTGAGGAGATTAACACTTACACGCTCTGGGTTATTTGAGAAATTTTTTCTAAATTTGGACATTTAGGGGGGTGATCCTGTGATCAGACTCTGTTCGTGTTGGATTAGTTGTGAGTGTCAAACGTGCGTGGATGGAAATTTGTCCTTACAAGTGACTTTTGACTTGACACATGTCAGCGAGTGAACATCTGGTTGTTAGTTTGTTTTATAGCGAGTTATACTGTCTGTTTTTGTTATAGATTTTGGTCTTAAAAGGCCTTAAGATGATTGGATAGATTATCGTGTGAATTTATGAACAAGAGTTTGATTTGTTCTTAAATCCAATCGAACTTAAAAAGAGCTGACAGTCAACCTTCGACTCTGTGAATAATGTTTAAACTTGGGATAAGAAGATCTCGTCGATTGGCATGGTGCAGTCCCAAAGGCTGTCGGGAAAATAAAACATCCATTTGCCCCACCACTTAGGTCAGGAAAACGATCGCTTCTAAAGAGTCATTCAACAAGATGTGTCACTTCAAATTTTGTGTCGATGTTAAACTGTCAACTGTCACTGCGATGACTTTTGATAAGTCAAAATAGGGATCGATGCAAACTGACACAATGTGCCACCTTCGACACGAGTTCTACTGATTCTCTTCAAGGAAGAGACAAAGAGAGAGAGAGAGAGAAAAAATGAGAGCGAGAAAAAGAGTTGGATAGAGGAGAGGTCATTAACTCCGTGTTCATATCCATCTAATGGGTCTAAAAGATTCAAATGAATATGCTACGAGATCTAGAAGAACGATTCATTAAACTGATCAATCAAGCGAGTGTGTTGCAAGTTGGAGTTTTTGGAAATTGCCAAATCCGCTCAAGAACTATGCTTCATGTTATGTCAGATGAGTTCTACTTTATCTTGCCGCTATCAGAGCCATCTCATCTACTACTTCCAGTTCAAAATTAGTTTCCTGTCCACCAGGTGTTCTGTCAGCAACTCTAACCAATGGATATCACTACGGTTTGGTTCTGCTAAGTCTGATGGATGCACTTCCACGGGAATCTTTAAAAAAATTGTTTTCTTTCGAAATTAGCGCGAGTCAAAAACCATAGCAATATTCAGGGTAAAGGCTCTGGGAAGCTTGGAAGAGAAAAGACAGTACAGCAAGGAGTTAGTGTAGCGGAATTGGGAATCTATGTGATGCCTACAGTAATTTTTTAAAATTAGTCGAAGCTAACTACAAGTCATGACTTGAAGCTCAAAGCTTCAGCTTAAAGCTTAACTACAAAGAAGTGTACAGAGAGTTTCTAGCAATGATACACTGTAGTGAAAGTCAAGGGCATCCTGTATATTGCAGTTTAGAAATTGTTTGTCGGCCTCCTATTGACCGCGTAAGGCAAAAGGCATAAATATGCTCAGAGTGGTTAGAACCAGAAGAGAGAATCTATAGGGGTGATGTTCATGTCATCCACGTAAATTGACAGATCAGAGTCTTTTGTAATCAATGTCGTTTATTGGTAAGGTAAAGATCTCTGGACCAAGTTGTCTACCTTGAGGAACACCAGAAAACCCTATCTCAGTGATGAAATAAAAGGGAGTAAAAAAACGAGAGCAGTGAGTTTAAGAAACTTTAAACGCTGCCAAAGTAAGTAAGGGGGCTTAGACTCTCTGCTTTGCTTAGCTATCATACAGGCTGAATCAATAAAAGGGGTACAATATACACGCCTTTTGCTGTATACTGAGGTTAGTCTCTCTCTAGTCTCCATGGCTCTTACCTAGATTGCTGAGGCGTAGAGGACTAAAGAAGAACCTTGTCCCTTTGACTTCCTCATGATTCGAATGAGAGCAGCATTGGCTGATCTGTTGAACTCATCCTTATAAGATAGAACCATAGGTGGGAATGGGGTTTGTGTCCATAAACACCAGACGAGAAACTCTTAAGTGAAACAAGAAACGGTCAATAGTAGACATTACCTTTGACAAGAGATGCCCTAGGCGTTACTAGCACATCGGTCACCAGGCGAGAGTAGAGACGACAGCTTCATAATGGGGGATGATAACCCATTACTTTGGAGACCAGCTAAAGATGGAGGATATGAACATATCTTTGTGGCTGCCCTGGCAAAAATCTTGCAGTCCTGGCAAGAGTACCGACATCGATGATGCTCAACGGCTAGGAATGCTGCTTGTGAAGCAATCGCTGGCGAGTATGCAGCGTATGCAAATGCAAATGGTACCAACAAACTTCTCCTGCTTAAGAAGCCCAATGGTTTGGTCTAGTCCTAGTAATCTTGAAGTATCAGAGATTGATTTCCAATGTATACACTTGGCTTGGTAGCATGAAGATCTGAACTACTCTCTACTTGTTGGTCATCTATGCTTCATGGTCAAATGGAAGAGCAAGCGATTATATGAAAACACAAGCGTTATTCACTTAGCTGAGGCCTACCAACTCCTACTTTCTACTCCCACGGGGTGACCGCTGGGTGTTTAGTACTTTGATCCAAGAAATGGTAACAAACCCCGTTTGGAGGATCCTTGGTGGCAGGAGATGAGAAAGGCGGGGGAAGAGAGCTTCCTCACTAGACAACTTCTTCTTAATCCAGACGGCAGCAGATGAATTCCCTAGATGGGGACAACGGTGGAGTCTTTAGTTCCAGACCTAGTGGCCGTATGCGTTCTCACTACACTCTGATACCACAAATAATAAAGTAACTTTGAATCCACCTTCAAAACTTTTACTTGTCTCGATTCAAATTAAAGGGGATTTCCTTATCTTCTAATTCTTCAAAGAAAGAGAGTTTAATTCACGTCACTCTACTTTGAAAGAGAACCCAAACTGTTATACAAAACAATCTCCAATCAGCTGTTTGAATTCGCCTCAGAATATTTTTTTTGTTCCCCTAATCGCCTCATTCTTATCAGAACAAAATCCTATTATGCAATACAAACGAATTCACCTCGAATAAGAAGAGAAATTCTCTTCATTCTACTGTGGTGAGTATAGTCGCTTTCCTCCTAACAAAACCAAAATAGGGGTGGAAAAAGTCAGTGCATAATAGATTGAGATAGAATTGAGCAAGCAGGAGAAATGAAAAACGAAAGTAAAAGTGAAAATACACTCAGGTATAGTATTTAGTTCCCGTTTGAATATATTCAAAAATTTTATGGCACTTCAAATGATGTTAATCGGTTCTTTTATAAATGAACCGATGACGTTAATTAGTCCCTCCGCATGCAATTGGATGCAGCAATGGTGTGCGAGTGCGTAATTTTTGTTTTATCGCTAATTAAATGAGAAATTTATTTTAATTCAACTGACAAGTTAGAATGTGTATTTCATTTTCTCTAATTATGAGTACAGAGTGCTTAGTGAATTGGCTTTTAAAATAATTTGCAGACAATGGATGCGTTTAACAGAGGAATGTTCAACGCCTTTAGACTTTCGTTAAGAAAGGTAAGAAGTTCTCACTTCGGTTTTGACATAAGGTTAAACCCAGTTAGGTGAACTAACGACAACGTAATGCAATGTCCCATACAGTGTTACGTTCAGTTTCGTTGAGTTTCGTTGACTTCTGTGGACTTAAAGCAAAAACTATAATTGCATTGAGCTTGCGATAGTTAATGTCATAATCGAGCGAGAATTCTGTCAAAAGACGCACCCATAATTGCATTCAGCATGTGTCATATTTTTCACACGATGTTGCTACCCTTAGCGCTCCTCCGTACGGAAAGTGCGAATGAAACCGCTCTCTAAGTGTGGAAGCAAAAACGAACGAAAACCGACGAATCTAAGCGGAAAGTCACTTTGGGTGCAGTATAGAAAATATGTGTATTCGCATAACTATGTACCTACGGCAGCGTTCATAGCCTTCAATTATGGTTGGCCGTTTAAGGCTGAACTAAGATACTCGGAAGCAATAGGAAGCTAACGTCAAAATTATACGTTTAGTCTTCTGTTAGTTTCACTGCCTTGGGCCATAGCGATTCCAACAGCACTTTTTGTACGGAAAATTGATTGTTAACAAATGCAATGCGAGAACTGAAGAGGTATCTGCTTGCTGCCTGTTGTACCCAAAATAATAGTCCTGGAGCAAATCAAAAAACACATTGAAGACACACTCGACACCGAAGAAGTGGGTTAGGTAGGGTAGGTCCCCATGTCACATCTTGCACAGAGGAAGGCTGTCTGAGGAATTCCAATTCCAAAGTGGGGTTCGACAAGGCTGCATACTTTCACCAATTCTCTTCCTATTGGTGATAAGCGATGTGCTGAATGCGGCCTTATCCAGAGGAAATGGAGGAATTTGATGGACTCTTACATCTGAGCTCAAGCACCTTGACTACGCCGATGATGTATGCCTTCTGTCTGACAGAATAGTGGACCTTCACAAAATGACGGTAAATAGGGAGAGGGAAGCACACGTCGGTCGTTGGGATGAAAATGATCAGACTAGGACCAAACTCATCAACTCATATGTCTACGCCCTGCTGGACAAACGGTTAAGAGAGTAGAGAGTTACCAATATCTTGGAAGTATTGTTCCAACCGATGACGGAACCGAACTGGATATAGGCAGCCGAATAGGTAAAGCAAAATCTGCGATCGGGATGCTATCCACAGTTTGGCGAAGTAAAGCAATTAGTTTAAATACCAAGCTACGACTGTTCTATACGTAGAATCCATGCTGCTATGTGGATGTGGTACCTGGAGGGTGAACCCGACTATCACCAAGAAGTTGCACACGTTTGTCAATAGGTGCCTGGCCAAACCGTATCTCTAACGAACAGCTTTAACAGAGAACGGTCCAAAAACCTATATCCACAACAATACGACGACGTAAGTGGTCACACTCACCGAAAGGGTGACAGGTCCATAGCTAACACACCGATGCAATGAAACCCACTTACCCACGATGGCAGGATCCGCGGCCGTCTTAGGAGTATTTGGCTCAGAACAGTCGAGATTGAAGAACGGCAACTGGAACGGCAAGAATTAGGAAGAACTAGGGCACATTTCCAGAAATCAAACACAATGGCGCGTAGGCATTGTAGAGGCCCTAGGACCCACAAGGGGATAGAGGACATAAAGAATAGTAAGTACCAATGTTCAGTTCATCAGATTCGCCAACATTAAAGCGCCAAGCAATCAAAAGCTTCCTCTTTGTCACCGAAAAGACCCATAGTGAAGTGATTTCTATCAAATAAGCATTCAATTCTGACAACTTTTTGTTGTAGGGCAGTCTTCCAAAATTTCCCCCACTGCAAGTTGCAGCTCGGATAGAGAATGCCTCCGAACAGCAATTTTGCACGAGTGGATCTCAATCAACTGTCAACCTGACATTCTTGACAGTAGAGTTCAAACTTAAAGCTACTCTAGATGGGCGCTAAGAAGAACGAATACCATATAGGCAGTGCTCGCTGTTCAAATTATTTGCAGAGTTAGCAGCAGCTGTCCTATTCCATGTAGCAACCTGCAGCAACAGCTTCCATTGATGCTAGACACTTCAAAGTTATAAATAAATGCCAAAACATACACGTTGAGCCAGTCTGCAACCACATCTGATGCAATACGCTGCCAATTCCAGCTCAAAACCTGCCACTTTCCCATGTTCAGCGTCACTAAAACCTCATTTTCGAAACTCCCCACGACATTCCATTCAACCGATTTCCATTTTATTCCTCAACAGCTTCCCAGACCACAACTGACATCAGGGACCACCTTTTATGTCGCGCTGTGGAAAACTTAACAATTAATAAAAGTCTCGTTAAGCTGTCAACGCCAAAATTTACATTACCCGCCACAACCCACTGTTCTAGTCCGTACATACAGTAGGGGCTGCTTCTACTGTCTTCGATCGCACATTTCCGCACATTAGACGGGGATTAGAAGAAAGCCAAATTGGCTTCTTAAACCACAAATCCTCTGATTTGGATGTGTGTTCTGTTGGAGAATTTATGATGCAATCGTATTAAAATATCCGCACGCGCAGCGATTCCTACCTTCAAGTTCAATGTGGGGCTTGTGGATTGGTTGATTTAATTTACAGCTTTGTGTGCTGCTCAAAAGAGTGTTAGCATCCATGTTGGACGAGACGGCCCACACTAATCAACCGACCGACGACGCGACATGGAGTGCGCCTCTATTTGGTACCAAAAAACATACTTGAATTCCTTTTGGCATTGAAGTGCACCACTGTCGTCTAATTTCAGTGCACAGAATGAATGAATCGCAAGCACTTGTGCAATGGACCACGCGCGAATTCGATTCCAATTCCAGGTGCACAGGTTGGTGCTGCTCATTGGCCTCTAATGTGGAATTATGTCGCCACTGGTCCGTATAATTGTTTAAGTAGTCTTATCAAAGAATTAGATTTCATTTGATTGGGGGCTTCTGATTAAGGCGGATCGGGTTAAGTGCCTAGATCAGGTTGGTCTCGGGTTGGAGGGTCGAAGTCGAACATGGACTTCGAGAGAAGGAGCGTAGGCTTTTGGCTAATCTGTTGGTAGTCATCGAGAGTTATTTCAGTGTAATAATATTATCGATGAGAGATCGTTGTAGCTGTCGGTAAATAACGGTATTGGGAGATGATTTCTTTCGATTTAGATAAGGAGGGAGACAAACATGCTTGTTTTAAAGGGTGATTCTTTAAGAAGTACTTTTTTATGCATGGATTTTTTGACAGAAGCAGAGTGAGAAATGGTAAGTTGTTACAATATTTTTGTTAACTATTATTTGACATTTAGACTAAGTCCAATACAGCACTTGAAAATTACTCAGCTGGATCGGTAGCTGAGACTGTACGCAATGACCAACGACAAGGTCGGCCAAAACACAACTGTCAATGGCACCCGTTTTCGGATCATGACAACGGACTATTGGCTTGGTCAAATTGAAGCCTCTGATCTTCAGGACATATGGTACTAAGAAGACTATGCTGCTTACCACAGTAGCCCATGAATCCATGGCTTAATTGTGAGAGCAAGCAGAGTCAGCTTCGTCCTTTCAACGAACCTTTGAATGAACCTATTTTCGTGTCATTCCTATCAAAGAGACTAGAGTTAACACCAGCTTTAGAAATTCTAGACACTATTTAAGAGACACAGCCAACATCTACATACATACAACAAGTTGAACAATCTCAGTAATTCAAAGAATAAGGCATATGAGGTAGTCTGTCCGGTCAAGATGACGTACAGAAAGTCTCAACAGTCTTGGTGGAAGCAAGAGTAAGACTCGGAAAGGAAACATCTTTACATTTGAAGTAAGAGCTTAGTAACCATCCAGGTTTCGAAAACTGCTTTGTCAAAATGCTTCAATAGAAGATTGGATGATTGGGCCCAAATAGTCAAGAAGCTTAAGTAAAACTGGTTGATGTCTGGACAACTGGTTCTTTAACAAACAGTGACTCCATGAAATCACCATATCAATCGATGATGGGGCTTAGAATCTTGTTTTCTCTTGGCCATTATGTACTTCCTGCAAATTATATTACGAAAAGCCCCAGCCAAGATCAGGAGTAGACCAAGACCATAACAACGTGCACGTCGAACGCGTCAACACTCTTTTTACAATTTTTGCCACTCGGAGTGAGCAAATGCAGGACACTCACTTCGCAGTGTCATCCGTCTCGCCGCAGGCATTTTATATTACTTATATTATGTATCACTTAAGACTAACATACTGAAATGCTTAGTAAAACCGAAGTATCCCATATAGGCGCCAATAAGGTCTGCAGTCGCCATTTCTCATAAGAGGCAGCAAAAGTTTAGTCAACCTGCATCCTGAAGGCACATGCCATACACAATTGTGGTCGTGAGAGACTCAATTATCAATGGAAGCCCTAACTTTAGCTTACCTAAGGATACAGGGAGACACAAAGCAGAACCAGATCTTGAGAAGTCTTGCCTACCAGTTCCTGTTCATTCATACAGTGCAAGGATTAAGCAATGCCTTAAGTGCAGCTTTTCTGACAGTGCAGGCATAAACAAAACTCTAACGTCTAGATAGATAGTTCCCGTTTGGAAACCACAGAGCAGGACTGTCCAGATCTTTGGTGATTAGGTTGCATTCTATACCTGACTCTGATAGGGGAGTAACGGCATTACTTCCATCGGCTTAGGTTCAAAAGATAGATATCACGCAAATTCATCAAAAGCCGCAGTGTAAATGATACCAGAAACCATCCTGTCCAAGATGATGCTGATCGATTGCATTGACAGTTCACCCCATGATATATGTGTGTAAGTAACAAGAGGAAGGAGAGACTTCGCAGTGCATCTAGGCTTCCGTACCGAGACATGCCATTCTTTGGAGCTATTGCTACTTTCGCTACTGCTACTGTGACTTCGTCATGTGCTCGGTAGCTGTTCAAGTTGTTGCTGCAGCTTAAGGTCCTATGATCGTTCACTTCATTCTATCCTTTGCTACCAGTTTTGGGTGAAATTTTGTTATGAAATTCTTTGCTCTAGTTTCGTTTATGAAGAAGGGTTGTGGAGCACTCTAAGTGCATTTTGAGAACTCTGAACAGCATTAAGTCTAGTTTTTCTCAGGGTCTCTTTGAGTTCCCTTCGTTTTTGATTAACTGGCTTAACAGTCCTTTACATAGTTTCTCAGAAAATTAATGGCGCCAATGAATAACATCGACTGGAACAAACTATTTCAGTCCTTTATGACGAAACTATCCATTCATCAAACAACTCATCATTTCAATGTTACCTCTCAGCCATAAAGAGTCTTCTGAAATTCCATCGCATCCCACGCATCCCTAATAGACCGATTTGCAAAAGAACATTCCCCAGCTCATAACTTACTTCTTCACGAGCTGCTCCAATCTTTCGCGCCCGCTTTGTCACACACACCGCAAATATTTGACGAAACGCATAAATAAGCGCCACTAATCCAAATTTATGCATTCGCCTCCATCGTCATCCGTAGCGGCGCACAATAAAATTATAACAATTTATCGCCCTCAAGTCCATCCATTTTGTCCATAAATAATATTCGAATCCGCTGGCTGATACTATTTTGAGGTAAACACTCCTCCAGATGGAATAAATAATGGTCACAATACGACCGCGTGTCTTAATTAGTCTGACGAAGATATTTACACGCTCGCATCGCTGTAATCCCGATGAAAACATTCGGCGACTAATTTATTACATCGAATGCGTTCTTACGGTTCAGAATAAGGAAAACAAAAAAAAAAAACAATCAACAGTTTCCTACGACAATGAACTTCCAGAACTTCTTTTAGATACAAGATACATTCAGGCGACTATGGTTAACCACAGAGCGCATCTGAAGGATGACCTAATTCAACATGACAACCCCAAAAAAAAAAAAAAAAAAATTGCTCATGATGCACAAAAATTGTTTAAGTACCGGGAAATGCAAGTCTGTCCTCTGATATGGCAAGTTGACATGCAACATGCAGATGATTGTCCTGGTTCCCGGGGCCACTGCATCGCATCTTATCCGATTATCCATCGGATACTTTTTTTTACAATTTCGCATCTTCTTCCCTCAATCAAATGCCACACTGGGATGTCCTTTGAAGTGGATTTAAGTTTCAAATATTGTGACTTTATGTTTCAATCTTTATTACGATCTTGTCTTTGATTTGGAAAGCTGACAACGATAATTGAATAAGAATGCGATAAGAATTGTTGTGGACTTGTTGTCTTGCATAACTTTATAGTCGGTGTTGGAATTCTTTTTTGGGCGTCCTGTGAGAAAAAGTTTAAAGCGAAAGTCGTCAAGTGAATTTTTCTGCAGGAAATCAAAAGCAAGCGCTCTTTAGGGTAAGCGGTAGTGAAACTGGAAGGTCAGATTATATCTTGTAGATTTCTGACTCTCATAAAGTTCTAGAAGGAATATGGTTTCACTTCCATCGCTGTGGTAGCGTGTATTCCATTAGCTCATCATCACTCGAACTCGAAATAATAGTCAACTCTGACCGATTCTTTCTGTCTGCTGTATCTCTCAAGTCCTTTATTCTCTGAATGGCGTTACATTCATGCCATTACAGCACTGATGAACGCCCGCAGTGAAATGACCCAGTCGCCCAAATTCTCCTTCAAAGCTTCGAGCCGTCTTGTTGGGACCATATCTGGGATATATCGATACTGTCGAGCTCTTGCCACAGAAAGTTGGTAAGCATCGGTCTATACTCTGTGTCTCCTTACTCATTTCAAAAGAAATAAGTTTCTATGATGCCGTAATGACATAAACCCCACCAAACAGTCAATCCTTGTGAATGAATTGATGCTTGTGGATTATGTACGCTCCGAACTATGCTTGTTGACATAGCCGCTGAGCCAAAAACGGGCCTCGCCAAAGAAGGTCATAATTTTTTGGTCAAAATCCCGATCTCCGACCAACATTTCCAGCTCCCACTCAGAGAACTCATGGCGTTGTCAATGGTTGATCGGCTTCATTCTTGCGTCATCACAATTTTGTACGGATGTAGTCCCAAATCCAACAGCAACAGCTACCTGATGATGCCCAATTCAGTTGATCGGCGCCGAATCGACATTTCGGAGTCTTCTTGGATAATGGCTGCCACAGAGGCTGTGTTTTGATTTATTTCGCACCAATCTCTGTCTGTCTGGTAGCTTTAGGTCCAAAAGAGAATACTCACCCTCAAACTTTTCCACGGGACAACGAATTGCTTGCACACTGAAGCCATAATGACGACCGATTTCACGACGAAATTTTCGTTGCGATCTGAAGCCCAAATTCCATAAAATGTTTAATAATTTCCACACGATAGGCAACTGTAAAACAATAAATGATGAATGTCAACCTTACTGACAGCTGGGTGTCATTGGTGACTATGGCAGCTGCTGAAAAACAACAACAATTAGAAAAAATGTCATTTCTACCTTGTTATCTTTCAGCTCGTATAGCTTTAGTCAGTGACTGAAAAAGTGGCACAGCACAGATTAGAACAGTACAAGAGGTCTGTCCCCGCACTGAATAAAACTACGAAAAGCAACGAATTTAAACGAAAAATAGTGACTTTCTGTACCCGCAAGTCAAAGTAGTTCTAGAGAGATTAAGAAATTTCACCATGCTGCGAATTTTAGTCCAAGAAATTTCTAGGTCCTATTGGTTCTATTTACCAATTTTTATGAAGAGCTGTTCGCGTACGGAGAATTTTCGTTGGTCTTCGCAGAAGAGAGCGCCCACGAGAGAGGTTTATGAAAACCGTCAAAGCTCTTTAGAATTTTAACCTCACTCTTTTCAATTTGATAATCTAGGAATTCTAGTGCAAAAAGTACGCGAACGGACCTTCTGTGGGCAAAAATATGAGTTCTGTCAAATGGTAGTGTTGTTCTTGGCTGACAAAATAGTTTGAAGTAAATCCATACACAAAAAAGTGACGTCTAAAAAGTGGGCAGTTTTTTTGTTTACCTCGTTCCCGCAAATTTTCGTGGATTTGTCTTTCTCTGAGAGAATTAGTGCACAAAGTGCGGGAACAGACCTAAGTTTGTGAAAACTGTCAAAACAGATTAGAATAAAAAATTACAAACTTCTGTTCAATGAGTCAGAACGCTTCCCAAGCATTCTTCAAAATAGAATACACTTCTTGGCAGATGACATGTTTCTATTGAAAATTTGTAAAAAAAAAAATTATCAGACTATGAACTTTTGATTTGACAGATGCAGTCAGAAGTATAATAGTCACCAGATAGAATTTATAGAACCTAGGGAGGAAGCATTTCGTTGTGATTGAGCCTTAGGAATTGGATAACCATTTGACAGCAATACAAGCACTAAAATAATGGAGGAGTGTAAACTCAAATGGCTTCTTTTGACAGCTTAACACGTCAAAATATTAATGAATATTTTTAGTGTACCCCCACATTATTTGACAAGAACAACAGTTACTATTACTATCGACACAGAGACAGAGTATCGTGTTCGGGAAGAAAGGCCAATTGGCTTGTATCTGGACCTGAAGTCTTTCCTTTTTGATGGACTGCTCCTGATGGCAGCTGAAGTTGTATATCACACTTTGATATCTCGTATCTAGTTGAGAAAGTATTTTTAGGTCAGCAACCTCAACAGCAGTTTGGGTGGGGTGGTCTTCCTTTTTTTTATATTTGGAGGCAGTGTTTCTCAAGTTCGTCACTTCTTTTTACCAATTTCATAAACAAAACTGAGTAATCGTATCAAGCCCCGACGAGCATTTGTTCTTTTATTTCTGATCCACTGTTTCAAATTGAATTAGAAGTTCAGAAGGCTAATAGTGTTTTCCTTTCCATCAAACGTTTCCCCATAAAACATTGTCATCATAAAACCAACAAAACAACAAAACAACAAAATTAAATTGAATAGCTTCAAGATGTTCCTCTATTCATTAAGTCTAGGTTCATTACTTTGAGTGTTGTCATGCTTGTTAAATTGTTTCCAAACAAATCGATCGCATGACTACATTCGGTTGTCGTGAGAAAAAAGGGTTGCTTCTCCCCCCTTCAGGGCCAAAAGGGTTGTTAAAACCAAATTAAATAGATAATTGTTTATCCTTAAGCATCCCCTTGGGATACATTATACGCATATTCCTATTCCACTTGAAAGTAAATAAAAAAAAACCAAAAAGGAAAATCCCTCAGCGGAAAAACCATCGCGCGCTAGGAAAAATTACGATCTGCCTGAGTAGCAAACTGCGCACTTACCCCATTAGCGATGGACACAATTTATATGACATTTGTGATCTGGCGAACGTGGGGAAAAGATACAGCATCTACCAGGTGTAGCCCACGATATAAATGTTATTCTTGGACTTGGAAGCAATGCTGCTACTCATTCAGCGATTCTTCAAAGGAACTGTGTCTGATGGCGGTCGGTGGGGTATTTGTTTAAAAGTTTTCCTTTAGGTTCGATATTTATGTGGGTCGATAGTTTATGCTGTTTTGGGTGGCTCAGGAGAATTTCAGCGGCCACGACTGACGGTAGAATATGCGGATATTAGCCGACCGTTGAGTATCTGAATTGTGATTCGAAAAATATTTATAGCTGCGCTAGAGGCTGGCAATGGCTAGAAGGTTTATTTAATTTATTGCCACTTATGATGGCTTGATGAGTGGCCATCGACTGGGAATGGGTAATTTTAGGCAATAATGCTGATGGAGAAATCGTTTTCAGTTTATTGGCTGCTTTAGTTTGTTTTCGTAAGTTTTTGTTTGGTTTTTTGAATCAGGCGCCTCTGCCGACGGTAAAAGTTTTCTTTATTGGCGAAATTATTTGCTGGCAAGTATATTCTTACAGAAGGCAATATCAAATGGTTCTTTTTATGCAAGGACCTGTTGATTCTAGCTACATTGGGGCTCATTAAAAGTGCGTAGCTTGGGGCATACTTCAATTGTAAGGTAGTAAAGTAAAGCATGCTGCTCTTTAGTTAGCGCAGTTAACGCTCTTATGCATCGCTTGTCCAATATGGAGAAAAAAATAATCAAACTCTTACCCGGTTCATCTTTTGCTGTGGCTGTGGCGGCAGTAGTAGTCATAGTTATACCTGTCATATGATGACAGTTAGTGAAATGTCACTTTCACAGAATATCCGTCATTATAGAAATTTGCAATAGAAACCTGCGCCATCTGCATTTTTGGTTTCAATATGGTTTTCCCGCCATGATACATAGGAGGTTGAGATGTTGGAACCAGCGATGACAGATGTGGGGAGTTTACCCCATTTTGGGGAATTTATGATTGGATGGGGAATATGGGGAAAAACCAAAATATAACTGAACCTTTAGTAAGTACATTTGATACAAAACAATTATGGTGCCTTTCTTGTTCTATCAGATAAAAACATAACAACACATTTTATACAAGAACAATGATGGCCAAATTATGACATTCTTTCAGAAAATAATGAACCAGTTCTAGCAAATACAGAGCTGATAAACCAGCTACTGACATATACTGACATAAGTGCTAACAGATATGTCAGTTGTGTAAGTCCTGCATTACACCCAATGCAGTTGATTTCGAGATTCGTAAAGAAAATTACATATTTTTACACGAAATTAAAATGGGGAAAATTTTGGGGGAACAAAAGCACGAAATGGAGAGTTTTATTAAAAATTTCCCCAAAAATGGGGAATTCAACAAAGAAAAATCTGGCATCACTGGTTGGAACACATGTGAAGTTGAACACTAGAGGCTTCTTAAGGCTTCCACCAATGAAAATGCGTACTCTCATGTGTGTTGTATGAACCTAAACGCGTGAAAGTGTGCACTGATAATAGGTCCGTTCGCGTACCCTCCAAAAAATAGTGAATTTTTACGAAAATCTGTTCGCGTACGGAGAATTTTCGTAGTTTTTCACAGAAGAGAACACTTACGAAAGTAGTAAGAAAGAGTAAGAAATTTCCCCTTTGCTACGAATTTTAGTGCAAGAAATTTCTGTGGGCTGGTTTGTGAAAACTGTCAAATCTGCCAAATCAGTGTATTTTCAACTTTTTCTTGTTCATCCCGTTCGTTTACTTTTTCGTAGTTTTAGCTCTCTCTGAGAGAATTTTACCCCCACTCTTCCAAAGTTAATAATCTACGAATTTTAGAGCAAAAAGTACGCGAACGGACCTAATGTATGTCGCGAATGGGTTGTCAAAAGAAGATTGCACTCAAACTAAAGGGGCAACCATAATCAACATTGGGAAGCATAAGCTAATGTCATAACTGACCGAAATGAATCCTTATGTTCTGTCATCTCCAACCACTGACCATAATACTTTTGCCCGCATAGCCACCTGTCAACACAATCTACAATTTTTTTTCCTGTCATTGTTGATGTTCAATTTTTATTTTTCAGCAGAAATTTAATAAAATAAGTGGTAATCATTCGAACATTTCCAAACATAAAATATAGCAAATATGAGAGAAGACATTAATGTCAACACACAAGGGTAGGTAATTTCTACCAACTGTCAAATTCGCAAAGAGCGATTGAAAGCGCTCCCTTTAACGTTAGGTAGTGTTTCCGAAAGTGCCCGAAAACTGAACGGATCGACGCTAGGCTTATTATGTGTTGGGTCATAAGATTGTGTATATTCGGTGGTTTACATATGCATGCATATGCAGCCAACTGTTGATTATGTTTCTCACTTAAGGGTGCGCGCAACGTGTTGCGATGCGAAGCGAGAAAAGCACGCTATTACTACTGCGGGCGGAAATAGAAGGTAGGGGTCGCTGATCAGTCACCTTCGCTGATGACACCAGACGACGTCCTCATAGAAGAAATTTATACCACTGAGTTGCACTCTTTATCTTCATCAAACATATAACGTGTCAACTAATAAATACCATAAAGAACAAAGGACCAAGTTGAAACCCCTATGGAACTTCATTCAGCATTTCATCTTTACTTTACTTCAAGGGTCGTTTTTTTCACTTGTAAATTCTACTGTGTCAGATACTCATCTTTCCTATCCTACTCACTTAAAGCACTTACTTTTAAAACAAAATTAAAGCCAGATTCTTGTCAATCTGCTACTTTATAAAAGCAAAACATTCCCACCGATCAGCACAATTGTCAAACCCAATTAAACTGCATCTAAACACCTGTTAAACGATCGATCAAAACTATTGCGTCACAGGACATCATGCTGTGTTTAACCTTCAAAAATGCATCTTTTTGTTCAATGAACGCCATTACCCTCGTTCACTCTTTACAGCCAGCATTTCAAAACAACTTTAGCGCATGAATATGCAAATCCAATTTAATTACCACGGCCTTGATTGGCCGAGACTAATACGCCGCCAACACAACAAGTGCTCAGGTTTTATTAAATTCAAAATCCTTCAGACATTTTCCCCAAGCGCTCGCGCCAAGATGAAAACTGACAGGTTGAAAGGAAAAACTCTGTTTACGCTGCGTACACACAGAGTCGTACCTAGTATACTACACCTCCCATAGCGAGGGTGCGGCTGGCGCGCGTACTAAACACTAAGCACTAAAGCTTATGTTCCGTTCAGGTTGAGTGCCAAGCAATTGCGATGGTTAATTGCGCGTCTGTCAAAACCGCAAGTACTGCGCCTCGGCGTCAAACACCACCAATTTATTGGTGGCAATTTACGTGTGAATCCGCGAAAATGACATCTAATGAAACTGACTGACAGATTCGTCATGGTGTGGATATGATCGTTCGTTTGCTGGAAAGATGATTGATTTGCTTGTAATTGAAAGCGCTACAGTTGAGCGCTTGTGTAAAGGTTATGCGTTGGTTTTTGCTTTTGGCAATACTAAATTTTGTTTTTCAAGGATAAGCTAATGATTCAGTGTTATTTAAAGGAAAAAAAAAAACCTTAATTAAAATGTTTTAAAATGAATAATTCGACTGCTCTTTATTAATTCATCTTTTTCGGTCGAAATCGATTAGCTACGCTGGCAGGCGCTCTACAGGATTATTAGGGTTCTCCTCCTTTGTCTACCGCAACCGACAAGATAGAGCCATTTGGATGATAAATGGAATCAACAGGGAGTTGACAGGTATTTTAGTAATTAATTTCTTAATTTGGATTTCATTGAAAGAGCGGGTGGTTTCGGTTGTGGCTCCATGTCGAGAACGCGTGTTTATGTAGAAGGGGGATCAACAGGTGTATTCAAATTCCTTTGCTGCGATATTGGGGTGTATCTTACACAGTATTTAGGTAGGATGCACTTTAAAAGGTGTGTAAGGTCATATTTTATTGAGTGCATCGCTGGTTTGCTTAAAAATAGAATCATTAGCGGACATCTGAATATGAAATGTCAAACGTAAGAGTTATTTGGATTGGACGACGGCTAAGGAGCATATGTGTGTGCTGATGGCTAAAAACCGTTTGGTGCGACTGGAGAATCAATGAATATCTCCTTTGAAGTTAACTACCCAGTGACATACATATACCATTCCATATACTCTCCAGAAAGTTAGGTTTTAAAAGAGTAACTATTCTTACCTTCGGTATCCACCCGATAAACTTTTCGAGAAACTACCACTGCAACTAAAGAAGCATTTACATGCATGCGTGCAACTTTTATATAATTGTGCAGTACAATGAAGGATTTCAAGCTTACAATAGAAGATCCATTGATTTCTATGACATTGAGCCATTTAATGAACGGGAACAGATATAAGACTCATCAAAGGAATTATCTTTCGTCAAAAATCAGCACTAAAACTAAAGAACAATTCCCACCTGAAAGTATGCATCATTTTTGTGTTCAGAGCCGAATGGAACTGACAAGTGACAAGTGGTTACTTGCCAACGAACGCTTTGGATTGGTTCCTGTAAATTTTTGATAAAGACCAGGTAAAGAGATGATGTCACCTTTTTTGCAGCCGCAAGTGTTCACTCAAATTCCCGTCGCCTGAAATTGACATCATTTCCAGTCAAGTCTTGATCAGCCTTGGCGAGCTTTCCACTCTTCCTGATTCTTTCGTCTATTGTAAATGGTGAGTCAAAGCTGCCAAACAGTTCAGACTACCTGAGTTTGCCACGTAGGCAATTTCGTAAAGCAATGCTTATCAAATTCCCAAGGACAGACGATTCAACAGAGTGTAAGATTATGAACTGATTTTGTTGTGTAGAACTATAAGATTGTAGCCCCATCAAGACCCTTAGAGGAAGCCACCTGGTGAAAAACATGATGCATGTCACCCAAGCACTCAATAGTCATACAGAATTCAAGTAAATTCGTAAATAGATTCTGAAACCAATCGCCTCAAGGTTATTAAAGAAAGAACTTTCCAAGTATGTTCATCTCTTTCTAGAATTGCCCTTACATTCACACAGGATATTTCAAAACCATGGCTCAGCGAGGAATACTCTTCCACACACAGCCACCAAGACGGGATTATATTCAATTTAGACAAAAAGGAGTCTGCGTAGCGCCAAACTAACAAAGCCGAAGTGCAATACTACATCTTTCGACAAAAAAGTATTCGAAGAAATGTTAGAGATACCTCTAGCTGAGCTAAGGTAACTGCTGCATAGGATGATAACTGGAACATGTACAACGTGGAAATTCAAATGCTCAGAGCAGACTGTCTCCACGCCCAACGCAATCTAGTAGAAGACCAATGTACCAAGAAAGTGTAGCTATCTCCAGGCTTACGAGACACGACCATAAAAGAGTCATCACAGGCAACATGGCTAGCTTCATCAGACAAGACTATGGCAAAGTGGATATGGACCACTGGCAGTGGAATATAGAATGAAGGAGCTAAAGGACAATAAATCCCTACAAATATTGTACAATGTTGGGGAAAGTAATACAACCTCTAATCTCAAAGTAGGACATTAAACTCTGAAATCTAAAGATACATTCAAATAGCTAGGAATAATGTCAGCAACATGCTGATTCTCCAAATAGACCTCGATGGACAGATGTTACAGATGCAGTCAGAGGCACAGCATGTATTCAATCCATCCTTACTCTGCTCCACTAGTCTGGGTGTGGGTACTTACTACGAAGGAAACTCTCATCTGCACACAGATCTAGATCAATGCTAAGATTATATAGTACTAGTCCATTGGTAAGAAGAAGATGTAGAGGGGGAACCATAAGCCAACAGCGTGACAAGAAAGGTACAGGCATAATAAAAAGACAAGACAGACCCACAAGCTGATGTCCACCACTCAGGTCTAGACAAAAAGGGCACATAAAGATTGGATGTATGTAGTTGCAGACTAGACTCAGTCTAGACTTAGTCACCTATCTGAGATTTGTATAATTTTCCAGCTGAAGTGAAAGACGGTAGGATGCTTGGTGGGACGATGTACACTGAACAACCCTTACAAGTAAAGATAAGTTAAACTATGCATTCCACTGATATACATCAAAAGATAGGCTAGAAGAAAACTGTAGGAATCTAATGTCCTCGACAAATACCTGGAAGAAAAGAATGAGCCACTAGAGTAACCTAAACCTATCTATACGCTATACTATACCCATGACTTCAAAGACATTCCCTATACTTTACCTAGCCTATCTCAATCCTACCCTAAATTCAACCTTAATACTGATTAACCAAGGTCTACACCAGAGTAGACCAATGGTTCAATGTGCACCGGATACTTGCTAGGTAGTGTTAGCGTTGTTTTGGCCTGCCCATCCATGCTGATGATGCTGACTATCACAGTAAATAGTCGATATATGCTAAATACCCACTGATGATGCTATAATTGGTAGCAAAGAATAGGGTACTACTATGTATACCTTTAGATCACATCACTCTAATGCGCTGTCCCATGCTACCGGCTTCACTCCACTTTTAACCTAAGGAATCCTGAAACAGACCTTAGGGCCTAGCAGGTTCTCTATACTTTGTGTCAGATTCTTGTATAATCCCTCAAATTAATTACGTTCATTTGTCTTCCTTTATGCTGCCTTCTAGCGCTATTCATTTACTCCTTAAAGGGCATTCACACTCATTAAAATGTTTGATCTTCCAACCAGAAGCTAGAAAACCGGGACCAACACAATGTCATTTGACACCAAACATGTTTGTTATCACATCCCTTTGATCAGCTTTAGCACCTTTAATGTCTTACCACTTAAGGTACCTATTTTCCTAGATCTCAATCACCAGATTGCAGACCACCACCTACCAATTCAAAAATCTCCCCAGACTAGGAAGCATCTTGCTATAAACCACTTATGTCCATCCCTGAGGCAACAAAATCCCAGGAAAACATTTCACAAAATTTATTGTTCTAGCACATTTGCAACACCTCATTCATCATACGACCCCAATCGTGTGTGCAGATACTTCCTACACATAGCTAGTCCAAGGACTCACGCAAATCATTCGACAACGAAACTCTCCCGCCCCAAAGGCATTTCCTAACCAGATCAACAGTTACAATAGCATGACATATCCACAATATTCTCCTCTGCTAGACTTAGACTCTGAATCGTTTCTAAATCATGATTCACTTATCATGTCCACATTATGTCTGCTCCGATAAATTTTAATTAAATCCTGATTCCTTTTGGTACCTACTTGTGTGCCCTGAGGACATCCTTCATTCTTTCTTCCATTCAACCATGTGGTTGTATGTACATATGCTAACTAGTTAGAGGGATGTGTTCGTAATGCGGAAAAGATTTATGACACACTACGCGCGACATGCGTTCTGACCACATTCTCTCTCGACGCTCGACGCTCGACGCTCGACGAGCATATTGCTAGCAACTCGTAAGTGAAAATTCCTTCAAAAAAAAGAAAGAAATAGAAGACACAAAGTGTACCCCAAGATATCAGTGCTTGGAGTCGCCTTCCTGGGCGGCACGCATCATCTCTCCGCCGGCGAAAATTTTATCGATAAGATTCTGTCCGGAACACACACAAAGAAGAGCGCAGCCGCAACCCGCCGCAGTTGAAGGCGACATCGCCACCGCGGCCACCCGCCTGCCTGCCAGGCGTTACATCATGTCTCTCCTTGCAACGGACGGACACTTATGTAACCTAATCTGTGCCGTGAAAGTTGCATCACTACGAAGACGACGACGACGACGACGACGACGAGTTGCTTGTAATCTCCGAGGAATCAGGAAGACTCATTAGGGCCAAGAGAAAAGAAAGGGAACGCACGATGTGTGGAGACAGGTTTTGTCCCCCCCTTGCTGGTGGTGGCGTGTGACTTTGACATTGAATTTCTTGTCTGATTGGAAGGTAGAACATACTCGAAACGTAACCAAAGGTTGAATTGGCGCATGATTAATCAAACGCACAGGGCATTGCGCCCGAACCACGGAGGAGTCTCGACAACCTCAAAGGATTGCGGCAATAAAGTGCATCACACGCCGACAAATGGATCGGAGGGCACCGGCACTTAATTAGCTCTGGCGATAGATAAAGTTGAACGTCTATCCACCTTCGGCATTAGATTGACACATGCGGCGGCTGGAAGTGCGAGCGCGCGAAGGTGCAGAAGCTCGACATGAGGTTGAAAATATGTGTGATTGGTCGCCGCATAAGGTACGACTCAGTGAATTGGAATCATCATCATGCACGGACATCAGATCCTGTTCACCTGATATTTGAAACTCTATGAGTGTGGATGAGTTGATTGGTGCGAGAGAATGTATACGCGTGCGCGCCGCCCCGCGCACTATACCAGTTGTGGTAGCCCGCGCACTCGCAACAAGTGTGGAAGTAATGAAATTAGGTGCCACTTCAGTAGTGGTGGTACCAAAGAGATATATGTACATCTTAGCGCATTAGTTCTCGTTGGGACTATTAATCCTTGGGGATAACTAGATAGACAACGACGATAAAGTGCGTGTGTGCAAAGTGTGCATATTTGTGCATTTGGAGGCCACACCTGTGAGGATGGCTTGACGTTTATAAATTATGGCCGCTACTGTCAATTTATTAGACATGTTACATATGCTATGCCCCGGTTAGAGTATGTTAATCAAGTTCGCAGTTGATCTGGAAAGTGCTGTTTAGTGAAATGGGTCAGTATTAATTAAGTCCTTAATGTGTTGGCGGGAATACACTTGCAATGAAAGCAAACATTGTGTACAGGTGTAATAGATTTATAACCTTAGACTTTTTAGGGTCAACAGATGCATGGGATGTACATTATGTGAGCTAGAACGAGTGGAAGAGATGATAAAACGAAGCCGCTGTATTGGGCCCCAAGAAACCAGATGTGTTTTTGGTCCAGCTCTCGGCTCCATACAGCAGGACTGGTAAGATGAGCGCCCTATAGAGCATTAATTTGGTCCGTCGCGTTAGAAGTTTTGAACCCAGTTCTTTTGCCAAACCGAAGTAGCAGCGGTTTGCTAGGGTTATTCTTCGTCGGATCTCTAAAAAGGTGTCATTTGTAGGATTAATATTTTTGTTCCGAGATAGGTGAACTCCTTAACTACCTTGAAATTAAAGTTATCAACAGTAACGTTCTGCCCAATGTTTTGGATAGATAACATATACTTCGTCTTGTCCTCATTTACTTCAAGACCAACTCGTTTCGGCTTGCTGAGATGTTCCGATGATGTCAATATCGTCTGTGTACCCCAGCAGTTGGGCGGATTCATCGAATCTGCCGAATCTATAGAAGTTAATATTGCGGCAACCACAATGCACTCACAATAGTTCAAATCATTTCATCGGGAGTATCAGAGAGAATTCACCATCTCCAAAGAAAAGGCTCTCCTTGGCACCTTCTTCATTATTCTCTACGACGAGAATAGCCCAATTGTCTCTAGGGACTGCTAGGTAAGCAGAGAATTTCTTCTTCCCAAGTCAGGTTTGTACATTTATACTTACTAACACTGGGATAAGTATATTGGCTTCCACTCAATCCTGTTTAACAACTCCCTTCCTTCTTCTTCGATGAATCATTCAAAAGAAAAAAAACTCCGCACGTGATGAAACACTGTTCCAAAATTGTACTTGTATGCATACAAGCGTTATTTTCGGTTGAATGAACCTCAAATCAACTGGCATACAGCCCAACATATGACCCATTTCATAGGAAATCTGCAGTCACAAAGGATACACATAATCAGTGAATGTGGGTAACCTCAAAATGTAACTGCTGCCTGCTTTTTTTTCTGCCAGAAAAAAGGACAATTGGCGCATAGTCCATGTGTGCCCTCAAAGTACATGTGTACCCACTAGGTTTCTCACAAAAAGGAAACAAAAACTGGGTTACTGGACTTTAATCAAGAGGAACACTGTGCTGCCTTGTGATATGAATATGCAAATTACTTGGAATAATTTACCCACCAATGATCCCTCGACATCCCTTTTATTCCTCCTTTAAGCAACCGAGTGCAGCTCCACGTCCAATTAAGTTCACCGTTTGTGTCGCACAGTCAACGCACGATTTTTGAAAATGAAGGATCGATTATAAATTAGAATAAATTTGAAATTACACATCATTAGGACAGACACTGCAGTAGAATTCCAAAGAAATCCCTCGAGCAACAAGTGCTATGTTGCGTTGGTATCCTTTTTTTTTTATTTCTTTGGTCTTACTCCATGGGCATGGACAATGATGTGGTGGCTATGTTGTTGCGACGGCGGCGGCGCACTGGGACACACGGAAACTGGTCTCAATGGACATTTTTATGATCATCGAGAGGACGACACGACGCGACGAGGCGCATTGTCGGAGCAATTTCTTTGACCGCTGATCACTTATCACCTCTTTTGTATTCGCCATGGGAATTCTCTCGGTTTTGGTGCCCTTATTTTTTTTTTTTAAGGAAAGACATTTGTTTTCTTATTTTAAGTCAGGATACTGAAAAGATTTATGCATTTTTCATGGAAAATAAGAAAACAGAAATTCCTCTAACGTTGCAGTTTCTTTATGAGTTGCAAGTTAGGTTGAAACAAATTTTTCGAAAACATCAAATTACAGTTAAGGGACTAGGAATCTGTCAACGTGTGCTAGATTCTATATAAAATTTAAGATTTTGTCAGTGATCAAAGGATGTCCTCGATCCAATAGAAGGTTGTAATGATGATTGAATATGTCAATAGTGACATAGATCGGACTTAACCAATAAATTGTCAAAGAAGGGTCATTAAATAAATATTCCCAAGTCACTGTATAATGAGAATGAATACCACCAGTCCACTGTTAAGCAGAATAAACCAATCATGATAGTTAATATGTCCGAGTCCGCCTATCAAATAAGGCTAAGGAAGCGGATAGAAGCTGAAGATAGAAAGACTGCTGGACCTGATGTATCACCAGCTAATCAAATTGATCAGACAAGTGTATTTCTTATAAACTGAATCTCATTATGTTTGTCTGCTGTCATCCATCCCATCTTCAAACCAAGAAAGTCCTCTATATATCACATTTATGAAAGCTGGTACTCTACATGGTTCGTTGGTTGGTTGAAACCGGCCCTCGGTGACGATGCACTTAGACCAGGAATAGGTCCTGGGAGAGTCTCCTCTTCTTCTTCATCTCTGCAACTTCTACAGAAGTCATTATAGGGGATGCAAAATCTTTGGGCATACCTTCCTCTCTTATGTTTCAGAAGTCCGATGGACCTGGTTTCGTTAAGCGTGGACCAAAGCAGCCTTGCAGTGTTACAGCGGCCGAGCTGTTGCCACCGATGGTTGACTTCTCTCACCCCATCGGCATGGACAAGGTATTTAGCATAGGACGTTGGCTCCTCGATGTCGGTGACGTTTATGCTGTATAGACCTGAAGAGCCTCGTCGGGCCAGTTCATCAGCTTCACAATTCCCTGGTATATTACAGTGACCCTGCTCCCAGCAGAGGGTGAGATTGTACTGTCCCACTATCTCGTTCAGAGATACGCGGCAGTCCTTCACTGTCTTGGATCTGCTGGATCCGAGGGATTTGATGGCTGCTTGGCTGTCGTTTTATATGACAATATGCGATACTGTCACTGCATTATCCGCCAGCCAGTCAGCTGCTTGATGAATGGCAGTAACTTTGGGTTGGAAAACGCTGGAGTAACTAGGAAGTCTGATGGAGAGGTGAATGTCCAGATCTTTTGAAAATATAGCAGCACCGACTCCTTCTTCGGTTTTGGAGCCATCCGTGAAGATTGTCAGCGATTCATGGTGAAGGACATCCCGTTGTGTCCATTCTGTTATGTCGGGTATTAAGCATTTGTAGCCCATGTTGAAGTTGTGTCCAGTGGGCAAGTGGTCGGTGTGACTTTGGAAGATGGCGGTGCATCAAAAGTATTCTGGCGTGTCCAGTGTGGTGTTGGTTTCATTGTTTGGAACTTCTCAGTCTTATTGTTGAGCAGGCAGCCATAACGATGGTGACGATGTCAGCTGGAAGTAGATGCAGTATGGTTTGGAGCGCTGCGGTGGGAGAGGTGCCCAGTGTACCAGTTATACTGAGACAAGCAACTGTCACTCTAGATAGAAGCAGAGCTCTAAAATGAATTGAATGAGTATGACAAGCATTGAGAATGAGTATGACAAGCATTTCTATGCATGCTTTTGAATCATAACCTAGCTGATCTGAGCGATATCACAATACACAAACGCCACCATGGTGAACCCCCCTTCATAATTCCATGCAAATCTGTCACCAATAACTGAAACCAGTTATTTTCCAGTGTTCTTACACCACACACATCACAAAGTTCCCGGTAACATAAGTAGCTATATTACGCCTACCATCTGTCAGCCAAATCACAAAACTACCCTCCCTAACATTCGCGTTGATATCTTTATAATACTGTCAAATAGCAATTAAATTGTCTGTCAGCTCAATTGTCAGTAATTAGTAGCGGGAAACTATTTTTATAGATCTCTATCACGGCATTTTACTTCTTGTATTCTAATTCCCCCCATTACATGTTCGTAAATAAATCATCCCCCAACAACAACAGTTAAGAACAAGACTAGAACAAGTGCCAAATGAAATTAGCTACGCTTGTCATCGAAACACAAACTACCAACCGAACATAGAACCGAACCACTGCCACTGTAAAATCGATTTATTGATGATTTATAATGTCACTGCAAGTGCTGGAATTTACCCAACTGTCACCCAGATTTCTACACAGGCACACAGAGCACAACTAATGTCACCCAGTCGCGCGGCAAGATCCCCTGCTGTGTGATCGATAGTCGTCAATTTAATTGTAGCATGTTACGAATTAATAAAACGAACAGAACTCGAATCGGTGCTCATTATTATGAGGCCACTTAACAGCTCTTGTTTACACGCGTGGTGAACCCCCATTTGACAGTTGCTGGAGACAGAAAACAAAATAATATACGATGAGTGGTCCACCCTGTGGGTGGGATACTTTACATAAACTTTTAGAAAAAAATAAATAAACTTAATTGTTGTTCGTTTGCATTTTAACATAACTCATTAATTAGCTCGCATCGAGGTGGAATAATTGCAGGTCATTTGAGAAATGAAATCAATACGTAGAGGGCCTATTAATTATGTTTTTTTCCAATAAATAAGTCCAAAGGAGTGCCATCTAGTGGCAATTTGTTATTATGATTTAATTCGAACGTGTGAAATAGACATTTCTATGGTAATTTTCTATTTAATAAATATAATTGCAAATAAAAATGCTAATTGGTGTCCCGAGAAAGTTACATCATTGCTCACTGTCCGATTGAGTTTGAGAATAGGTTTTTCATTCGATTGAATAGTAATAACAACTTGTTGGCATTTTGTCTATAAGTCAGGATTATTACACGCCTGTAGGCTGTACAAATTCTTGTATGCATGGGTAAACAATTATGATTGTGGACTGGAGGTGGCAGTACTTTTTTGTAGGCGCTCGCAGAATTTGCTCAAGGAACTAGTTTGCTGCGAGTCCTATCGGTTATGGTTCAGCGTGAGATTGAGTTATAATATCCTTTCTCTTGTCGGGAACTTTTAACTTTATTTTTATAGGTAATGTCTGCTTTAAGTGCAATGATCAGTAGACTGGTAGATGGATTTAAAAATTGAAATATTGGCTAACTATTGATCTTTCATTTGACATAGATTTTATCCATTTCAGAAGCAGTGACAAAGAGATGTAATGTTGCTTGGAAAACTGGTTTAAAATATGCATTTATTTGTCAGCAAATAACTGACTATTTGTTATCTCAAACAAACACCCTGAGTGCTTGTTGATGATAAGACGTTAGGAACTCAACAGTCAAGAGTCACAACAATAGGAGTTTCAGATTCTGCATGCACATGAGGAACAACAACCTATTCAACAAATTTGAAGCAGTCATTCACACAAGAGGGATCCAATTGAATCAAGTTAGGTCCTAGTCCTCGACTGGGAATCAATATAAATTGGTTCATCTAAGCAATTGGTTTGGAAGAGAGCTCCAAATTCTGTACTACATCAAGTAGGGAACAAATTGAGGGGCCTAATAGACCTCATTGTGTGTCTTTCTCAAAACCTATCTAAAAAGAAGCCACAATCCTAAGCACCGCACGAATATCATACCTTATGCTTGGAAGATGCCAACAAAAAGTGGAGCGGAACAACACCCGAATTTCAAATTTACATACCCAAAGAGACCAGGAATCTAATTAGCTTCGCCCATGCAAATTGAGGAAGCTGGTAAATGACCCTATTGACTAGAGATTGCTGGTTAAGACACACGACCACCTCGAAGCGTATCCACTTCAAAGTTCTTTTACATAATGTCCCAAACTCAAACAGTGCAGAGTGACTGCTAAATTCATTATGAATCCCATATTTTCCATAAAATGTCTTAGTTTCTATATTCCAAGCATAATTTCCGTATCTTCCCATCAGTTTAGAGAAATTCCAGCTTCCAAATTGCCACTCATTTAGAACTTTTCTTCTTTCTATGTTTTGTTCCCATCTGTGGGACGTCATATCATGTTCCTTCAACAAATTGATTTCATAATCCACTATGGCAGGTGCCAGTCTTTTGCATAAGTTTTCAACCAAAAAAAAAAAAAGAACGAACTTCTCCCCCTGATAAGAAGAATAAATTTATTCGAAGAAACTATTAGTCCCACGGAGCTTCTCTCCCATCCTAGCCTCAAAAGTAAAACTCCAAACCAATTAACCGCCAAGACAAAGAGGAAAGAGAATAATAATGACAAGCTCCCACATGGTGGTGACCATCCAGTCCAATTCAATTCAATCCAATCCCGAATGAGAAACGTCCAACTAAAAACTTATCATCCATCTGATTAAACTCAAAAGCTTTTTATCGTTTGTCTGGCTTGGGTATTCCATTTTTGAACCACAAAGATAGCGCACATAAGTATAGCTAACTACAGAGCCACAGGGCAACAGGCACAACAGGTAACACCAGGGATACATCTTTTGAGAAATGATCGAGATACTTATCACGTAGTTAGAATCGGGAAAAGGGTGTTGGAGCGCACCTCTAAATGTGCGCTGTTGTACGCGCGTTAACGTCCTCATTATCTGAGAGAATCATCTTGAAGGATTGCCTATTGAAAGTCACAGTTGCGCGCCCTTCGCTGGTCTGCTCTGTCGTTGTGCACTACAGGTATCTTTCATTCCTGATAATCGACGATTTAGTGGGTTTTTATTAATTGTTATCGATTGTCATTTTCATAAATAGCTTTGAACAACAATCGGACCTAAAGGGTCTGATCTGGTTGTGTGTAGATACATCGATCGAATTACGACGATGTGAGACGATATGAGCTTGACAAATCGCCAATTAAATGTGACAGTATGAATGAAACACGTATCTAATGTCATCGACTGAAGGAGCTTTTGTCTGGTGGAACACACTCTCTTAATGGATATCGTTGTGTCGGTTGGTTAATTTGGTCAGACTGTGTATCGACTTAATGGATTACAAAAAGGAATTCCATGGAAATTTTATCTGCTTATCTCAGATATGATACAATAGTAATTTGTTGGTTCAAATATAAATACCGTTACTGTGACTTCTTGGGATTTACTAAGTTTCGTCTTGAGTTTCCAAGAAGTCTTGATTGAGTAATGCAGTTTACTAGACTGATACTCATGATTTTAAATGGATCATGTTAATTGGATTGAATTGATGCAAATTAACAGGTGAGACTGGTCGGGAGCAATCATAGGGTTTGTAAAATTACGCCCTGTTGCCATTCAAAGATCTCTCGAAATAAGAATGCCCAGATTAAACATCAAACGATTGAGAGGTCCCACAGTGTACCAGGAACTAAGGGACAATCTCTCGCGCGGATTGGAAGCAATCAGCAGCTCATTGCGATAGCAACGATAGCTTACTCGTATAAGACGAATTGCAGCAACTGCAGAGAATTGGAAACAGGGAGGGTCGAAAAGCAGCAGCCATACATAGGAGCACCATAGAGCTGATAGGTTCCCGAAGATAAGCGATAGACCCAGCTCAAGCAACCAATGCACTGAAACCTAATAGGATAGACTGTAGGCTTTAACGGCATACCTTAGAGCTTTTCGAATCAACTGCGGCTAAGCTTCTTCTTCCACTTGCTGGGAGAATCTGGGAAGCCGAGAAGTTTCTGGATGAGTGGATGAAGGGAATGATCGTCCAGCTGCCTTTAAAAGGCAACCTAGTGAAGTATGAAAGCTAGAAAGGTATCTGCGTACAGCTTGATATGCTGCTGTGGTTGAAGACACACTCGACGCCGAACACTCAGGTTACCGCTATGGATATTCCTGTGTCGAGCACATCAACACCCAGCATCCTGCCACTTATTTGGCGTGCCTTCCGCAGGAAGTTCATTCCAGATAAATCACAATTATCAAGGCTACAAGCGATGAGTACACATGTCACGTTTTGCAGCGAGGAAGGCTATCTGAAGTCTTAAGTGGGGTTCAAGAAGGCTGAGAGAACGAATGAACAAGAGTGCTTCAAACCTTCGTTAACATATCAATCATTTTCTGGTCAAGCGAACAACTTTTTCAGAAAACCAAGGCGTACAATCATTGGCCAAATTTTCAAAAAAAAAGTGACAGGTCCAGTTAACTCTTTTTACCACAAAGTACTTAAGCATTTACTAGCGACACTAATGGCTGGCCAAAATAAGTGTCTTGCTTTCAAATTCTGACAGATGTAGTCCAAGGACTTAAGTAAGCCTCCACTGACATTATCGAAAGTAGTCAAGATATGTAAGGTTAGTAAGAGACTGAATCACATCTAATATTTTGTGCCGTAGCATGAACGAGTTTTAATGTACTTTCGGTGCATTTGCCCTTACAGTACCAAAAAGCAGAGATCAAAATGACATCTAACAATGGGCGAGTTCCCAACACCTCGCTAGTCTAGCTGCTAGATTGGAAAAACACCCTAGAAGATGAAACGCACAGCTAGAGTTAGAAAGTAATAAAAAAATACACCACATGTCCTGTTTACATGAGCAGATTGTGAGATTGGATTGGGAACGAATTGGGTTACAATCTGGGTTCGATCGAGTTCAAAATTGATTGAAATCGTGTAATATACGGCACTTTTCCTTTATGTGCAGAGGTGCTTTTGCCAAACAATTAACCCTTATTAGTTATAATAGTTTTATGACCTTACAGTATATCTTAATCGTGTAGAAATACAACCCCTTTTTGTTTTCTGATGCCACACCGATTAATTTCATTCTTTGCCTGCCAAACTCGATCTTTCTATACTCCTATCCTTGGATCCTTAAATTTCATGAACATTTCAAACCGATCCCAAAACATTTTATAATCAGATCGATTCAATTAAGTTCAAAATCGATTCCCTCATATAAACGGAGCAATACAGACGTTTTTATTTTTCCGTAAAATAAAAAACATAGAACATACATAAATTGCCACACACATAAGAAAAGCCACTTTTACCACACTTTACAATTAAGTAAAACACATAAAATAGGGAAATACATATTGCGATTTACAAATTCACAAACTTTTTGACAACAAAAGGCGAAAATGCAGACAGCTGTTGTTTGTTTTGATTTCTTTAGTTGATTTACTACGTTTTATGCAAGTACTAATTGGGTTTACTACTTTGCAGCGAAGGTCTTCGTCGCTAGGATCTTCTATAATCTAGTCAAATTTTGGTCCTAGAGGCCGCTAGATTCTCTAGGACGAAATCTGTCATCCCGGTGCAAAAGTATTCTAGCAGCTAGATTAGCGAAGTGTTGGGAACTCGCCCAATCATTTGACAGTTGAAACTACTTCTGCTACAATTTGTTTCACCTACTACAATAACTACATTGGCCGCGTTCCCTACGCAAGGAATTCGCTAACCGCTAGATTGTTAAAACCCGCTAGAAGACGAAACGGTTCGCTAGAATTGAAAAATAGTTGTCAGTAAATGTCGACACCACTAAGAAATTTTTCTAATTTAAGTGAACCTCTGCATAGGGAGCTACATTCTTTTTGTGCTTTTAGTTTCAATTTAATTGGCTTTCTTGGTTTACTACGTTTCATGGAAGTATTAATTGGTTCTTTAACTTTATAGTGACAGTCCTTCTTGCTAAAATTTAGTAAATTTTTTGTCTAAGAGGCCGCTAGATTCGTTGGCGACAAATTGGTCAGCCCTGTACAAAAGCATTCTAGCAGCTAGGTTAGACCTTACGCTACGTAATAAACATTATGTTTGCAGTTTTTCTAAAAGTAACAGTTCGCCAATCTTGATTGCTATAAATAGCTGCATCCAGCTGTACCATATTCATTTGCAAAACATAAAATATTAACTTTCCGATCGCTTATCTCTAAATACGTTTACCAGTAATAAAAACTGATTTACACCCGCCAATAGCCTATGAACAAACAAGCCCAGACCCATAAAGTCCCTTCGAGACCTACAACACCACCACATCCTCAAAAATGCTCATATTTCACACAACAATACGAAAATTGTTTCCTCCGTCCACGTCGTCCTACCAACCAACAAAAAATAAATTAAAAAATGAAGACATAAAAAATCACAATCCCAGATACCGAAATTCAATTCAAAAATCATCAATCGTACATTGTCCGAACGCAAAAACAAAAAAAGAAAAACCCACGATCACTGGGTTGTAAGTGACACCAGTACCAGCAACTAGTCGACATATCAAATTGCACCTCTGAACTCACTCAGTTCGATCGTGTTTGGCCCTATCAGCGGGAGCATGTTGTGTCTGCTGCCCGCCCAAGGATCTTTTTATGACCTCAACACCATTAAAAGATATGAAAGAAAACAAAAGACACAAAAACAGTGTCCAAATCCGAAATATTTTCAGGTATCGACTTTCAATTCATTTGCCTAGAATGTGCGCCTGCGTCTTCCGTCTGTGGAGATAACATAGTCGCAGCAGCATCCTTCCACCTCCTCATGCTGTGCCAAAAGTCGTAAAACTACAAATTGTCGTCTGGGGGATTTGGTTTCTCTCGGTGAATACTAGTATCTCATGCTCTAGGACGCGCAAATTAAAAACCCCGATCAAGCAGAAGAAACTGTATTTCAATTGCTGCTGAGCGACCGACCAACCGACCAACCGACGGGTGTGCAATTAGAATTTTCAATGGGAAAAGTGTCAGGATGCACACGGCTGCGGTCGTTATGAAACAGATTTTATGACTTGACGCCTAGAAGTGCCGGACGACTTTCTTCCTTTTTTTTCTTGTTGTTGTTGTTCTTGTTTCAAGTTCAAGAGAACACACACTTGTTCGGTGATCCGTATGAGATTATAGCCAGCACTTCTACTGATCTGGCTTCTGATCCTGCTCCTGATGGCTATAGAGCAATTGTGCCGGTTGATCATTAACATTCTCTTTGCGGGCGGTAAGTGTCCGAGCTCGGAATCTATGACGATGGTGGAAGATCATCATCTGGTTACACTGGTCTCTCTCTTAAGGCGACATCATGTTTTATGCTACCCAAGCAAATCGATTTTGGTGTCATAAAATTCTCCTGCTCTATCGCCGTTAATGACAGATAATTGCTCGCTTTGGCTGTCGTAAAACTATGCGATGATCGATCCACACATTGAACTCTTGTTAGAGATGGCGGTTGATCGTTGATGGTAAAGTAATTTGCCAGCGCCTTGGGGTGCCAGCGACGGGGAAATGGCACAAATAGTTAGCTAAACATTTTATGTAATCGTTTTAATGAGTGAAATTTAAGATTTATTGAATGACCGAAGAGGGAATGAGTTGTATAAGAAAAAGGAAACCAATCGGCAGAGGAAATGGTGCTTTACCTATTAGTTTCCACTTCTGACATCAGTTTTTCAATATTATGACAGAATTTGACATAAGTTAAGTCGAAATGGTTTTCTAAATCACGAGAACTAAAGGGCCAGTCCAGATCAATATCATTTCCCAAAGATAGTATGAAAAGTATAGCCAAATGGCAGGGGATATAGTTTTTTACCTATCTATTCCACTTCTGACACCAATTTCAAGTTAGATTGAAATGGTTTTCCAAGTCACGAGAACAAATGCCCAATCTAAATCGAGACAACTTTCTAAGGACAGCACGAAGACCATAGACAAATGGCCGTGGAAATGGTGCTTTTCCGCTTAATTTCCACTTCTGACACCAATTTCTTTGAATTTATGACAGAATTTGACATAAGTTCGGCCGAAATGGTTTTCTAAATCACGAGAACTAGAGAGCCAGTCAATATCAGTATCATTTTCTGAAGACAGCATGAAGAGTATAGCAAAATGGCAGTAGATATGGTGCCTATCGGTTTCCACTTCTGACACCAATTATAAAATTAACGTACAACCTGACACAAGTTATGCCTCAATAGTTGTCTTAAGGCGAGAGGACTAGAGGGCCATTTAGCGCTATAATATTGACATTTTCACGTATGATGATAAGGAGTTCCTTAAGCTAAGGATCTAAGTCACAATAGGCCCATAGAGGCCGCAGTGACAAGGTAACTAGTTCCCAGCTCAACGTACAATCTACAAAGCTGCATCATATTGTCCATGTTTAGGAAACATCTGTCGGATTTCTATTTACCACTAAATCCTTCCAGCCTTACAACATTGAATCCTTAAGCTTAATTTCAACAATTATGGCCACGTGAACAACAATTCTGCAACACTACAGATGAACTCCTTTCCTCTTCCATTGCCTGCAATCCTGCTGAACAAGTTTTGAAACAACCAGACCAGTTGGAGCCTTGTCACTGACATTTCCTTTGCTCTCTTACCCCCCAAAATACAGTAAAACAGCTTTTCAGCACTTGCAATCCTAACAAACTGAATTAGGTTATCACCGATGATGCAATTCGTAAATACCTTGAACCTGAGCGGACACTCCGCACCATTACCTCCTCCTACCAAGATTAACTCACGATAATGATTGCGCGTGTTCAAGACACCAAACAATTTACACCCCGAAACTCGTCTCGATCCTTATCGCACAAGGAAATAACGCTGAACGACGCATCTATAGATATGTACCTCTCGCGCTCTAAGGTGCAAAAACGCCCAAAAGCGTAGCGCGTCTGCTAAAGCAGGAATCGATTGGTTGCTCTTGATAAATCATCCAAGAATCTTCCTTTTCCTTTTGATTTCTCAGAACCAAGCCAAGCTCAGTCTCCTGCATCATCATCATCATCATCTTTAGAACACAACACATTGGCGCTTCATACAAAAAAGAAAACAAGGAATCTTATAAAATTTATTATCCTGAGCCCCCGCGGAATGTTTATCCGCAAAAAAAAAAAACTCCAACGATCCTCACAAATTTACGCCCAGGAAAAATAAAGATATGGCTCCAGTCGACAACAATGATCGCTAGTGAATGACTTAATTATAGAACCAAGAGAGAGAGAGTGTGTGTATAGACTTTGATTTACTTTGTCAATTATGAAAGCCACTAATTAAGGACCTAGTCCGCCCTTGAAGCCTGCGATTTATGCCTCACTGATTGAGTCATATCTCGAGAGAGAGACAGAGAAAGATAGACCACGAAGAAGAAGAATTGGATTAATTTTACTGGTTCTCTAGGGACACGCATCCCAGACTCATAACTTGCGTCTTGTTGCATAAATCATTTCGTACGCGTGGAGATTGCTTTTGCTCGCTGCTGATGGTGCGAAACCTAACTTAGCGCTCGCATTATAGTTTCTAATTTCGCAAAATGAAATATTGTTTTGATTTAGAACCGAACCTATACTTTCAGGATTTATGGAGCGATGATACAGCAGCAGCAGCAACCGCCACCGAGCAGATGAGCGATCGTCGCAGTCCTCCATATGTGTGTAAGCCTGGCTTGAGGCTTACAAAAGGAAGAGACTTGACTATGAATTTATAGATGCCACTTTATAGCGAATGCATTCAATACTATTTCGAGAAAATTGATTTCATTTCATTTCAGCGGCAGTGAATTATTTCTTTTAATTCTGCTGAACGCAGTTGCGACCGATGAAGACGTCAGGAAGGCTGCCTTCAGCAACAAAGTCTTGGCAGCAATGGCGGCGCGGCCGGCGTTAGCGGCGCCACTACGTCAGTTTTGCAATAAATTTTGATTTCGTTCGATTCTTCGCGGGAATTGTTTAATTGATTAATTGCCAAGGTCTTCTTCTTGTTGAGAGAGATGCCGCCGCCGCCGCCGCCACCGCTTGTCGACCGTACCGCATGCCGATTGCCGCCCGCGCATCAGATTCTGTCCAATGCAATTAGTGTCGCTGCCTTTTCAATTTCATTGAAGAGCAAGGAAATGTCTTCGTTGTCGGTAAAGTGATTACAGCATCAGTGTTGATTGAAAATCGTTTGAAGGTAGCTTGACAATGGAATTTCAATTATGTTGTGAATCTTATGCAAGAATTTGTCAGTATGGCGTGAATGACATTAAATAGATTTGTTAGTTCAATACATGAAGAGAATAGGAATTTTATGTAGTGGAAAAGTTATTCAACTTACAGGTGAGATTGCAGGTAGTTGCAGGTATCTGTCAAATGTTTACAGGTGTAAAGAATTTATTGCAATGCTTGTACAATGGCGCTAAGGGTTAGCTAATTCATTTGATGGATTTCAATTTGACAGGTTGCATTTAAATAAGTTGTTGGGTCTCACGCGAAGGTAATTTGAATTTTATTTTGCTTTTTCATTAGAGGGTGTGTTTTAATTGATCGACTTGGCGGAATAGTTGTGATTGAGTGCATGGCGCCGATATTTAAAATGAATGACTGAGTTGAAATAGAAATAGAAATAGAAATAGAAATAGGAAAAGCAATAGAAAATAGAAATAGAAATAAGTGGTGTAATACAGTAGCCAATTAAGAAGAAGTCTGACAAATTGATGAGGTAAACTTGTTTGACAGATCAAATTAATGAAACCCAAGCGAGTTGCACATAGTTACATACATACGTCAAACATTCGCAATGGGCAGTGTTCGCGGATAGAGCTTTTTACGATTTGACGTTTAATCTGTCACATAGGAAAATCACTTTAAAATAGTGGTGACTTTTTAAAATTTAAAGCACAATATTTGTTGGTGCATCTGCGACTGAAGATGGGTTCTCTTCAACTTCAAGCATCTTTACCGCAACGGGCGTCGCTAAATTTGTAGAAATTGTGAGCGACAACGCTATTTTGTCAAATTTATAGTTGCGTACACCAAGTTGCTTAAGGACTCCTCCACTTGTTTGTGGCATCTATCGCGATGTAGTCCTCTATGCGCCGTCCATCCAGGGTGAATTTGAAGACGTTCTCAGGTTAAACTTTAAGCTCCATCTACTCTACATAACTGAGCCATCTTAGTAGCTGTATACGAACTCTTCTGGTTAAAGTGCCCAGCCCATAGAATCCGTTGATCTGTTGTTCCGTCGTTTTTAACTGACAACTCGATACACTTATTCTTATGGAAGCCCATAACCAACGGTAGGATGAACTTCAACGGATAAAGTAGGTTAGCTTTCTACTTTTTCTACCCGTTGACAGTATACACAATCATAGACTTAAGTTCACATATGAGTACACATTTGCATTGGTGGAAACAGAGAATGAAACTGTCATCGCCTTTGACAATCAGCTGATTGATGTGACACATATATGTACGCATTTTCATTGGTGGAAACAGAGAAAGAATGTAGAGAAACTGTCATTGCCTTTGACAATCAGCTGATTGATGTGACAGATTGGACTCTTTTATCCGGCAATACGTCAACTTGAATGGGTAGATGGCCTGGTAAAGGCCGTATTGTTCGGCATTGTATCTTATTCTCAAGACTAAAGATCTCTCAAAATAACCAAGGACATACTTATCCGATTTTTTCAAAGTCCTTCCCTTTGTACCATACAGCAGGATAAGGTCATGTTGCCTTAGAAATAGTTATGTCAGTAATTCGAGATGTGGATTTGTTTCTCATTTGCCTCCTTAGCCTACAGAAACACTGATTGGCAAATAAAATTCTTTGCTTGGTCTCCACACTGGTGTCATTTGCGTCTATTGTGGCCGATCTGTCCAAAATGCCGATTTTGAATGTCCCTTTTTGCAGAGAGTTTATATTTGGTCTTGCTTTCAATGACTGCTAAACTCATCTTTGCTGACTCGATCTCAATACTCGCAAATGCCGCAATGATGGCTCACTGAGTCCTTCGGCAAAAGCGAGTAGCTGTACCTATTGATCCTTAAATTAAAACTCACACTTTATGCTCTTAACCATATAAACTATTGCTTACATGCATATCAACGAACCAAGTAGTAGTTAACGCCCCTTAAATACCGCATAAAAGCCTCAAACCATCTATAAATCAACATAACGCTGTCGGTGCTTGTATCGATCATGATTCTCCGATAATTATAGGTTATAGTTCTCTGCGGCTAACACCTTTTCAAAATATTTGTTTGGTAAATTTCGAGCCCATCAATTTAGGCCTCGGCCGACCCTATGATTAACACGAAGCACTAACAATTTAAAATTTCGTGTCTGAAAAAAGAAAATGATTTTCTATCTCGCCTAAAATCGTCTGAGCAAAATGTATCGCTAAAAAAAAGACTTGCATTGATTAAGTGATCAGTTTTAGTGCAACTGATTGAGTAAGAAGAATTGATTATACACTTTGACCAAACTGTGTAAATAAACTTTTTTTTTCTGTTTATTTTGATTGAGACAAGATCGCTAGATCTTTTGATGTTTAGGCGTTTTGGAGATGCTAAAATACTTGATAATAAATTTTAGAGTTAATAGGGGCAATTCCATGAAGATGGTTAAATTGGGTGAAGTTGAACAAGAAATACAACATTATAGATACATTCCAAAGATTCGAAAATGTATAAGGCAACTAAGTTTGGAGCTTTTAAAAGTGGTGCACAAAAGTTGCATGCAACCAGCCATGTTCGTTTACACTTCTTGCAATTGATTTATAAATCAAGGAAACAGCTGCAAATATATATGTCTGTCTAAAGCAATCGAATCCTTGTGGAGTAAATTGACGAAAAAGACCACTTCGTGAACTTTTTGCACCGACATATTCTCGGCCCTATGAGTTTGACAACGCTGACCTTCCGTCAGAAATTGTTGCGTTTTGAGAGATCCAATTCTGCACAATACCAACTGGAGACACTTTCACCTACACGACAACACATAAGCTTATTTACGCTCTCCACGATGGCAACTGTCATATTTTGTCCCTCAAACAATCGACAATTCGGAAATCGAATCATTTTCATTCATTTTGCATTAGGACACCCTTTAGAGTACTATTTGCACAAAAATCTGTCACTTAAGACTTAGAGAGGAAAACTTTAATTGTGGACTAATATTTTCTGCTTTGATACAATTCATTAAGCGACAATAAAAGTAACTATAGTTGATTACTTGATCAAAATCGAAACAATGTTTCTCTGCTGTCATAATAGTTTAAAAAATCATTTATCTGTCACCTTCCTGACAGCTGGAAGTCCATCAATATTCCTATAAGCTGCTGCTGCTGCTGCGCACCTGTCAAGTTCACTGGCTCACCATTAAGCACTAATAATTCAAAATAACACTTGCCTTCCGACATATGTATAATCCGTGATTATAACAACAAATACTCACAAGACTCACAGCTTACAAAATACATATTTCCCACCACCAATATAATTAATCATCAAGAAGATGGAAAGGAAAATAATCTCACTATCATTCATCTAAATAAGCCATCTCTTCGTTGACACTTGTTCGATGGCATTTGATTGCTCTAACGGTAGCTGAGATCCTCCGCAACTGATTTGCCCCATATAAGTGCTTATCACTCGCATTTTGATAGACACTTCATTAAAAGCCGGTCAACAAATTTGTCGCTCTGTTCCATTCCTTAGCACCTACTTAGGTTCAACTCGATAATTGATCTCTGGGTTAAGGCGCAATTGAAAAACGTTTTTTGTACACGAATGCTAGTGCCACCAACAGAAGCAAAAGCAACAGCCTCCTAACTTGAATCCCTCTAATCTCCATCAATCAATGGGTTTCCTGGTTGAACATCGTCATTTATCTCCTCGACGTCCCACATTCTGCCAGAATGGCGAAAATGTCTCAGCCACCGGGAAGAGCTGAAACCTCCTTTACATCCAGATGGAGCAACCCACGATCCTGATGACTACGTCGACGACGACGACGACGCGACGAGGCTGTTCCTATAATACCACATAATTACGATGGGGCGTTCATTTGAGAAAATAATATTCAATTACATGTTGCTATACGTTATACTAGTATCTGACAGATATGCGGCAGTGGAGCTGCACTTTTCTTGTGTTGTGCGTTCCAACGTAACAAAGTGATGACAACTTTTTCTCCTTCTTGCTTCGCTAGAGCCAATGGACTGCCTGCTTATCAGGACGGCAAAGAGCTAAAGCGATTTTGTCCAGTTAGTCACTGGAGGCTGACTAACTTGAACCCCCATGTAGTCGCGGCCTGTCAATATGATAATGACTTGCAAATGACGGTATAATGATTTTGGATAATGGCGAGAGACCGGAACACGATGGAACCTGTTGGTGGTTTCAAACAAAAAAAAAAGTCCTATCATACTTTGTGTGATACTTTGACTAAAAACAAATGGTCTTCGCTGTGGGGGGTGCGCGCACGATTCATGTCAAGTCTGTGACCGATCAGAAATTTGATGTGGCATCAATCACATGAGCAATGGGCGTCTGCCTTCGCAGTTCTAATGGCAAAGAATTATTCATTTCGAAATGTAGTCCAACGAGAGCTTGAAAGCATCTCATAAAGTTTGATAATTGACAGAGCTATCCTTTTATTGACAGAGACTTGTGTGTTGATTAATTCCTAGCACCCAATTTAGAAAAGGCGGACGGTTTTTGATCTCGGAAGTTTAGTGCTCTGTTTACATGTTTTAATTGATGATTCAAATGTTCTATTAAGGTTCCGCTTGTATTCATTGCTTTGCGTCTAAGAGTTTCTTAATTGCGGGTGTTTATGGTTCATCTGGATGTTGACCTACTTTGAAGAAATTGTGTTTATATCTTTCAATGAATATTTGGGGATCTATTCTGTGGGAAGGAATTTACTTTGAGATGATTCTAGTGGCAGGTCTTAACGTGGAGGCATTATACTGCTGCTAAACGAGAAAATAGTCTCAGAGCTTGAAAGTCACTAATGAGATTGCCCAGTGGGGCACTACCACCGAGGTCTTATAGAATCTGATTATAACTCTCGCTCTTGTCAGCTGCAGCTTACGTTGACTATTATAAGAAGAACCCTTATCCCTCAGGGCAAGTACATTGTCGAAGTAGAAACCTCCGGGTAGATACGAATCTAAAAACTTTCTAAGAAGATGATATCCCGCAGCTGCACAAGTTTTCCTATAGCGATTTTCAATCTTTGACAGGTGACTGCGGCCATATTGTTGAAGCTACATCTGTCAAATTGGCTGTCATTTATTTACTTTGTCCTTCCAAATCAACATGGAGGGCTATTACGTTCAACAACATGTGTAAATGAATAAATTGTTTTATGAAACAGTGTCTCCTGTTCGCCCATTTTATGGTCGACATAATCGTCCTTCCGAGAGGACTATTTCCAAGATGATTGATAAACTCCAGTCAAACGGTTCAGTGATCAATCCCCCAACACCTGTCAGCTAACGAAACGCAAGATCTGCCACTGTCAGTAAGAATGCGCAGGGAGTCAATTTAGCGTCGCGCCCAAGAACTCGGCCTTTCGCAGACAACAACGTCTCAAATTTTGCGTCATGACTTGGGCCTTTACTTGTACATAATTCAACTGACTCAGGAGCTCAAAGTTAATGAATATGGACAACGCTATTTGTTCGTAGACTGTGCTCTCGAACAGTTGGAAGCTTACCCCAATTACGGTAATTGAAAAATCCTATCCAGCGTCTATCAATAAGCTGGATTGGCAAATTTAGGACGTTAACAATCCACCAATTTGCAATGAATCCACAGAAAAAGTCCCTTTTGGGGTGGATTTTGAACTGGCATCGGTCCAACCTTTGAGAATGGCGTTGACCAGTATATCACCACCATCAGCGCTCCCCGATCTCTTTATCTATCTGTCGATGATAACCAATTTACTTTGGCCGCAACTGGAAGATATGGACACGACATACCCACGTTACATTTACGAGCAGCGCCAACTTCATCAGTTGAGGTACTACAGGTCCTACATACATATAGCGAAAGCCCGTGATTCCTATTTTTTATGATAAGCAGCCGGCACTTGAAAAGGTACCAGCTTTGCTGCTCTGACTAAAGTTGTAGCTTATAGAGCCTCGATGCCGAGCAAGCTGGTCGACCGCATTATAACTTTGCTGGTCACGATCGAGCAGAGCGTTTAATATCGATTACCACTTCAAAAATTGCGCAAATCTGATGGTACATTTACTGAGACTGAAACGGAGACTTTTCGCTGGTTCCTGGGGACTCAGATTCCGGGAAATCAAATATCTACTAGGGCCGCATGCTTGCCAATATTCCCTTCTTCGTATTCGCATGTCACTGAGCTGTGAATGAACCTATACACTGTCAAATTACTATCACATTTCACATATATGCACTACAATGACAAGTGACAATCGCAGATTCCTGATCCTTAAAAAAATTTTAAATGAAATGTCAACATTTTCGAATATTCGCTTGTTCGTATTCGCAGCTCGCTAAGCCTGTCATTGGATTTGCGTTTCAAAAAGACAAATCTCTCTATTTCCGTTACACGGTTAATTAGTTTATAGTTGCCCGCATACTCACCTGTAGGCAGTTCTATATCTGACTCATTGTTTTAAAATTATTTGAGTCCCTTGGCAAAGTTGAATGAACCAAGTTTCAAACTACTTTCGCTGTATACCAACGTGCGATGATATAATTGGTGTCAACTCGAAACCTGATAGCTTTCCTTGAAAATTAATATCAGGGAGTGCAGAGGTCCAAACTAATCTGCAATTAGTTTATTGGATCTCTGTTCACACGTCATTTCACTTTCCACATCCATCCATGGATTCCATAGAGTAGCTTAGTCCTCCACACCTAACAATTAATAAAGAAAACCCCCTTCCTTTTACCACTCATAACTTTCCTGCTCCTCTTAACTAATTACCGTGCCAACAAGCTTACACATCATCCTACAACCTCTTACATTGTCAAAACACCACCAACGGAGTCTTCCTTATCGCCATCGAGGAGGAATCTCCTAAGCAAACGCCATCTCCTCCTAGGCGATAATTAACTCCACTCATGTGTGATTGTTTTTTATGCGTCGGTGGGTTTTTCTATCGCTAATGCGATTTGCCGCGCTTTTCATGTGTGTTTCCTCTCCTTTAGGGGGCTGGGGATGCAGAGTACCATCTCCATCTCTTACCCGGGCTGCATGTAGCGCTAGCGCCCGCGTTTAGCACCTTGCGTCGTTTAATTGGATTCGAAAGCCATTGAACTTGTCGGGGTGATTCAGCATGAATGTCTCTGCGAACGAATTAATTTTCCAATTGACTTGGAGGGGTCTCATCGATAAATAAACGAAAAAACATCGTCACACAACTATACTCGACTTCCGCATTGCTTAAGTGGACGAGGGCTGTTGTACTCAAAGGTACGTATATCGATTGTGGAATATTAACCTTGTTTGGTTTCTAGGAAAGCTTAAGCGAGGATGTAGGATACACAATGGGGCCAATGCCCTCTGCAATTAGTGTTACGTATACCCACAAGGAGGGCGTAACAACACTGCTGCATCAGCTTCTTCTGGTGGGTTTTGAACTTAACCTAGTTGTGTGAATTGTTTGTGCTAATTTGGTGAACAAACATACGGACCTTGTTAGAGATTGTGAGTGGTGGGTGGATGAGCAGAAGGAGGAGGATGGTGCTGGGACATTCATACTGTTGGATGTAAGCGAGATGCAAGAAAGCATTCAATCAGGGCGAATTAATTACAGCGAGACTCTAGTGCAAATCCAAATGGTACAGGGTGTCACTGAGAAGAGTAGTTATTCGGAAAGTTATTAGAACGAAACGACAAAACCACCTATGTACTGGGAGCTAGTATGTACATGGGTACATTAACAGAGACAATCGCAAATATTTGCAAAAATGTCTACTTGTGAAGCATATGGTGAACAAAATATGACAGCTGTCATTACGTTCAAATAAAAATGTGGTTGTAGTGACTGAAAAATTAACAGAATTCAGGTTCATCGGTTTGACATTGTACGGTCTACCTGGCTCAAGAGTAACTGCCAATAGTCGATCATGCAGTCCCATCTTTTGCAAATGTTTGACAAGCATCAAAGAGCACTTCTGTGCTTCTCAAACTACTTCTGCTTGACACAGCATAGTGGTCGATATCCTGATCCTTTGTGTATTAGAATCTTTCATCTACGATAGGCGATTTTCCTCCACAAAGTTCAGCTTGAACATTTTTAAATTTTTTTTCACAATATTAACAATAGTAATGGCAACTCTTTGCAATGACAGCTGTCATGTTACGAGTACGCTACGCGAAATCCTCTGCGGTTACTGGTTTTCCTTCGTTAGGAAAACAGATGCATGTATGCCTAAAGAGTAGAGAAGTCTCTACGAAGACCCCAGACCTTTGCTCAGTTTTGGAACCTCCCGTCAAAATATACCTGCATTCCATGCTTGGCTCTGATGCTAAACAAGCATTAGGAAGGTCGACTGTGGTGAGGCAGACGAATATATCAAAAGATCATGCCTAACACTTCAGAGTGGGTTTTTTTTAGAGTCTAAGACAAATATCGTTTACTGGGAGGCCTAATCTCATAGCGTGTATCCCAATGATACAGTGTCCGGTAATGACACCTACCATAGTACTAATGTAACATCTATTTAGTTCAATATACAATTAAATTGAATGGCCCAGCACCCACATAAGGTGGAATTGAATTGACTGTTTCAGAGTCAAAGGTGACAGAATTCAAGGATTTGATCGCAGCTTGACTGTCAGGAAAAATGGTTACATTCCTCACGGCAAACCCTCCTTTACCGTCATAATTTCGGCCTGTGTTCACCCTCTTACTTTCGAATAGTTTGCTTTATTCAATAAAGGAGTTTAGTTCGGCCGTATTGACGTTGATGTGAAGGAATTTTCGAACCAGGTGATCCTTTTTATGTTGCCCACTGTATGACTTCTTCCTCCTCGTCCCTGCAGCTTCTGCAGAAGTTTCAATGAAGAATGTGACGAAGTTTTTGAGCGTGACTTCCCATGACACAGTGTCAAGTAAGAATGTTTATTATGTTAGATGGGATTTCTCTCTTGTGTTTCAAGGCCCAATGGACCTGATTTTAAGAGTGTTGTCGAAGGTATCAAGCAGTGTTACACTTCCATGTGTGGTGCCATCGATGCTATTGTAACAAAGATCGCTGGCGAGCTTCAATTTCCGCTAGGCTTGTCAGGCCAGTCCGTCACTTTCACGATATATCGCAATATATTCTACTGCTCTAGAACTCATAGTCCTGGATGCTACCGATTTGATATCCACCTAACTGGCGTATTGTATAAATCACCACCCAGTCGGCAGCTAGTCGAATAACTATGACTTCAGCTTGAAAATGGGTGCAATACGTCCGGAAGTTTAAAGAGAATTGGATGTCTTGATTTCCGACTCGTCCGTAAATGTCGACAACGTTCCTTGTAAAGGACATCGCGGTGCGATCACTCTTTTTTGTCCGGTATTGAGTACTTATAGCCCACGTTGAAGCTATATTCAATGTGCAAATTGTCGTTGACTTTGGGAGAATGTCCATGCACTAGTAGTATTCTGGCACGACCTTTCCATTGCTTGCTGTTTCTCAGTTTTATTGCCACTTGGTCGCGGACGCTGGCAGCTGAAAGCATTCAGTATAAAAAACTCAAAAGGACTAAGCCGAGGAGGATTCAAATTCAACAAAAAGGTTTACTTGTATCTCATCACGACTTTCTTGCTCATGGTAACAACAAGGGTTGGTTTCGTGAGCTCACAACCCATGTTCCCTGAGATCACGGAGCTGTGTCGACACCCTCAGCGACTGCAAGTTCTATACTAAATCGAGAGTAAAAGTGTGATTACAATACTCAATCACCTAACAAAGGAGTCACCCGAAAAAAAAGTAGTACAAAACTGGTGATCGGTGATTTTATCGACTAAACAAAACAATTAGGCTCCGTGATCATGATCGTAATGCATGATGCTCGTTCACATGTTCATTAGTCAAAAAACGATTCGAAAAAAAATTTAATTTTATGCAAAAATTATTCGGCTTTTTGGCATCCTAATATCGTAATAAAACATTTTTCAATCGCCATTAATGTCAGCACATAGTTCGAATGCCTAATGAATCAAAAAACGCCCTGAATAACACTCCGGCATGCACGCGCAGTCTGGCGCGACACAACAACTCTCAAAACATATCGCAGCCGCTCATCGTGCCGATTTTTGAATTCCTTTGGCGAAATTAGTTCCTTTTTTTCCTCTTTTGCCTAATTTGAGAGAAGCTTTTATTGTTCAAAATTAATACACGAAAAAGTGCATGTGAAACATTCCGATCATGTTAATTAATTTCGTGATTTATCACCTTACTCGATATGGTTTGTTTTTTTCTTTTCAAAATTAATTTGTGAGATGAATACTTTATCTCAGATACTTGGTATTGAATTCTTCGACTAGTAGTAGTTCAACTTCGATCCGGATAATCGGTTCTCTCATCTCGTTTCGGGATTTGATACTTATCCGGGTATTTATGCGATACGCATCTTCTGTGAATGCAAATTGCAAATTATGCGTGCCTATCTGGTGTGTAGCATCTGGTTGGGGCGCGCGCACTTGAAATAGACGCGCACGCAGTTTCTTACCAGAGACTGTTAGGTGTTAGGTAACCTAATCTAAGAGAGGAATCTTGTTCGACAGGATGCTCGTTTGGCGTTTTGTCGCGCAGCAGCAACACACCTACCACAGTGGCGGCCGTCAAGTGAAGCCAAGAAGAAGAAGAAGAAGATACAGTCTAGTGGATGGGTAGATTTTTTTCTTTTTATGGGACAAATTGGTTAGTTAACTAGCGGTTGGTAACTGCATATCTGCAAAGACTTATGCAGTTTAGGATGAAAGTGAACCAAGTGTTGTGGTGTGGAGATACAGATAAGTATCTGTAATATTTAATCGAAGAATTACAAGTTCAGTCGGATGTAGAAACATGGAATGTGAACACTTTTATTGCCGCAGAGGCATACGCATGTTATAGGGGCATGATTATTTGCCATAAAAGAGCTATAAATGATATCAAGGAAGGAACATTTGGAGGTGGGACTGGACTCGTTTGAAGATAGTTTGGGGCGTCGATTAGATAAAATATTAGAGAGTTCTATTTTCGGTATTTATTGAAGTCGTTTACATTTACGAGTGGTTGGTGCTAGCTAATGTTACTGGTTACTAAGGATAACTTCGGACTGATCCCAATTGGAGGGATATTTTACAACCAATTTGAGAGATAGTGCTAATTTGTGTCTATTGCGGGGGTTCAGATTTTATGTGCAACGGTTATTTTCAATAACACAAGACAAACGTGTGATTTGATCAATTCAATGGACATCTGGGTATGTTGCTGGTGAATTATTGAAAGGTAGTGGAGGTGAATTATTAAAAGGGGCTTTGGTAAACAGGAATTGTTTCGATTGGATCTAGTACCTTTCCTTCGATATAGGGAATGCTTAACTCCAACACTCAGGCACTACACAGTGCGTTCCAAATCAAGATGGGCAGAAACCCATTTAAGGTGATTTTAAATGGACTATATTGCCATAAATCTGGACTTTAAAGCCAAATAAATGCTCATGTCTTCTGAAGGAACCAGAGTGATAAGGAGCTTCTGTGTACCGACAACATTTTCACCTGCTTTAACCAAATGAAATTTGGTTTACGACCAGTATCCATAAAAGACAAGAAAGAACCCCTCCTTGTAGGGTACCTCTATAGGCATTTACTTGGCTATTGTCCAGCTCTGCCGGATATCTCTGGATTTGAGCATAACTTCAATCCGGCTCGAGGGCATAAGGCTTGCTGCTTTTATTCTTGTCGACTCGGTTTTCATATTGTTGAAGGATATATTCACATCTAGGTCTAGGAAGACACAATAACGTGAATGCTTTTGGTACTTAGATATTTCCTAGTATGAAAAAAGGGTTCACCTAGAGTGCGCTGTATAGCCTTGTCTAGAGCCGAACATTTGGAAAAGAAGTGTTTAATTGTTTCCAATACTGGTCGAAAGAATTCTTTCAATTTCAACGCGGTTTCTGGTGTTCTCTTTAATTGGTATTTGGGCAACATCTGTCTAGAATCTAGATACGACACAGCTCCTCAACCGTAAGAACTTTCGATACATAATGCGCACAGATTATTCTCTCCCATCAGCAGAGCACCTCCTAGCAACCTCGATGCTGCTGTCACCAGGCTCCCAAAGAAGGCCTCACGTTTAACAAGTAATTCAGCCTGGAAGACTGTAGGAAGCATAGAATTTTCTTAAGATGTGGAAAATATCCCCGCCTCCACCCTAGAGTCCATTTTTGAACCATCTTTGTGCCCATAAGGTTTGGTTAGCCAGCTTTCTGTATCTCTTAATCTAACCGCACTACATATAGATAAAAACATAATGGGAAGGTCGAGTGGTAGCAAGTGCAGTAATACGTTCAAGGCTTCAGTTGCTCCTAGTCTAACGCAGATCACCAGTCCAGCGATCCATAGCAAAGCATGCGCACCACAGCGGTGTACATTCATCCTCCTGAATCGATTCTGTGCTGATGTTATTGAAAGGACCTTAACTCAATATTGTAGTGAGTTGTTATTTCTATCATTCTAACAACTGCGTGAAAAGATGTCTTTGTCGAGCACACTTTGAAATATGTAAGCACGTTGGGATTTGTATAGAAGGGATTCATGAAAACCAACACGTCTCCAACTCGAAGGATTGTGGTTTAGGAGAATACAGATTCTATAGATCGGAATTAGCCACGAGACCACATGGTCACCTGCGTTTTTTGCAGCATAACCAGAAGTATGAAGCCGATTTGTAAGAATCTATTGACAAAGCAGCAGATATTTCTTCCACTATTCCAGGGTCATGACTTAACTGCGATGAATGAATGAATGATTCGGACAACTTCCTTTGATCTTTATCTAGCAATCATCTTGGAGATCTCATTTCCCAGAGACATGAGTGCCAGTAAGTGCCAAAGGAGAATAGAGAGGAAAGAGATTCACAGTGGTGTCCAAATACTAGCGAGACATTGTCACAGAATTTGATCTTCCTTAAACAGGTACAGTGCTTTCTAGCTTTGTGGATTTTGGTATGATCAGATGACCAAACAGTGTCAATTTAATCAATGGAGGTCAAACAATTCTTGCACCTACCAATTGGAAGCGCAGCTTGACTATGGTTACAAACACAATTGTTGGAGTCTTTCCGGCTACTTCACAGCCAAAGAACTGTGGAAATCTCCACTTGAAAAACAGAAGCCGACTGCGAATGAGTAGGTACTATAGCATTATATGTATTTTCATCTTTCACAAAAAAGGTTTCGTGAAAGTTCGACTTTAATTCAGCCATGAACCAAACCAGCCAGCACTCATACTTTTACAGCAACTGGATGCTAGGAATAAATCATTCGAAGACAGTTTATCGTTCTTACGTCGCTAACGCTGCCGCTCAAACCGGAGGAGCATACAGAAGAGTCCAAGAGTTTCAATAGCTTAACCTTTTTTGATAGGCATGTTGTGACGTGGATAGTTTGGTGCTATTGTAATGGTGGCCTTAATATGGGGATCATTCGAGAATGCTGGGAAGAAGAATTGAGTACAAGAGGAGGCAGTGAGCGTACAACTCTTACCAGAGAATCGGCGCTAGGGATGGACGTACAGCCGGAAAAATTGGTTTCTATAAGCTGATTGAGCGATGCTTCAACTGTGACTCCCCAAGTTCTCCATTCTTCTGCTGGCTAATGCTGGACATTGAACCGTATATGGATGTATGTATGTGTCTCTATTTCCTCCAGGCATAGTTCGCAGGTATCATCCTCATAAAGACCCATCTTCTTAAGATGATACCCAATTTTTAGAAACTGTAGATAGGGTTACCACGCATTTAAGAGTACCTAGGTCTTAGCTTAGAACAGGATGCCGATCTGCATTTTAATAGCCATTTTAACATGTCTGCAACGTTCCGACCTCAAGGTGTTCCGTCGTGACCCAGTCGTTATTTAGGTGCTCTACCAATCAACCGCCAATTGCAGCAATTTCCTCTATTCCTGCAAACCAGACACGACACATATATTTAGTTTTGAGAAGCTAGACTTTGCCCCTTTTTTGTTTATTACCTTTTTTTATCGGCAAAGAGTCATATTTCAAAGAAGACTTGATTAACTAACAAAATTTTGTGTCAATGGCAACACTCTTCGCACCCGTGTATACCAATTTGAGACAAAACTTTCGATTTCACGCTTTACAACAGCCTTCCTTCCAATCCACTGGACTGTTAAATTTACAGAAGAATACATATCATAAATAACACCAGAGGCGCTTGTGAAAGTGACAGCTTATGGTCTCTCACAAAACCCAGACAAAACACTTTTGTTTTCAACACATTCAATAAAAAAAAAAAATAAACCTCAGTAAACCAATAATTTTACTTAAAAAACCAACAACTCACGCATAGTTTGACAATTATAAACATTTATCCGTCAAACAATACATCAATCCGAAAGAAGTACCATAAAAAAGCACTGGGGTCGCTGCCGATTGCATCCACACACACGCAACTGTCATTGTGCGTAGCATATGAATGCCCAGATGTCATTTTCCTCCTTCTCCACAGCGCGCTTTGGGTGGCTTTTGTCAGAAATGTTTTGTACTTTTGCCAATAAAAACCAACCAATAAATAAATATCACCTACATATTTAATTTGATGTCCACCTCTGTCACATATACAAACGAAAGGACATTCCTTCCCCCGCCCGATCATCAGATACATAATCTCCCACATTGGTTAACAATTAAATTAGGAGCAATAAAACGCATTCAACATAAATTCATCAGCCAAGCAGAGCCGATCGGAGCAGAGCGCCTTCTTATGTGTAGGCCTTGTTGAATAGTTAAAAATATCTCTAAACTGTGGTCTTTATTGGAGGACTACGGGTTCATGTGGACACCAAAATGTCACATTGACACAAGGAAAAAGGAGGAAAAAAATAAACGTCATATAGACCACCCGTGTGAGAGATCCATCGATCGGGTCATCGGTTTTGTCCATGGCAATAAAATTGTAAACATTCCTTGGGAGTGATTTTTTTTTTTTCTTTGGTATTCCTTCGTCGGTCGTCGGTGGACTTATGTAGGTACAGTGTCCTCTTGCGCCTTTTGTGGTGTAAATTAAATGACAGATAAATGTGTTGAGCGTTAATGGTAGTTGGCGCTTCGACTAGCGATAACAAGATAACGCATGTTGGCGGGATCCCGACAGCACCTTATCCAAGTGCGGTGGTGGGTCATATTACAACCGTCTAATGGAGAACATCCCTTTCTTTTTTTTCATTAAGTTGTTGATCCTTTTAGATGAGCTAAGAATCTCTATCAATCAACAATCAGTAGAATGGTGAACATTAGTTAAATGGATTCATAGGCTAATAGTACATGTTTGACAATTAATTTGAATGTAACATGAGTGTTGTAAATGACAGGAGAATTCGAATTTTCTGACTATTTGGATTGTTTAAAAATGATTTGTAAATAAGCAACTGGAATGTTTGTTTAAATAATGGTTACATATTGCTTCTTGCATGTGATCTGGTATTTTTTAAGAAGCGTGTGACCATTTTGTTGTACATCTCTGATATGGCATCTGTCATCGAGAGTGACAGGTAGTTCTTGGACTGTAAATAAAGATGCGTCGAATGTGTTTGAGATCAATGTAATGAAATGATGTGAATGACAACACATAGATGGAGAGTTAGCGACGTTTTTCCTTATGTCATTTAATGTCAAATATATGAGATCAATAGCGAAGTAATTTGCGATAATGACATCAATCATCATGTAAGCGTATAGGGTAGATAAAATGGCGGGAAATCTCCACTATCTTCTACTGTGACAGAAAAATGTCCCCTATACTGAAAGAAAGGCTTTCACCGCAGTTGTACGTACAAAAGTAGACCCAGTTTAAATCATAGTACTCTTTTTTATTTACACAATTTTATTATTCTATAAACCGATCGTTGTCTATGTAGGCAATATAGCCAAATGTCGCCAACAAAACATCAATCTGTATACGAAAATTTGCTGTTTGTTTCGCATCGCTTGTCTCTTATGCAGTTGAAGCTTTTTCTTCCAAGCCTTACAGAGCTGCTCCCACCAAGAATGAGGAGTACTTCTCAACCTAGAATCGTCATTCATCTCAGCTGCAGACAATGTAAGCCTTCTGTCCTTCAGTAGCTGCCGAAACCGGTCATATGAAAGATCGGTGGAACAATATTGCCACCGAAAACTAAAAATTTACCTAACCAAGGCAAATCCAACTGCTCTATCTCGCTTTTCCAACTTGTCTCCAAGACACTAGAAACTTTCTATCTTCCGCATTTCGTCGAATATTTTCTATAAGTTAGTCCTTTCTAGGTATCTTAGACAGTTACAACCTGTCCAAATTATGTGGCTCCCTTTAAGCTGAGTCACTGAAAATGTAATCTTTAAACCTACCATAATACTGTTATTGACACCATTATCATGTGACATTTGATGTCGCGAATAAACCTCTTCCATCCGGAAATTCATTTAATTTTAGTATTAACCCAATACATCAAACTCTGCAATTAGTTACTTTAAACTGTGCCTTCAAGAGCACCACAATCAATCGCTGACAAAAGCGTTGAATGACGGGAAGAATATATTCAGCAAACGCCATGTGTAAACGATTGTTATATACTTCATATAAATCTAATTTAAATCACTTTACTTTCTTTGATTCGAAATTAAATACAACATTAATATTGATCAAGTTGTGGAGTAAATACTAACATTTCCGCTGTTAAATCAAGAGCAACCACAAAGTTGGCTAGTGCTCTGAAATAATGGCTCTTCCACCTTCTTTTTATTATAAATAAAATTATCCCTTCATTAACAAAAAATAACCATTTCAAAATACCACTTTTGTGAAAAACAAAAAAAAAATCCCTCTCCACAAATTTATACCTGGCAATAATCCAACGTCAAAAAAAAAAACCTCCCTCTCTTGATCACGTTACGTTTGTCATTTCAACCGAAATGACATTCACTCACGTCGACGAGACTCTCTTAATATTTTTTTTCAGTTTCAATCCAACTATGGCGTTAGCTAGTCATTTGGTTCCGCGAACTGCATTATTTTCGAGAAATCTCGCCCAGATTTCACGGAATTTCGGTTCTTTTCGCAATGCAAAAAGTACAACGCGTCCTTTATTACGTACTCTGTGCATTATCGGTGGTGGAATTGCCGCATTTACCTGTGCAAACCTGATGAAATCGAAGCAAGTTCATGCTTTGAATATGAGAAAATTGAAATCGAAGGTATGTATTGAATTTAAGAGAGAAACCATTTTTTTTTTTTATTTTGTGTGGGTGTTTGTTGCTATTTTTACCACAACGACTGTGTTGAAAGAGAGCGAATGTACGGTTCTCTTTGAAAGGTTTTTGTTTGTTTACATTTTGTTTTGAAAAAAAAAAAACCAAAATTGTTAACTTCCGCCGGCAAACAAAGTTTTGAATTTGATTACTGCTGCTAATCTAAGCTCAAGTTCAATGTGAGATGAGATAAAAGAGCGTTTGTTTTGTGCCGCTGCCGCCCTTCTGTGGGTGCGTCAAACAATTGATAAGGTTCTCTTATCAGTCATTGGTTTTTTGGCGCAGATTAAATAGCCGATATTATGTCACTCTACAGAACATACTTTCGCTAAAAACTGTGTTCAAAACCAACTATTAACCAATCGTCCAGTCATGGAAGAAGAGGAGGCGAAGCTGGTGACGGGGAAGATGTCGTAATGCGAATTGAATGCGTCGAGTTTGATTCTTGCTGCAGGCTTAATGGAAAAATTGTTTTTGATTTTTATTGCTTTTTCATCGACGGCAAACTGGTTTTGTTTGGTTTCTAGACGAATTATGCTGATCTAGCTGTTGATGTGATTCATTTGTTTGTATTTTTGGAGCTGCACATGAAGAAAAGAGAAACGGAATGCGCTGGTGACGTGCTTGGCGACTATTCACTTTCTGACTCATAATAGGTCAACTGCAGTATTGATATTTCAACGAAGTTTTTTTTTTCTCTATAAAACTCGATTCGATAACCAAGATAAGGAAAACTAAAGTTACGTGTAGTCAGGTGTTTACTAAACCGAACATTATCTATAATATTTTTGTTGATACTTTGCAAGCAACAAGTTTTAGCAAAAAAAAAAAAACATGAAAACCTGTTCGCACGTCACGTGCTTCCAAACGAAATAAATGGCATTAACTAGTAGACCATGTGCCAATCGATATTTATTCACAACTATATCTACAAGTAGCAACAAAACTGCTAGCACTGTTTTTCATTGCAGCCTTACCGTAGAACAGAACAGGTACTGGTGCTTTAGCTCGAGGACTCCTCTTAGGGGACTTCAGTCACACTTAAGTCGATATATCATGGCCATTATACATTGATTGGTCGAATCTTTGATACCTATTCTAAATATTGCTCTAGTTATCGAGCAGTAGGCAGTATGCATTTCCAAACGAGTCATCGATGTCGATGTAGGCACGTGGAGCCATTTCCTTGAAACCAAGTGCTCCTTGCGAAACAGTGCACCTGCAGAATTGTAGATAAATCTAAAGCTTCATAGTTATGAGGACAAATGGTGTTAGACTCCTCAGTCTTTGTAGTTGGTACTATTGTTTCCTGAGGATGAAAATCGCTTGTATCTGTGTCTAGGCGGCCGGAGTATATTCCAAGTTGTACATAGCTGGTTTTACATAAAGCGACAACACCCCTACTACAGTACCCTTTTGCTTTCGCACGAAGCTTGGAATGGTTGGAAGGAGCCTATTGCATGATAACGGCTTTGTTGTCCGAAAAGACAGTCATATTGAGATCTAGATTTGGATATTCTTGAACAAGCAGTAGATCTCCCGATTTGCGAGAAGTTCTACCAGGAAACTCTTGTAAAGTAAAGATTTGTGTCGAATCCAGATAATTTCCTGAAACTAACTATGGGTATACTTCAGTTCATTTGCTATCGTCTTTTAGACCATTTATGATTGCAATCTAGTACCTCTATTCCCTGAGTCAGACTGCTCTACATATGGCCGAGTCTCTGAAACGCACTGAATTCAGATTAATTAAGATTGTAGGTTTCAGAGACATTGAAACATCGTTGACATCATTTCTATCACATCCAGGATATAGAGGGAGACTTGTAACCTTGCCATACCTTATGCCAAACCTTAAATTATAGTCCAACTTTTTTTAATACTTCCAGCTTTCATTTATGAGAATAACAGACGTTATACTGTTGCTCTGCGGCTGTTCAGTCTTGATGAATGCCCAATCATCCATTGGAACCGCAGGGTTGTGTAGCTTCAGACACTTTATTAACTTGCCATTGTCAATAGGCATTTTAGATAGCAAAATGCGAAACATCGGTCTTCAACGAATGTTCTTTCTGGAAATAAAATTAAGTTTAAAGCTGCTCCATCCTTTACTTACAAAATCGACACAAGTTCCAAAGAGAACTCATGCTGCTGCTTTACTCTCTAATGACTTCAGCTGAGTCGCCTTCTTGTTTTTCCACAAAGCCATTCAACACCATCTGTGCAAGTTTTACCACTATTTCTTCCCAAGCGCTCATAATAGATTTGTCAAAAGCAAAAAGCTAATCAATTAGTGGAACTTGAAGGCCATCTGTGAGCATTGGTTATTCACTGGTTGTTTTGACTTCTTTCTGAGCCTTTTTCAACGCCGCTTCCAACCTTGTTACGTTTGGTAGAAACAACGATTTCTTCTCTTCATTGCTTCTTTTAAGATTTTGGGACTACCAGTGGTGATCTGTCCTTAACTCTTATCTTCTCTGTTTCTTTCATTGTTAGCTATCTCATGTAGAATGTATTGTATTGGTTTTTGCTTAGAAATATTTACTCTTTCTGATATTTCCAGTAGTTTAAACTCGCGACACTCAGCGAGTGGTAACTATAAAAGTGTGTGTAGAAAGTTGTGGCATGGGGACACTTATAGTCTCTGCAATGGTATCCAACAATTGTTAAGTTAGGTTAGGAGGGTGTGTGATGGATATCAACACATCACGAGCACTCGAAGACACGAAAGTTCATTCTGCTTACCCTTGCTACTTAGAGTGTAAGCCTAAGAGTAGGCTTTTAACTAATCTAAGTAGGTTTAACATCCCTGAATTTGCTACCTCTGTAACGCCAAGTAAAACTCCGTAGCCTTTGGATAAATCATTGGATTCTGTATTCTACTTGCGAAGCATAGTGCAATGTCCTGTGATTACTCCAGTGAGTATGCCAGGAAGGTTTTTGTTTCTCAATTTTGGCCACAAGGCACTGGACGTTGCACAGTCCTTTTAAGATTACCAGTAAGAGTCAGACTCTTTCACTTTGATGTCAATGATGCCGAACAGTATCCCAATCGGTAGCTGTATGGATGTGGCTGCCTTGCATATGTTCATAGCCGACCCTAGTCTTGCCAAATCATCTGCCTTTAAATTCGCTTTTACAGTGATGTGTCCAGGTATCCAGCAGAGCTGGAAATTGTGGTGCCTGATGGAAATGAGTAAGCCTTGACATTTCCAGATTGATTTAACTTTTACTGTAAGGGATTGATATCAAGGACGCTTGGCTATCTACAAAGGTCTAGAAGTCTGGAAGCCCTGCTTTTACAGCACTTCCGAGTTCAAACTGGCCTTCATACTATTTTACACATCTTGTAATCTCACAACTCTTGATTTTTGACTCAAAATTAGTTCACATGAAAACCAAATTCGAGTGCATAATAGGGTGGCTACATTTTAGTGACAGTGTATTTGGTCATATAATGAAAGGTTCGGTGCTCAAGTCAACAAATATTCATTCAGTGTTCATAGAAAAAAATCAATTGAAGGCACGAATGCGAAAAAATACCGTGAATTACAAACGAAAGTAAAAATCTTATAGCATTTCTTCCCAGTAATTTGGACACCACCCACGGAGACTAAATATCGAAACTAATACCACTAAACTAACTCATTTCTTTTTTCTTCCAATTTACTTACCGCCCCTGTGCTATGCCTATGATAACGTTTCTTCTTTTTTAGAAGACATAAGAAAACAAAGCTGAACCAATTTTATATTATTACTCTCAACTAACTACCATTCCCCTAGAATTTAGAAGCTGTGTTTGGTTTTTCTAATTGCAATAAGCTTGACCGCTGTTATTGTGTTTCATCAAAAATGACATAGGAATAGATTTCTCACCCCACAATAGTATAATTTACGAGTTTACCAACATCACATTCGCTTGGCAACGACGAGCCACTGATTCTTTTTGTGACGAAGCGTTTATTAATGCCAACCAGCGCGTCATTCTCCCCTCGAAATGCCTCTCTACTTTCAAGGTTAGTAGTCTCAACAGGGAAGTTTGATGACAATTTTTTTTTGTTGTTCTCTTATCAAAACTATGCACCAACAATCCCAGCGAGCGTAGAGAACTGTAGTTCAACGTACAACTAGCTTCTGCGTCTATTGATATTCTATTTCCTGTATTTTAATGGAAACGCAGTACGTCTGATGTCAAACATATGTATATCTATATTAGTGTAACCACTTAGCACCTATAACGATCGCTTATCATAATTATAATGACACTGGCTGTTGATGATAACTTTATAAATACAACAGTATCTGACAGCTAATTCAGTTGTCATTGCGTGTCATTGGTGAAAAAGGGTCGTCATTGTAAAGACCTTGCGTTAATTGAATCGTCAATTTGGTCGAATAGCTCTAAAGACCACGCACCGCACGTACACCATAAACCCTTAAGGCACGTAAAAATAGTAGTTCTCGCTTCCAAAAGCAAAAGTTATGTTGTGTGAAATGCACATTGCAACAGTATTCATGACTCGCATTAAAATACATGTCTTGGTGTTAGGGTACCCAAAGTGGGCACCTGATCACCACTGACCCGAGGAAAATTGAATAACAAAATGCACGACTGGTTTGTACACAGCTTTATCGTCTAATAAATCTTATTTGTGTGCCTATAAACGACACGTACTAACGTCAAAAATGTGACAAGTAAAAGCTAGTAAGGTACGGGAACACACTTGTAAATTACTTAGATTGCCCATTCAATTTAATCATTATTATTATTACAGCGCCTCACCTTAACTATGAATTATGATAATGTCTTGCCCAATTGGTGCTGGTTTTTTCCTACAAATATTTGTAATTGTAAAATATATGAGTATTTGACGGATATGATCTGGTTCACAAGGAAAGAAGGGGTTTGTGTCAGTTTCAGAAAAGTGATTAACTGGACAAAAGACAAAGATACAAAGAGTAATAAAAGGGTTGCTACTTAAGTCTTTACATAGACAAGTAAAAAGAAATATTTATTTATTCTCCATAAAGATTTGCATGGGCTTTTCGAAGCACTCCGACCTCAAAAAAAACATTTGTAGGATTTAGCTTGTCTTGAATGACCCGTTCAGTCGTGTATTGGTTGCCTGTCACGTTTTTACAAGGGTCTTTTGAAGCACCGCGATTTAATTTTTTCACCATTTCTTTGTACCAATCGACACGAGTCTTGCTCTTGTCAAATTATGCGGTATCCAACGCGAACTAACCTTTAGGTCTGTTCCCGCACTGACGCAAACTACCAACTTACGAACAATGGAGAATTTCTCTTCCCACGCGTCAAAGTTTCGTAGTTTTTCATGGAAGAGACAGCTCACGATAGAGTAAGAAATTTCCCTATGCTGCGAATTTTAGTCCACAATTTTTTTTGGGAAAAATTTGAGTTCTGTCAAATAGTCGTGTTGTTGTAGGCTGCCAAAATAATTTGTTCAACTTGTTCCTGTTCCTGTACTTTTTTGGAGATTTTTCTTTCTCTCTGAAATTTTACCCCCAAATCTTCGAAAATTTGACAAGCTGCGAATTTTGGTGCAAAAAGTGCGGGAACAAACCTATTTAATGCCCAAGCATGCCTTAATCTCAGGGTATGGTATGTCGCATAACGATTTTGCAACTTCCGTTTATTCACAGCATAGATTTTTTGTCTTATACAACAACCGATTTTGGGCGACGTTCACTTAAATTCGGAAAACCAGCGAAACATGGTGGCTCGAGATGGTGCTTCATTACGAAGAGTGGAAGCGAATTGAGTGGCACACTGTCGTCGATAGCTATCGGCAGTGTGCGGGCTTACTTGCACCTATAATATAGGACAAGTATTGGATTCGTGCAAAAATTGAACTTGATATATTAATCAATTCTGACATTACGATGGTAGAGAAGCTCGAAAAAGTAGGTCTGTAAATTCTGTCTGTCTGCTGTGTGTCCCCGAGGCTACAGCCTGAACGGGTGGACGGATTTCGATCAAACTTCATATCTAGGGTCTGTGTTATAATACCTAGAGGCGAAATTGAAATTTTTGTTTTAGCGCTATTATTAACGGTATTTTATGGCCAATTTCACAAAAAATCGATTTTCTCGAAAAGGATAACAATTTCGACTAAATCTCATATTCGATTAAGATTGAAAAATTACAATCAGATGACATACAAAATTTCTTACTAAAATTGTTCACAACAGTATTTTATTTTTTTTTTTTTTTTAAGCCGATTGGCGCGAAAACGGCTCTAACGATTTTATTAAAGTTCTCAGGTTAGATTAAAAATCGCAAATGCGATTGGCTTAAACAAATTTTGGCCAAAGTGGTGATAACGGTACTTTTTTAAGGATTTAGGGGCTTTAGCCAATTTTTTCGAAAACGACTCTAAGGATTTTATTTAAATTTCATATTTCAACTAGTTTAACAAAGCTCTATAAAATTGCGTACCAAGTTTTTGGTTGAAATTGTTAATAAGATACTTTGCTTATAGCCAACTTAACAAAATGTCCTTTTTCTCGTGACCAGCTCAAACGATTTTGCTCAAATTTCATATTTGAATTACTTTTATACAGTCCTATAAAAAGGCGTACCACGTTTTTGGTAGAAAGAGGTAGTAACGGTGCCCTACTTATAGCCAACATAACAAAATGCCATTTTCATATAAACGGCTAAGACAGTGTTGGTTAATTTTCAGATTTGGACTAATTTTCTGAAGTCCTATAAGGTAGCATATCATGTTTTTGGACAAAGTTGGTAATAACGGTACTTTAATTAGAGCCAACTTAACAAAGTTAACAAAGGTATAGATGCAAGTTTGTACGACCCAGTCGTGCACTTTATTTAGAATTGTTCAGAAACAGGATAGGCAAATTATTTTCCATAGAATTCAACATTCACGTCGCATTCTTACTTATTTGTAGTGTAAAACCACGCATACTCGTTTTTTCATACGTTCCTAATCGTATTAAAGTAACAAGTGCTTAATACTTGCGAGTACCATCCACATATGGGTGATATAAGTGCTATAAAGGCCGTGGCTCAGTGATTATTGCGTTGGACTGTTGAGAATAGGGTTGCAAGTAGGAATCCCAAAAAAATACCATCAAAATTTCATCATGGGTCCGTTTCTTGCGAGCGTCTGACAAACATCCAAGAGTATTGCTGTCATGGGAAAGCACTCTGTCCTAAAACTGTAGGTCCCTTTTATACGTGCTCTAATGTGTACTGCGCACTAAAAGCACAGCTGTAAGAAGCTGGGACTTAGACTTCCATGGACGTAGACGTTAGGTAATTCCACCATTATTCATCATTGACCGCCTTTCGGATAACCTCTAGCAATATCAATTTCTAATATTCTGTTCATCTGCATTGATCGCCAAGCTGATTCATGCGTTTAGTCAAAAGCTGCATTGCCAAGAACTCCCTTTATATGTCGACAGGAGATTATAGCTATCGAAAAGAAACGATAAATCTTACCATTTTCCCAATGATGTTTCACATTTGTATACATTATTCACGAGTATGTCGTCAGTCATGCAGTTTTTACTTCACAATTGTCATATAATAATTAGCCGTATCTATAAAAGGTGAATTCTAGCGCGAAAGAACTACTCGATTGCTGGCACGTTTTAATAATTCGCACTCAAGCTATTTCGTCGACCAGTCATGTTTAACAAGTCATCAATGTGAAATACTTTGCAGCTTCCTTTAATAATTTTTTTATTTTTCAATAAAAAGAATTTCTACCTTCGCATGTTGCAGTTTCAAGGAATGAGGCAAAAAAAAAAAACAGAAACAGTTGACCCTATAAATCTTCGATCCCATTCCGAATGATCTTCGGATTTGATAAGATATTGTTCTCTTTCATTTGGGAATGCTTTGGGACATTCTTCCTTTTTGGAAGTCTGTTTTCTTTTCTTCGTTTCCATTAGGATGCACCAACATTTCGTCATGGCACTGCGGAAATTTTCGTTTGATTCTTCTTCCAAAAATCTAGATAACGTGCAGCAGGAACATATCATTCCAGTCCGACTGAGCAGCATTCCACCTGATTTACGAGGCGATAATTAAATTTATTAATTTGATTTGCAACATTTGTTTACGGGTGACAATAATTCACGTGAAAGGCAACCTCCAAACACAGAAAATGTTAGGCGTCGTCAGGTCATGAGTGCGCACAGCAGGAGTGCAGCTGCATCGATGGAGGCCCAATGTTTGCAGATACATTGGTATCTGTTCACACTGTTTTAGATACATGGAGAACACCCTGGTTAGGGGCTACCGTAGCTACGCATGCGCCTTTATTTTGCCGTTTGTTTATTTGTCCTTCGGTTTTATTGGCACCACAAGGAGAGTTGTTTCATAATTGATTGGGAGCCATGTCCTTTGTTTTTTTTAGTTTTCGGGACCACTATGGCGCACAGCAGGTAGGCAGATATTTGGTTTGCTAATATTGCACGGGATTCCAGCAAAGATTTGATGATGATTTGCGATAAAATTTGGCAACAATATTTTTTTAAGGGTCCATTCAAAAGGTCGGTGACAGCTTGGAACGTGGCGATTCGTCCGTTTAAACACAACGTTTAGGGATAATTAACTGAATTGAGAGCTAACGATTACGAATTCGAAGGAAAATCGATACTTTTTAAATTGGCTACGGGAACAACTTTGTTGGACAGACTAGATAGATGTATTAAGTTCTAGGAAGGTAGGGAGGCTAATTAAAAATGTGGTTGTGGTTAGGATACGCAGAATTTAGGAGATTTCTGAGAGTTGAGGCATAAGGTCTCAAAATTAGTAACAAAAATCAAAATATCCACAGAAAAAAGTGATGTTATTCAACAAGACTGTAGGTGGGTTCAATTTACAGATTATCCAGTTGCGTCACAACTTCCCAAGTACTGTGTTGAGCTTGGGTGTGTTTTTTAACCGTGCGTCATATTTGACAGGTGTTTGACATTTTGTTTTGTATTTGAATTGTTAAATCATCAAAAATAGACATAAAGTTCATGCAACTACACTGAGCGAATAGCTGAAACTCGAACTAATTATTTTTAGCACATTTAAAGGCATACAATTAACAAGTTTATTATTCCAAACGAAGACAGCTTAATTTATCTATCGATTTTTATAGAAAAAAAGTTAAATTTTATTTAGTTTCTGCGAGTAAAGCGAATAAGCGAGTGCTTCTTGCGAACTGTCAAATTCTATTCACATTCCACAGATGTGGATTACATTCGCGCGACCTAAACATTCGCCAGAGTTGACAAATAAAATTCGTAGATTGCGACTAGATAAAAACGCTGTGAATGAAATGTCAAAACTTGCGAATATTGGTTTGTTCGTATAAGCGATTCTATGCACTAGAAGAACCCTTACTCATTTTGCGAAACATATATGCTATTTCGCGTTGGCAGACGGCTACGCTCTGGTACGTTGTCGCTTCTTTTTTCGTTATTCCAACTCAACATCGCCATCTTTTTAAGAATTTACGTCCTCGATCAGTTTGTTCACCAGCATGTTGCGTTCTTCATATTATCGTGAATAATGGAACATGACATGTTCTGTACACTGGACAGCTCTTCTATCCTCGTTCGGCAATAGGGATTGCCATCATGTCCACTGTAGAGATAGGCTCTGAAGCTCAGTTTCTCTTGATCCAAGCGTCTATACCTATTGTGGATCAACCTCTGGGATAATCTTCTTTTTGTGAGTGTTTTATCATTTCTCTTCTCCGAAGCTTGTTCTTAGTGCTATTTCAGTATCACCTTTAGTCGTCGCTGTTTACTTGGAAGAAGATCTGTTGGTACCATTCCAACCACTACGCATGCTGCATCGTTCGTTGGACATTGTACCGCTGTATACTCTAAGTAGACGTAGCGCAGGGTAAATTTCACGAACTGAACGATAATCTTCGAAATTAATTTGCACAATTTAGCCATAGACGAACCATAATAGACAGAAATTTTCCGTTTATTTGAAAACTACCACCGATTTTGAATGTATTCTGACGTTTCCGGCAAACTTCACACACATTCTAAATCGCTGGTAGTTTTTACGAACGCAGCCATTTGTATAGAGTCGTTCTTTACATTCTGTTGTTGGAAATTCAATGACAGTCTTCTGAAATTTGGTATTCAGAAGGACAGAAAGAAACGTCAGTCGTTCGTTCACATATGTATACGGCAATTTAAGCTCCGCCTGTTTTATGGCAGGAGCATGAAAAGATGTCTCTCTATTATAAAGAATTCTCCATTAAGCATTTCTACCTTTAAATTTGAATAAAACAAATTTTGAGTAAGATATCATTGAAATGTTGTTCGAACAGAAGACCCACTTCCATAAAACAATTTAATCATTTGCACGTGTGGAACGCTACAACTCTCCATGTTGATTGGAGACAGCCAATTTGACAGATGTAGCATCAACAATATGGCCGCAATTGCCTGTCACAATTCCTTTACCTTTCTTACGTATCTTTTCTGATCTTTTCTGGTACTCAATTGTTTGATAAATAAGATAGTAGCAGTATTTATTTATTTATTACCTTAAGATCTCCCTAATTAACCTTCGCACCTGCACAAAATCACGAAGCCTAGTCGATTAAATGTCCGCCTTAATAAATACAGCTAAACAACAAGTTCTCTCATTATAAGATGTAAGTCAAACTCCAAATCAATAATAAGTCTTTCCTCTTAAATTCAAAGCCAAAAAGAGTGACAATTGAAATCCTCTTAAATGCCAACAATGTATTGTAACAAACTGCCGATACAATCATGTGATAGCCTTAAAAGGTTTATCGACTGTTAATGACACCACTGACAGGTAATGCAATTCCCAATATGCTCTAGTGTATTTTCTATAAATAGTCTTCTTTAGGATACGCTATCCATTCACTAGTTATTCGAATTTAAATCAAGTAAAGCTTCCTTCGCTCTTTTAATCCTCTGACAGAATCCCTACACATTGTAATAAGATTAATAGACCTTCTGCTGTATGTGCCCACTAATTGAGGCAGTTGACAAAAGTCCGGTCCCTGCTCAGGTATGCGCCTGTGCGACGACGACGACGAAGACATTGTACAATGCTCCATTAATAAATACCTCCTCTATTCGTGTCCCACAAACCTTGAATCCCACGTGCGGGTGAACCTATACGCAGTTCTTCAAATGGGATTGGGTTGGGATTTGTTTGTTTGTTCAAAGAAGAAAGAGAAGATCTTCTGGCTCCTGGGACATCCTTTGATGGGACAATTAAATGGAATTTTTATTTATTTTATGAGCCCTTCCGTTGATGAATGTCTTTTTAATTTTTATTTCATTTGTGAACTATATGTGCGTAGGTGCGGGGAACCGATACATTATTGGAGCCTTATGACTAATTCATCATGGCAACGCCACGAATTTTTTTTGGGTAATTTGATCTCGTTCATGAATCATCATGATACAAAGGTCAATGGAATTGATATCAGAAAGGTGAAAGGGTTTTGTCTGTCCAATATCATGAGTTTATCATCGATTTTTTGAGAGAAAGAGGAAGAACTCTTGCTGGTTTCAATTGGGTGGGCCTTAGAGCAAAAGAAGAATATTGTTTCGTGGGAGATGCACATCTAGGTGAGGTGATTCTATTAGATTTCCCGTGAAGATTTACATACATAAATCACTGGTTTTATTTGTCGATGATGACAAGTTCAGAGAATCGGAGAAAAACAAAAATCTTGATGAGATTCGATTATGATTGGAATGAGAGATTGAATTAAGTAGGAACTCTGGGTGAACCTTGGTGATTATATTTTATGGAATGGACACTTTCATATATCATATTGAAATCATTTAAATTAGTCATGCAAAACTTGCATGGGCATGAGAAAAAGCGGTGCCTCAATTTGGGATGCTAATACAAATAAATTCTTGTGGAATTGGGCTGATATCAATCGAATTGGTCTCATTAGTCATGGCCCTACCTTTTTCACAGCATGTTTAAGGCGTACAGTAACGAAATGATATATTTCTCTTCGACTCAGTTTCCCCAAACTTCATTTGAATTGACAATAGAAACCAACATCAAAAAGCGCCTTCTACTTGAAAGTGGCAACGGAGAATATTCTTATGATCACACCTTAAAGTATTGACAGTTTGTAAAATGTCTTCTCTATCTTAGGTAGGTAAGTATTTGTGTCAGAAAACCTAAGCCACTTACCAAAAGAACGCCGTTTTATTACCACAACTCATGTAACCTATCAGATGTAGACGGCCTTAAAACTAATAGAATCCCCGCCACCTAGTATCTACTCTTGATAGGTAGTGCGCAGATTCTTGGCCTCAGGGCACACAGTGGGACGTACACTGACTCCGCAGTGGAGAGAGCAGAACCCCTCTTCGCTAGTTTGACCGTTTTGTCATTACTCTCGATGTTGCTGTGACCCGGCACGCAAAGAAGGTATACTCTGAATCCAGCGAGGAGAGTTTCTTCTTACACTGTTCTACCAGCTTCGAGGATATAGTGGCAGATATAATAGCCTTGATAACCGTCACAGAGGATGGTTATTGTGTTAAGCGGTGAGAAGATTTGCTTGAGTACGCGGTAAGGTTCACGTACAGCAATTACATCTGCCTGGAAGACGCTGCTAGGATCTGAAAGCGTTTATCACTTCGTCATTTCGCTTAATTCTCACTCCTCATTAGGAATATAGCCTTAAAGTTTATTATTTTGAAAATAATACCTATGTATATAGTCGCTTGAAAAACCTACCAGATTTCTTAGTAACCGATTCAAAATGCTGCTCTGTCCATAAGATCTGGCTACCCAGGTTCCTGTATCTCTAATAAAGACCAAGTGACAGCAAGTGAAAGATTAAGGGCTTCGATTGGACACGTTCTCATGGCCCCCGTTGCGCTTAAAGCTGTCGTTGTCCACACTTATTTTAATTAATATTTTAGACTTTCTCTAGTTCAGGTCACTATACCAGCAATCCATAAGAAAGTATAGGACACAACACAGTGTTCATCCACTACATCATCTTCGGCCGAGGTCCCCACTTCTTACTAGCATACATAGAAAGCCGCGAAGGCCTTCTTAGTCCGTAGCTCAATTCAATTCTCACTTCTCCTTTCAATTTCAGCTTTTCTGTCTTATGTACTGCATTGGGGCTATCACATTTTCATTGATTCACTAACTTAAGGCCTGCCTGTCTCGTCGCACATGGCATTCATGGGAGCCCAAGTTTGGCCATGCTAAGTGCATCGATTCTATATATTTCTTTCATTCTTTCGAAAGACTGTTCTTGTCTCAGCAATTCAGCTTGCGATATTTTCTTGGTTAAAATAAATCTTCCAATGTTACAGGAGGGATATTTACTCCTATGGCGGAGTATATACGTTACTGCGATAATCCTCCAATATTTGCTTGTCTCTCTCTATCTGAGAGATGACAATTTGGAGGAGGTCTATGACCACATAAACACTTCTTCGTAAAACACTTCTCCAGACTTTCACATTGTTTGCGTCTAGTCGATTGTTTGGCCGCAGTGATTAGAGCGTTGAACTACACTTCGCCGTCAGTCGAATAATTTGCGATTAGTTTCAATCGCTTCGCTAATTCCGACTATGTAATGCAATTCTTTGACATATCGCTCTTCCAAATCATTTCCATGCTTTCCATGATACTTCCAAAAAAGTTCAAATTATGTGTCAAACTTAAAGTTAAATGTGTTTTCCTTTCGCGAAAAAGTGCGTAATATATCCACTTCTTTCGATCGCGCGTTAACCGTATAAACGAGTTGGGAACTAAAGTTCATGTCAGGTGAAACCCACAAAAATCTTATCACACCTTCATGCCTACAGAGATTCATAACCAAATCAAGTGGCTCGTTATGTGAGCCATTCGAAATATTCACTGCTTTTTAAGTATTCACGCTTATTCGTATTTCTTCGAAAAAGGAATCGCAGAGCTCACAGCGAGCTCCTATTCACATTCATTCCAAGGAATGATTATCTACCCTTACACTTCGTTGTCTGGCACTGAATTTGGAAAAAGGCAATGAATGTTTCTAGTTGTTCATGAATCTTCTATATATGTACATATGCTCATTGTTTTTGCTTCTCTTCTTTTTTCATCTTTCTTGATTGTACTTTCAGTGTTCTGGGCTTTCAACCTGATTTTTATCAAACCATTCGAAGGCTCATGAATCATTTGTACATTTAACAGCTTTTGTGATTAGTCTGATTAAATGAATACTTTGAATATGAGCCATGCACGCACTCAAGCATTCATGAAAACCAACACCATGATGATTCGGTTTCCTACTAGATTCATATTTGCCTGTTTTCTGTGTGCGTGAGAATATGAAAGTCTCGCTTTTTAGCGAATGATTCACAACGGCAAATGAATGGATTCGTACCAATAGTTGCCCTATAATCATACTTCACTGAATTGAGGGGAAAGATATTCCCATTGAATTGATTCAATCCGTTCACATATGTGCATGCGCACTTGTAAAGAAAAAAGTCAAAATTGTGACCCCATTACCTAGAAACTTGGAAAAATAAATCCACCATAAAATGTGTGAAATTCATTCAGAAAAATTCTCTAATAACCTAACTATCTTTGAGCAACAAAGTGCGGCATTCAACAAATGCAACACCAATAATAATTTGTTTTCCCAACCAAAAGTCACGTACTTATATCAGTTCACTGCGATATAAAACTTTACCTTATTAGAAAGAATAGTCTATTGTCTTAGGCTTACAATTATTGCAACTGTATTTTATGGATTAGCTTTTATTGCTGAATTCTTCTTAGGCATAAGATACATTATGTGAATTGAAAGCAATGGCAATTGAAATTCATAAAAAGAGTGGTTTAAGCTTTTGTAGGAAGTTATTAAAATTTCTCTGGAATTACAGTCAACGCTACATGTTTTGAAATAATTAAAATCTTGTCTGTAGCGAGATTGTTCATTGTAAAGAGTATGAATTTTCTCAAGCAAAATGCAAGGATATGACGTTAAGGCTCCCGAAGGCGCGAAAGTACATGGTAGACTTTTCTGGAGCTTACTCTGAACCTGAGCCCGAATCACTGCAATCGATGACGAGTGAAAGAGTAGAATTCGTGTACTTTCGCTTGACGCTTCAACAGTACAATGGTGTTCGTGTGTAATGACGTACTATTACGTGTCATGACAGCAAATTTCGATAGCGAATGCTCGATTGCAAGAGCAGAAATGTCAAATACTGACGAGTTACTCGTTATCGTTTGTTGTAATTCGTCGACAGGTATAAAGAGTAATCGTATTTTCAAAGGTTGCTCCAAAGCTGATCAAGGATCGGGAGCTGGCATTTTTGTGACATGCGACAACGAACAACTAAAATACTCACTGGGCAAGCATCTGTTTCAGGCGAAGATTTTTTAAGTTCTTACGCCCGCGAGTTACAACAGGTGAAATAGTCGTATTATGTGTCAGTCAAACTGGAGTTAAGACCTTGTTTTAACCCTTTAGCCATTGTTTTTCAAAATAGTTAATGAGTGCAAAAATCTCTCTTTAGGATTCCATGTTCTGATGGGGTTTTTAGGTAAAACGTAGAAAAAATGTCTCAAGCCCCCAAACTTGCGTTCGGTTTTCCTATATCCTCGGTCAGGGATTCTACTCTTGACGAATGACTTTGTCTGACATGACATGTGTTGCTGACAGCGTTGAATAAAGTCGATCTCATCCATAGACCTAATGGAGCACCTCGTTGATCTTCCTTTGCCGAAAAAAGGTTGATGACAGCGACAAACTGGCTGATGGTGCCACTACTTATTCTGAAAGTGAGGGAATAATTTTGAGCTTACTTACTTAAACACATTGAATTTGTTTGTTGTATGGCCAAAAACGGATGGGATAATAATAATCAACAACTTTTCTCTCCAGAATGCAAGTTTTTTAAACGAACGACTATCTGTCAGAAGAAAAATAAGCGACGCTTATGGAGAGAGCGACAATACGGCAGAATTTTTCCACTGCAATTGCCCTTCTGTTGCTCGTATCAGGCTGCAGATTTTAGGTACTGATGTGTTGAATGGTGTTACTGTAAGCTCTTCATCACCGAAGTGCATTATTGAATTCCTTCGGAACCTGGAAGTACAATATACCAGTTATGTCTGACAGCTCCAGTTCTTCGCTACCCATTCTGACAAAAAGAAATATAAAAGCCTTTCAAATTATTCTTGATTTTAATTTAAACTTACTCTTTCCAGGAAGAAGACCGCTTTGTAAAGCTCACAGCCAGAGAGCGTAGATTCATAAAATTCTCATCAGTTGAATATAACGGTCAACTTTACATGACACCACTGGATTTTTTGGACTCTGTTGTTGAACAAGAACCACGACGTAAGTTTTACTTTAATCTGTTTTGAATCCTTTCCTTTAATCATGTAAAATACATATTTCCTTAGCTCGATTAAAGAGGAGAACATTAAATGACTCTGATATTGAGAAGTTAAAGGATTATACACCGACCTTAAAAGGAGGCTCACCATATATGTTCAGGGACTTACGCGACAGAGGAATCATCTCCTACACAGAATATCTATTTCTTCTTTCCGTTTTAACGAGTGAGTTGGTTAGAGATTGTTTGTAAGCATTTTTTTTTACATTTCTTATTCTTATTGCAGAACCACAGTCAGGTTTTCACATCGCATTCAATATGTTTGACACAGATGGCAATCAAAAAGTTGACAAAAATGAATTCTTGGTGGTAAGGGTGGTTAAAATTAGTGCAGTGCAATAAGATCTGTGGGTTTAACACCCAAGGGCTTGCTTTCTATTTTAAAGAGACATGAGACAAAAGACAGCTCATCAACACAGCGAATGGGCGAAAAAAACAATTTTAGTACATGTCCAAAGAAGAGAGCTTAATTTGTCTGCGAAGAAATCAACAATTCGCAGATTTTTTCCGCGAATAAGCGAATAAGCGAATACCTATCTACCACGTTCCAAAAATGTGGAACGCAATCAACATTAGCACGCGTACGCGAGTTTAACCTCACAATTTTTGTTTTTCTTTGGTAAATGACAATTCGCAGATTCCAGTGACTAGATAAAAACATTGCTGTGAATGAAACGTCAAAATTTGTGAATATTCGCAGATCACTGAGCTGTAAATTGACCTCGAAACCCACCATAGAAAAGATTCAAAGCACATGGTTGTCATTTGCAATACGCAGAAAGACATAGGGACATCGGCACTCTATGGGCTTCTTATGGCCTAGTTTTTATATTTTTTTTTCTCTAAAAGTACAATAAACTAGTGTCTAAGTGCTCCAGTGCAGCGTTTTCTATCCCGAGGCAGCCGCAGCCTTTAATGTCACTTCAAAAAAGATATAAAGCTTGGGGGTCTTAACAAAGCAAAAGCAAATAAAACCTCACGAACCTTATTGCACTGTACCGTTAAAATTATTCATTCCATTTTGATTTTTATAATTTTTGTTTTTTTTTTTATTAATTTTATGATTTGTTTTTTTTTTTTATTTAGATTCAAACCATTTTAGGAGGTTCATTGATAACGCAGTCTACAGACCAAGCCACGAAAGCCCTTGTAAGGTTTACTTGTTTCTTTTTGTAATTTAAAATTTGTAACTTAAGTAAGTTAAGTAGACAAACAAGAAACACTTGTCAGTTATATGTATAGTCGTTGGTAAGGTTGTAGGATTTGGTGGAATTAGGGTAGTGTCAACTAGAAAAACCATTTTGTTATTTTTGTCCGATACATGTATCATCATTGTACTTTGTGATCTACAAGGGGTGGTTGATAAGTTGGTGACCTGAGATGCTCAACAACGAGTTTTCCTCTCTTTAATGATAGCACCAACTGCAGCACTGTTTAGGAGTTACCTCGTTTTAATTATAATCTTATTTTGTTACTATCTGTGGTAAGGTACAAACATCATGTCAGTCGAAACATAAAATTCTTGGACTGAGCACCACGCCGTGATCAAGTCACTCGTGAAATTTGTTCCCACCTTCTAAGACATGTCTTCAGGATTTTGAGCCTTATACATTGCCTGAATCAATGCTTTTTCTTTCAGACATTGTTGTCAATATTTATTCTGTTCATTGTTCGTAGTGTTGTATATTGTATGTTGACAGCTAATGTCATAACATCGAGGTCACACATACCAACTTGGTGATATAAAAATGAACTACTGGCTGCGAAGTTTCCAAAAAAAAACACGGACAATACTGGATTATACTAAGCAATGAAAAAAGTTACTTAGAAAAATACTATTGCACTTGCCCACATTGATTGAAACAGAAAAAATTGATAGTCACAAAGCAGTTAAGGAATTCAAAGTGCCTTTATTTATGTCTTCAATCCACCTTCCATATCAGCATTAACTCGCCAAAGTATTTATTTATGTACACACATCTAGATCTCACCAGTAGTTATTGAAAACTAATTTACACTAGCAAACAACTCATTAGCGCGATTTCCTTTCTAAATTATAAGACTGACATATATGCTTACACCATTTTTATAAATAAATCTCTCCATTTAAAAACTCTAGCTTATGCGATTGGTTTCCCCTGAACAAGCAAGCTTACTTAGTAGGGTTAGGCCGCAAAAGAAGAAGAAGAAGAAAGTACCTCTTGTAAGTTATTGTCCCAAAAGTATTTGTGTATTACAATTTTTGAGTTTGTGCTTTTGCTGTTTGCAAACAGTACGAAAGCTTTGAATTGCTTATATTTGTGTAGACTTCTTTTTGCAAAATCAACAACTACTCTTTACTCAATCTCTCTCACACACTGAGCCCTCACTCTCTGTGATAGGACTTGAAAGATATTTGAAAATATCCTCTTTTTCTTGTGTCCAGTTTACCGATTTAATTTAAATCACAACGGCAGTGAATCTCGGCGGCGATGTTGTAAGTACTTTGAAGTGGTTGTCTTATTTGTTTTAATTTTAATTTGTTTTTGGAGTTTTTTTTTTTTGTTCATTTATTTGGTTTTTGTTTGTCGAAAATATTTGTCTGTACGATTGGCTTTTATTTTGAAATTGATTTATTTTTTTTATTTAAAAAATGTTTTATTTTAAATGTGAAATCCCATTACTAACCGAATGCATAAAATCCTAGATGGAGAAAATTTTCAGTGGAGCCTGGCGAGATAAACGCGGAGGGGGCGCGAACGGCGCGAACGATGCAAATAAAAATGATGAAAATAAATCTGATGAAAATAAAACTGATGAAAATGATAAAAAGGAAGTGAGTATAAACTTGTGTTGTTACTGAATGCCAATTGAACCATTTGATATGTGACTAATCTTAATCTTATTAAAACACTTTCCATTAAAATATATATATATATATTTGCTTTTGATTGAGAATAAAGAGAGCTGATCTTTCTGTGATCTTAACAACGGCATTAGTTAAATTGTAACTCATTTTTGCAAGAAATAAACAATTCCCTCATATTGTCTCCGAGCATCTTGCGAATTGCGAAGTTATATTCACATTCCCGAATATAACCGCACTTTGTTTTCTCTTTGACTTTGACAAGTCGCTCTCAGTAGATTAGAAAGCAAAATTTGTGAATATTGCTCATTGACATGTCACTGAACTGTGACTCGGCATCAAGATTAAGTCAATTGTGCCCATTTTCCTAATCCTGGAACCGTAAGGCATCATTTGCTACATCTGCTGCATTAGAACCACCGCGATAGTGATATAAGTCGCAAGAGCACATATCGAGAAGTCATTCATCTGACAGATAGAGTACGAGAGTCGAAAAACAAAATGTAATCGCTGTGCAGTACACCGAAGCATTCCGCATTCATAGAAATAGGACCGTTCACGTACCTTCCTAAAAACAGCGAATTTTTACGAAATTTTACGAATTTTCACCAAAAGCTGTTTGCCTACGGAGAAGTTTCGTAGTTTTTATAAAAGAAACAAATTTTAGTGCAAGAAATTTATTTGGGTTGGTTTGTGCAAACTGTCAAATCAGTGTATTTTCAACTTTTTCTTGTTTCTTTTTCCCGTTCGTTCTCTTGAAAATTTTACAATCTACGAATTTTAGTGCGAACGGACCTAATAACGCACTGCATACCCGCGTTCATAAAGGCATATTCAGAATCTAAGTGGCCTTTTACACGTAGACTCTTGAGACTGGACTCACATAAGTGCAAAAGAGAAAGAAAATTCGAAAAGTTGAGAAGAAAAATATTTTGCCCTGTGAGTCGAGGGTAAAGTTTTCGACGACTCTTTTTGACGTTTTTCTTTTCTCTTCTTCTTTTTAACATTGTTTTGCTTTCATATGTTTTCGTTGCTTGTAGGGTCGGATATTCACGAAAGAAAATAACAAAAGAGAACTTCGAAAAGAGTCAAGCCTCAAAGGTTTACGTGTAAAAGCGCGAGACTCACGGAAGAAAATAACAAAAGAGAATTTCGAAAAGAGTCAAGCCTCAAGAGTCTACGTGTAAAAGCCCACTAACTAACCATTGACGAACTGCAGTACGTCAATGTGTCGTCAATGTCGTCCAGTTAGGTTAGAAAAATAATTACGACTGCAGGAAAATGTTGATTGTACACTTTTTCAAAGTGGTAGCGTTCAAAAACACATAAGATAAGAGGGTTTGACGTTTATGAATGCCAGCGATGACCCATCTGCTATGACAACTGAACTTCATCAGAGAAATAGATCTCTTCTCGCAAAGGGCTGAACATAATGCTCTATTTGACTTAATTATTTCCACCAGTGGTTTCAACTTCTATCTAGCAGCCTCCATAGCTAATACTCGTGTTTCAAAGCGGTAATATGTGGAGCAATATGACAAATATCCTGGAATTTTCCATAGAATACAAGCGACATCTAATGGGTCTAAATGGATTTACGTTGTACCCAAACGAAGTTGGCTACATATGCAACATGTCAATGCTTATACCATTAAAATTGTAACACTTCACGATGCTATATTATATTTGACGTAGCCAGACTGGTGTTGCCACATCTCAAAAATGTCACTTTGACTAAAACTTCTCTCTGAAGATCTACTTTATCTTAAAGCCGTTACAGTCGCAAATACATGCTAGGAGTAAAGCACTAAGTAGAAGGTTTCGTTTCGCTGACGTTAATCGTCTGTCAGCAAATAATGAATGGTTAAACCAATATGACAGTTCATGATTTCATTTAGAAAACATACCATGTATGCATTTGCGTCTGTAGAGAGCTTAGAGATTTATAAAATCCAAACAGTTTGGCTGAACTTTAAACAACATAAACTTTGGCTTTCATGTTACCAAATTATGGTAAAGATTTTTCAAAACCCTTATTCTCAAGTACAAAAACGAACCATGTCATATATGAATATTAAAAAAAATAATCTTAAATAGGAAGAAGTCGAGGAGGAGGAATACGTTGACGATGAAGAGGGTTTACAACGCAGACATAAAGTGGATACAACTTTGCAACTACACTTCTTCGGTCATAAAGGAAACCAAGTTCTAAACTTCCAAAGCTTTTACAAATTCATGGACAATCTACAAACCGAAGTCCTACAATTGGAATTCAGTGAATTTTCAAAAGGAAACCCAGCAATTACCGAAGTCGATTTTGCCAAAATTCTCTTACGCTACACTTACCTGGATACGGATGAGTATGATATGTTCTTGGACAGACTCTTGGATCGTGTCAAAGATGAGAGGGGAATCAATTTCGATGAATTTAGAGACTTTTGCCGGTTTCTCAACAATCTAGAAGATTTCGCAATTGCAATGCGTATGTACACTTTGGCGGATCACTCTATTTCAAAAGGTGAGCAAGTAGGTCATCATAAGGTGCTTAAAAATATTTCTATATATTTTGTTTTTTTTAGATGAATTCGGACGAGCGGTAAAGATTTGTACTGGCTATCAACTAACACCCCATCTAATTGACACAGTGTTTGCCATCTTTGATGAAGATGGTGACGGTCTGCTCTCCTATAAAGAGTTTATTGCAATAATGAAAGATCGACTCCATAGGGGCTTCAAAGTAAGTTCTAAAAAATTTGAATTTGATGAGGAGTTACTCGATGAGAGAGATCCTCGCTTTCCGGTGATCTCCGTATTGAAATCACGCGCATGCCGTCGACTTCGACGGTATCTTTATAATTTAGAATCGTAATGTTTCCTTTTTTTTCCAATTTTTACATTTTGTGTTGGATATATTTCATTCCATCAAAGCTTGTGTGTAATTTTTTATTTAATCAGCTATAAAAAGCATTGTCATTAAAATATGTTTATTAATTATTTTCATTCGTTTTGCATTCTGCCTAATATTTTGCAAAATTTTTGTATTCATTCTTTACTTTTATTTTAAAATTAAATGTTTTATTTCTAAATTATTTTGGTTTTTTTAATTGGCTTTTTATTTACGACAGTTGTTCATGCATTTTTGGTTTTGAGTTCGTAATTTGATTTTGAAATTAAAGAAAACAAATGTTGAATACCAAACTCATACAACACAATCACTTATTTCCACTCGCCAGAAACTATTAACTAAGAATGCCCCTAGGTACATGGTACATGGTAAGAGGAAAATCATCAGTCCCATTCCCATTTCGTAAAAATGCATACTCATGGGTACAGAAGAAGGGAAATACATAATTATATACACACAACAATAAATACACCGCTTCACAATTTGGTTTTTTAATCTGATACACAAAATTAGGATGGGTTGGGTAAAGAAAAACTCGGCAACATGGTAGCTCCATTGCGATCCTTAGAGAAACCTAAGCTATACGTGTCGACTCGCAATAGATGAACGCTCGCCGTGAGATGACCCTGTTGCCAAATTTCTCCTCGCCAAGATCATAACATCGCGCTATACCTTAGACCATTGGCGCTAACGATATCTTCTTCCTCAACTCGACAGAAATAAGGTCCGCGTCCGTTGAGCCGCCATTCCATAAGCCGCACCAAAGAGTTCACAATCTTTGTATTGATGGTTCGTCCAACACCTGTGAATTGTGTTCGCTTTCACAACAGCAATTTTGCTTGTTGACATAGCCGCTGAGCTAAAAATGTCCCTCGTCCGAGAAGATGATTTTTTGGTCAATATCCCGATCTCTGACCAATATTTCTCATACTGGCAGCTACAGTAGCTGTGTTATCTTCATTTCGCACCAATCTCAGGCTGATTGGTGGCTTGAGGTCCAAAAGAGTGGACTCACGCTCAAACCTCACGACAAAACTTGGTCTTTGTATCGAACGTTTGGTCTTCGTCGCCGTCTGTGATCCTCTTGGCTGGAGCATTATAGTCTATTCGATCGATGTCCCCTAGGCAACGTAGATGGTTTATCTTGGCTTTTTGGATCTTCTTCTTCATTCGACATTCTCGCATAAGGTACCTTATATCCGACGAAGTATATTTCTTCGCTTCAAAGTGTCAAATATTTCCTCAGTTTTTTTTTTACTTATCGTCCAGCACTCGACTCTATACAGTAAGACTGTTAAGACTATAAATCATGAATTTAGTTCATCGAGCTAGAAGTTTTGTTTTGCTAAAAGTAGTAGCTTGGTAGGGTTACTCTTTGAATCTCTACAAAGATTAATACTGCAGAAGACACAAACATGTATGGAAAGATGAAGCTACATACATTCATAGGTGCAAAACACACCCTCAGCTTTGAAGTACACTGAACAAAAAATTACAGTTTTATGTTGCTTAAAGTTTATCAATCGTGTCAGCCACTAAAAATTAAAATAAAATGTTCATTTCAGTCGTTTTCGTTTATGGGAACATGGGCATGGTTCAAATCTTGTCTCAAACATGATTTAGCTCGTAAAACACGCCTAGGAATTGATTAAAAATGTTCAATTCCGCCAAGCAAATCCAAGATCAAGCTTTCAAGAAATAAACATATTTTGGCAAATGTCTAGGAAAGGGGCATCTTCTCCGACATCGAAAGGGAACGCCCCTTTTCTGGAAATATTATTTGTTACGTTTGTGTTTTTATGAACTAAATTTACAATAAAAAATTGTTTGTATTGTTTTCTGTTTTTAAATCTTGTTTGTTAAAAATAAATATTATAAAAAAATAACCCATTATTGCTGTACTAATGAAATTGTAACTAAACTAAAAAGGCTTGCAATTTAAGGTGAACATAGGCTTACCCCATTCCCTTCGTACTTTACTGTGTGCAGTGTAGGTGTTAAATAAAATCATTGTTACCCTGAAATACATGACTAAAAGGCACCCCTTTTTTATTCCGTGCACCCCTTGTACCTTTCTATTGCAACACAAGTTTATTAATCGAGGTATGCAAATAATAATTATGAGTTTATTTCAGTTTAACCCCTTTCAAGGATGGAATGGATTTAAGCAGTGTCTAAAGGATGAGTTGAGTCCATTGAACCCTTAAAACTACGATTCAATTAAAAGTAACCGACGCGCGACAAAACTCTTATTTTACAACGATTAGCTAGTTCCTACCAAATTAAAAAAAAATTAAGATTATTTTATTACCAAATATTAACATTTTTTTATACTAAAACTTAGGATGAAAAAAGAAAAAATACTTTAAAAAAAACAACAATACAATGCTTAGCTAGAACTTTGGAAATAGACTTTGAAAACGTTACATTTTAATGGAAAAGACTGCGAGACGGAGCACAGCTGCGGTATTTTTAGAATTATGAGCTTAAAGCCAAACAAATTAGATTCTTTGAACCCATATTTTGGGGTTGGCGTCGACTATAATGGTCTGAAGCAAACGAAATCGAATGTCATAATTCTACGTTGAATATCGTTCAGTACTGTCAACAACTTTAAGGAGCAACCATAATGGATTTCTATAAACTCAGTTGGCAGACAAAGTCTTGAAAAAACATCGAATGAATTCGCTCTTTCGATAGTGAACTTAAGTGGACGAAAATGTATTATGACCACACGATATAAATCATTTATATTCGTACAATTAAGAAGCCAATCTTCTCCTATAGTTCAGCCTTAAGTCCATTTAAGTTGGCCCTTAAACTGTAATCTACCACTGACACAAAACCTTACGAGCTTCTATCTAATATCCAAAGCCATTACTGTCATGAAAAACCATCTCAAAAACTCTCTGCTCTTCGGATACAGTATAATAAACTGTTGGTCATGGATTACCTAAATAAGACATTCAATTCGAACTTCCTCCTCATTACCGAAAACAGGCGGAGCCTAAATTCCCCTCTTAGCAAATAAATGTGAAGTAGCGTGTGATCTAGACCTACATCGCTATAATTTTGTCGACCTACCATTTTCATTCCTTTTAAAGATTGTCATTCCCTTAACAAAAATAAATTATTTTTACAAAATGGCTGCACAAACCAGTTGCCGAAATCGTTGCTTGGATGTGTGAGCTTAGTGAGCTCCCATTTGATTTAGCTTGAACGTCATTATAAAAAGACCAGTTTCGGCGACTATTAGGTTGGAGGAGCGAATCTGTCAAACGACCCGAAGTTGACTGTCTAGTTGGTCTATACTGTTGGTCCTTTCAAAACCTTGCCTATCACCGCCAAAATATTTCTGTTACTACATAAATTACGCTCAATAATTTGGCAAGTCCTGACATAGAGTAATTATAATAATTGGCATTGTCGAATTCGAAAATATAGAATTACGGAGTTTGGAAGTATACATAACGCGCAAACTCTGTCTACACCCTGTCACGTTCGATTGCAATTTCGCAAAGCAGGTACAAAAACCGATATTATCACTCCCCTTTTGGGCACCCAGCCCGTAAAAAAAACTTTGTGAAACCGACGTACGTCCATTTTCCAAATTCTAGCTTAATTGTTTGTTTCGACATATAAATTTAAAGTGGCATTTTCACACAATTTTGTCACATCCATCTCGCCGTCCGTTTATCGTTATTTTATATATTTATCGTTAAAAAAGTCAAAATTTTAGGTTTTGTATAGATAGATAAAGCATAATCTTTTTCCCTGAATCGAATAAATGCATGTCAGATATGTTTACCCTTGAAGTAAGAACCTTACAAAAATCAAAGTATCAACTTTAGTTTTACCAAAGTTTTGTAGTGCCAATCCTACTTAATAAAAAAATAATATATATATTTATATTTATTATTTACATTTCGTAACATTTGTTAATTATTATTACTTTTTTATTCAATGAGTGTAAATGTGCATTTTTTTGTTTAATAATTTATTTATTTTTATTATTCGTTGTTATAGATTTCCTCTTTAGAAACTTTTAGAAATTTATATTTTCATATTATATTATTTATGTTTTGTTGTTATTTAATTTAAATATTTGTACTTATGTATATACATATACGTACGTATGTACTTAAATTTTAAATCATTCGTATGTACACATTTTTGTTGTTTAACTTAATTTTTTTTGTACTTAAAACGTTAAATAAAAATATAATTTTTTGCTCTATTTTAATTTTTATTCATAATTTCTATCTTCGTCCCGAGTTTCTACTTATTTTCTAAGCCTTTTTATTTCATCATCGTCGATTTCGACTGGATCTTCTTCGTCGCCTGCACAAATGTTAGTCACCGGCCTTGCTAAAATTAAGCTCAATCTAAATTTATAAAAATAAAACAAAATATGCTGCTAAGCTGAGATTTTGCGGAGGCTGGCAAATTTACAAAATTTATATTTAAGGCAAAAAAAAAGTTTGGCTTATCGAAATTGATTTGCTTTGACTGAACGAGCTTTGAAAATGGAATGTGAGCTTAATTTTCGCGCGAAAAGGATGCTAGGCTTTGGCAGCACCAACAACACATCGTTTCTTAATTTGAATCATTGCATGAGTTCTATAAGTGCATAGGGGGCATTTGAATATTAATTAAAATTTTATTCATTTATTACAGTCTGTCTGCAAATCTGAAGGATGGGATGCATTTAAGCACTGTCTAAAGCAGGAGATTAGACAAAATAGCAGAAATTAAGAATGAGGCGTTAAAATATTTCTAATCACTATAAATCTACAGCCTTTCTTCCAATTCTAGCAGACCAAAAATATTCAAGATAAAAGTTTGAAATAGTTTTTTTATTTATTTTATTTTAAATATATACTTAGTGTTTATTAACTGTAAATTAAGTACCTACTAACGATTGTTTTCGTAATACTAAATGACTGCTTTCGTACATATTCTTTAAAAATATATATATGTTGTGTTTTTTAAGGGTGCATCTACTAAAAATATTTATAATATTCATAATGTTATTTATTAAAAAGTTTAATAAATTATTATTTTTGTTCCAATGACAAAAATCAATTTAGTTATAAAGGTCCTTTCAAAGTTTTACTGCCCTGAAAGTGAATAGCTAATTTTGGATGAGGTGATCTATCACTCAGATTTAGAGTCTGAAAATCTGAAAAGAAAACTTAAATTTTAATTCATATTTTATGTGTTCATTGTCCTTGGTTATCTGCAAACCTGATCGTAATATTTCAACTCAATTTCAATATGAAACGAAAGTATGGAACATCGTCATTGCGCAATCGTAGCAACTCTCTACCATAAGAGGGTGATCTCACACAATCCCCACATCTGTTTCTCGTCTGTTTCGACATCTAGGAGACTCCTTCTAAACCGGCGACTAATACCGAAGTGGTCAATTGGGTTAGATAATGCTTGCCTGTCGTTAGAAACCCAACTGGCTTTGTGGCAGGATTTGTGCTTAAGACGATTAGCATTGCAAAAATCCACAAACCGTTCGCCGTTGTCATTCTTCGCGATAAAATCCTTGAGCCCTTCGTTGTTGAAAACTGCGTTTATTTGATTATAGAAGGTCTCCTTCACATCCTCAGACAGGAGCGGTAGCACTGGATGATGGTAATGCGTCGGACTGTAACTCCGGAATCTAGAATCTTAATAATCTTATCGCCTTATAACTGCCAGGATATAAGGCTTTTTCGTGCTTTTGGTGTTAGAAGTAAGCCCACACCCACACAGTGTTAAGCCTTGGGAAACTGGTATTCTCCTGCTTTTAACCATCCTAATTCACTTATCCCTAGGATGTCTAGCCTTTATCGCATGAATTTACTCTCTAGTCGGAGGAATCTATTGTGTGGTCCTTTTTTTCCCCGAGTCGAGTAGTCTTCACAAAGCCAAAACTCGTCTTCATTAGATCACTCATTTACCGAGGCGTAGTTTCGTTTTCGTTAACTTTTGATTTCAGTTCCACGGAGTGCTACCCTACGTCACCTAGGTATATAATAACTTACTTATTTATTATTTATTTTAAATCAAAATACACGTACTGCAACGCTACAAACACTTTTAACTAATTGTCAGCTGGCAAACTGTGGATCGTTTTGTTGAGAATTTCTTACTTAACTTCACTGAACTTCTCAATAAAACACCCTTGTTGTTGTGCTGTGGAAGGTCATTAAATTTCGATATGCCCCATGGTTCGAAGAATATAGATATCTGGCGCTATGCTAGTTACTGGAACTTTGATGTACGTTACTTCCAGAGTAAAGATAATGCGAGAAGATCCCAATCATTATGTTCGCTATATTCATTCATTGATTACTATCCAATTGAAGTCTCGGAAAATCTTACCATGCATTTTCATATATGGAGGGCTCACAGCTGTACCGAACCAAGTCAGAAAAAAAGAATTCGAAGATATTAAGAGATAAAGTGAATAAACTCCTTCGAAAGGTATGCAAATTTTGCATTGCAAAATGCGAATCACTAGCTTGTTCTTTTACCGTTAACTTAGGAATGAAACACTTTTTCACTTAGTTAATCATAGACCTGAATAGACTGTAACTTTGCGCAGAAATAAGCAGTAGTTTTAGATTTTTTATGACTTGGTTCGGTACAGCTTTGAGCCCTCCATATCTTGGTAGACCATACTACAGGAGCTTCTTTCATTGCTGTCAGTACCAAAAGGCACGAAAAAAAAGCACAAGGTCTAAGAAAGAGTTGCAATGGTGAAATTCAAAACCCAGATTAAGAATTTATTTAAATCTCAATAAAAATTTAGTGGTTCTTTTTTCGTTTAAATTCGACAGCACCTGTTAAAATCAATCTAGCGCCATATTCACCATTGCTATATGCTGTAATATTCGAAATAAATATCATTTCCGGTGTATATGGTGGAAATTGCTCCGGACTCAAGTAAAAGTTATTTATGGTAAAGTTTTCATTCTGAAAGATAAAAATATATGAAATATATGTACGTTAAAGGGTTGTTATAACACTTACAGCTGGTACGGGACAAGAGTACGGCAAATGTCCTTCATTCATCATTTGGTTATACAAATTTATGTATAGGTTAGATCTACGAGCTACCTTGAACGATTGACAAACATCAAAGCTCGATTCAAGTACACGGTATTTATTGCCACCACGAATTACGTCGCTTATTACATAAACAGTCCCATTTTTCACTGGTGTTCTAAATATTAAGTTCACATTCATAACTGGAATATTATTGTGAATTTCAATTTTGACGCTACTGTTGACAAATGTCGCATTACTCCAATCATATGTCGCATTGACCCATTTCACTGTAAAAGGACGCTAAAAGAATACGTTTTATGTATAAAAATATTTTTTAGGTTAGGAATACTCACACCTCCAAAAGCTAGTAGACATATTTTTGTCAAAAGTAAAATTACTAATATGACCCTTTGGGAGCACATTTCTTTCTGAAAGCAACTCGGATAAATATGCCCAATTTGAATTGGAAAAATATTGTATTGTTAAAAGATGATCAATTATTTTGATAAAAATAATAATTGCGTATCGTTGTTTTTTTTTTATATAAATAAAGTTGTTGTCCACTTATCGATGTGGATTTATGTACATAGATAGCTGATGGTGCTTCTGTGATCGTTTCGCAGAATGAGTCAGAATGGCATTCGTTTGAAGAAGTTTAAGTCTTTTAAAATGTTTTGAAACCTTTTCCACCTAGCGTAGCGAACGAAGACCTCAATAAAATGGTAGTAATGGAAGTTCCGTACACTTTGTTAATAGAGATCAAGAAAGTAAGCCTATATTAGAAGGTACTTCATCCGGCGTCAATCCTAATTTTACCCTTCAGCTTTCTCAAATATATACATAGACATCGATACCTTCCCGGAAGAATGTATTAAGTGACATTTTCAAAACCTTACAGGAAACAAATAAAACTTCCTGTGCAGGTAATTATTTTAATACAATAATGCAGGTAATACAATTTTTATGTCTATCTAGTGTCGCCTGTATCAATGGTAGAGACATGCGTCGTACCGAAATTAAATCGTGGTGCTTTGCCAGATACAGATGAGTACTATCTCACTAAGGCAAAAAGTCCCATTGTGGCATCAGTAGATCTAAAATACCAATACTGATACTACCACTACGAAAAGGACAGAATAAAGAAACTACGAGGAGCTTGGAAGCTAGGTTTTGAACGTAGATTACACAAACAAGGAGACATTGTTAGGGGGCTAAGCTGATAAGTCAGGAAAACCGGCTGGACTCTTGGTAAAGGTGTCTGGTGGGTAGACCCGTCAGGTCACCAAGGTCATCGAAGAAATAGAAATCCCAAGTGGAATTTCCTTCTTGACGCTGTTACAGAGAAGATGAGGGATCGTTTCCTTCTTCTTCTCGTCCCTACAACTCCTACGGAAATCATTTGAAGGAAGGCCCAGATGTCTGGCGTGCAAGCAAATAAGACTGGGTCCTCTGAGGACATCGACGATGATGCTCCGGTCCGAACGATTCAGAGACATTAGTTCGTTGGGCCAAAGCTCTCTAGATATTCTAAGAGGACAGTGTTCCCAAAAAGTGTTGGGTTTCCTTATAGCATCCAGTTTGAGCATTTATTTACAAGTGGTATACAGAGCGCCGTCGAGTTTAGCAATTTCATCCGCCTTAAAGTATCCTGGAATGTCTCTTTGGCCTGGAACCCAGCATAGGTGAATGTTGCATTGATCCGAGATCTCCATGAGAAATGAGCGGCAATCTAGTACGATTTTGATGTAGTTGTGGTTGATTCCAGGGATCTGATATGATAATATCTTTAACACTACACTTTAGCCATGACAGTGCATATTTTATTGCCAGTATTTCCGCCTGAAATACGCTACAGTGATCGGAGAGGCGGCACTAGATGCTTAAGTTAAACACAGAGAAGTAAACACCACCATCAACTCCGTCTGAGGTCTTAGATCGATCCGTGTAGATATGAATCGCTCCGAGTCGGAATTGATGTACGAAACTTTCGATCAAAGCTGAGCTTGGTTGGGATGTAATCAGTGGTTTCGTAAATGAGGAGCATTGAGCAAGAAAACTTATAATGGAGTCATCACTACGAAAACTCCCTACTGAATTGGAAAATTTTCACAATAACACCAAATGTGATTAAAAGCATTGATTTCACGAAACAAATTGTGGAATTCATAGGCGGAATAGCAAATAGGCGAAACTCCTACTGCGGATGAAGTCACGAGTTGTAGGTAGTAGGTTCTTGTTTTTATTTTACGTGTCAAATTTTCCTCTGCTGGCTGTGGAGCTTTCTAAAAAAACATGGCCACTGTCAGAAAGGGCTACAATTGATGTTTACTCTCGGTAGGCTTATCTACGCGTACAATGGCTGGGAAGAATTGAATCATGGAAATACATATTTTAGCCTGTGGTTTTATATATAACTTGGTGGACTATATGCCCAGCCAAATAGATATGGATAGCCTTAAACGGGGGGGAACATTGGAAGAGTGGAGAAGGGTTAGTGTAGTGAAATTTGAAACTCAATTGATATTAGATATCAATATTCATACACTCAAATTTATTTAAATCTCAATATAAAATCAGTTCTTTTTCCGTTTTAATTCGATAGCACCTGTTAAAACCATTCTAGCGCCATCACCATCACTATATGCAGTAATGTTTGAAATAAATATCATTTCCGGTGTTTATGGTGGAAATTGCTCCGGGCTCAAGTAAAAGTTCTTCATGTTAAAGTTTTCATTCTAAAAAATAATATTAATGAATGTAATATAGGTTGTTATCACACTCACAGCTGGTATGGGACAAGAGCACGGCAAATGTCCTTCATTCATCATTTGGTTATACAAATTTATGTATAGGTTAGATTTACGAGCTACCTTGAACGATAGGCAAACATCAAAGCTCGACTCAAGTACACGGTATTTATTGCCACCACGAATTACGTCGCTTATTACATAAGCAATCCCATTTTTTATTGGTGCTCTAAACGTTAAGTTCACATTCATAACAGGAATATTATTATGAGTCTCAATTTTGACGCCACTGTTGACAAATGTCGCATTACTCCAATCATATGGCTCATTGACCCATTTCACTGTGAATGGACGCTAAAAGGACACATAACCATGCACGTATTTATATATTTTACTTATATTTTTTAGTCCAGGAACACTTACAGCTCCCAAAGCTAGTAGGCATATATTGGTCTGAAGTAGAATAACTAAAAATACTCGTTGGGAGCACATTTCCGAAAGCTACTCAAATTCCCAATTTGAATGCAAAAATTATGTATTATTAAAAGGTGATCCATTATTTTGATAAAACTAATTGTATATGTTTTTTTTTTTGCTGTAAATTAAGTTATTGTCTACTTATCGATGTCGATTTGTACTGTGATGAACGCAATTTTATTTTTTATTTGAAGACCAGATGGTAAAAGGAGAACTAAGAATCTAGCATGGTGTTATATATTAAAAATAAAAAAATAATGGTTGGATTGACAATTGCAACACAGATCAAGTTGTGCCTTGTATAATTATTTCCTCGAGGCACCAATTTATTTGTTATCTACATCTAAACATGAACGTACACCGCGGTTCACTAGACTGGAAGCACATGATTATGTCCAGTGAAATTGATCCTTCAACTGTTAGGTATATGGCATGGAGTTTAAGTTTAATAGACCATCAACTTAATAAGTCAAAATTTCATTCATTAAAAGCGTTCACCCGAGAGTAAGAAATTTTCCCATGCTACAAATTTTAGTGCAAGAAAATTATCAAATCAACGTATTTTCATTTTTACTTGTTCAACCCGTTCAAGTACTTACGTGTTATTTTAGATCAGTATTCGAAATTTGACAATCTACGAATTTTAGTGTAAATAGACCTAATGTTGCAACGTTGTAAACAAATTTAAATAATTTCGTTTGCGTGTTTATTAGCTAGTTCTAGAAGATTTAAAAGAGCACGTGTGTTGGCAGACTTTCACAATTATTGGACCATAACGTCCATTCACTGAACAAGATAGTTGCTTTATTTCAAAACTGTGAACAATTACTTTAATTATTTAAATTATTCTCCGTTGAATTATTAAAACGAATGACATAATGTATAAAGTTGTTTTGTAGATAGATGTACAAGATACCATCAAACTTCAAATTAAAATATTTTTATTAGTTTTTCCAACAGTAAGAGTAACCGTAAACAAAAAGAATTATATAATAGACTTTAAAATGCTGCCCTAACCTAACGTCCATTTACAGCTTAGAGACCTGCGAATACGAAACAACGAATATTCGCAAATTTTGACGTTTCATTCACTTAAATTTTAAACTTTTTCTCTGTTTTGGTCCTGCAAATGTTGATTGCGTTCCACAACTGTGGAATGTGAATTACTTAATTACAACAGGCTGCTTGACTGTCTATATAGACAGTGATCATCTTTCTAACTCGTGCGTATAACTTCTTCTTCGGCTTGAAGGACACTGCAGTTATCTTAGAACCGTGCGTCGGTATAGAACGCCAACTCCTTTTTCTTCTTGGTTTTCCAGTTCTTCCAGTAAATTCTTTGAGGGATTCTTGTATTGAAGCTTCTTTCGAATTTTAGCATCGGGGTGATGAGATCAATTCCCGTCGGCCCACTGGTATCTGGTATATCCCATCGTTTTGCCCGCAGGTTCTCATTGATCACATGATTTCGATGCACGCTGCATTCTGAATTTTGGTGAGATTTGAAAGCTCAAGTACTAACCACCACACTAGTGAACCATATGTGAAGATTAATCTTACAACCGCCGTGTACATCCAATATACCACAGCTGGTTTGAAGTCCCACGTGTTGGTGAATGCCTTTTTGCAAGAGTTGTAGGCTACTCTTGCTCTTTTATGTGCGATGTCCACCAGACAATGACCCCATAAGTGAGTATACGTCTAATGGTCGAAGTATAGAGCTCAGCTTTCTATCCAGGATGCTTACTCCTTTAACTCCTCGGCGGGCTAAACGACGCCAACAACGTCTGCCATCCATCTCGAACTAATTCCTCATGAGCTCGTTTCCTTTTCGACTGTTCCCGGCCAAGTATGTATAGGGCGTCCCGCTGTTCTGCCTGCTAGGGTAATCGGATTCCACTGCATTTTCTGATGAAAAGCATGAACTGGTGCTTGTAAGGATTTACACCCAAGGCACATCGATTGGCCCATCTAGTTAGCTTGATGGTGCTTTCCTGATACGGCAACAGCTACGCTGTAACCACCAATTTCCAAAGGGTTTTATCCCTTTTTCCTAACGAAGTGCCTTGTATTTACACATAAATAAACTTTATTACTTATTATTGTAAAATCTTATATATTTAACATCATTTTGCGAAAAACTTACAAATAGTTTCACTCTTAGGAATAACTGTGAATCACTTAAAGTAATAAAAACAAAAAAGTACACACATTTTGTATATGAATATGAAATTTTTACCCTTAACATCTATTAGACAAAGAAAAATAATAAAAAATTATGATTTAGTTAAACTTTTGACATGTGTGTCCAAGGAAAAATACACTTAGGTAATAATATTTGAATTTTATCACAGACAGTTTGGTGCAATGTTTTACAAGAAATACGAGAGCAAAAATAAATCGTATATCGTCCATTGAGAGCCATTACACCTGCGCAAAGGCTATTGCAACGCACACTCATAAATATCAACTCTTTAACACAAATTGAGCTTCTGGTTTTCGTTGCAACTCCTACTCATTATTCGTATCAGGGTTTGGAGTCCATTTCACATTGCGATTGTAGTTCCTGGCCTTTTGATTTCGGCGAAATCGGAAATTCGCGAAAACATCCGTTGTTTGATTATTATCGGCTTCTGTCCCGGTGGCACCTGTATTCGTATCATCCGCTGCGGAGGGATTCTTTCGAAAGTTATAAGCACCTTTACGATAGATCGCCGCTTTAGCTTGTGACACTTTGTCTGTGATGGGTTTTTTCGGACTCGACGTATTTGTGTTCTTTTGAAGTGGTTTTGGATCAACCAAAAGCGACGGAAAGTCTGAATCATCGGCATCGAAATACTCCGGACGGGTAAAATGATAGTTAGCATTGTAGTATGGCTTAAATGCATTTTCCATGGAACATATGCTGAACGCGTGATATGCGTGCGATATTAGTTGAGGAAATTTGTCTATCCAATAGTTTGTGAATTCATTTGGAATGCAACCAAGTATGGTCTGAACTTCTTCAGTTAGCTCATGATAGTGGTGTTTCTAGAAGAAAAATAAATATAGAATTGAAATTTAACTTATTTTCCATGTGCATCTTTACCTTATTTCTAAATGCTCTTAGCAGATCACGTACACTGGCACCCATGTATCCTCTATACTTGCGCAGATCGTCTGTGATGACGGAGTCTAAATGCAGATTCCAATCATCGCGCACCACATATCGGCCATTCTTCTCGAGCGACTTGAGTGGCTCAACAGAGAATTGAAGTTTCTCAACGCGATCGCTGACATCTTGTAGAAATGCTAATATCTTGTGATCGTTCCAAAATACTGGGTGATTTGATATACAACGTGTTGGTGGACGACACTGAGCATCTTTGTGCAACATATCTGCAATTAGTTGCTCGGCAAGCACCTATAAATAAATGTTGAATACATGTAATACAATAACGTACTTCTCATTCAACGGAGCAGCAAAGCAAGACTTTAAAGGGTTTTGGAGGAGGTACAGCGACATCGAACTAATCAAAAAAAAAACTGTGTATTGGACATCTGAGGACATGCAGAGCGACGCAGTTTTAGAATCAAACCCGGAGGGACAACACAGTTGAGGGCCTCCTCACAGCAGTATAAGTTAAAGGGGAACTCGACCAACTTGGAGTACGCAACTGGAGGCAATTAGCTAAATACCGAGCTAAGTGGAGAGGCTTGAGGGTTGAGGTCCAGGTTCACCCTGTAGCGCCATCCAGGAAAATTTCGTTAACTCGTGGCAGAGACGTATTGGATATGTGGCCTGCTGGAACCACGTTCTTCAAGGTAAATTTTGCAATTCAGGCTTCAAGAAGGCACATCCCAGCATCGTCTGCTTAAGTCTCCACGCTTTCTACCGTTCTTGATGATTTTGGTTGCCCGAATTTCGGTTTTTCCAGTGTTATACCGATCTCTTCAAATTATTCGCCCCTTTTTCGAATGTGATGTATGCTTAGCGCATCATTTTAGTGGGGAAAACCTTAACTAAGAGTACATCAGAATTTTCTACGCGCTACAGTTGCCAAATCACAGTCATCTTACGCACGCGCGTTCCTCCTTAGAGGAGAATAAATGACAATTAAGTTGCCATCGATAAGTTTTATTTACTGGCGGAATTGCTTTTGCTCGTCAGCAAAACTTGCTACAGATTGACTGCACCGGCATTTATATCTCTACACGATATAACCATACCGACATTCACAGATATCTAAACCTAACTCAAAACAACAAACAATAATTTCAAATCGAATTGAACTTCTTTTATAATAACTTACCATTTTGCTGGCCGATCCTGGTGAATGGTCTAATAAGTTGGACAAGTCATACTCATTCGAGAGTATATTTGCTTGTCGCTTAAGAGTGTCACCAAAAGCATGCTGGCCACGGCTTAGAACATAATAATAAACACATCCCAAGGAGAATACATCCACAGATGTTGTCTACAAAGAAATAGTACATAAATCAGTTCCTCATTCCAATAGGTTAATTTACAAATCTTACCGTTCTCTGTCCTCTCATCATCTCTGGGGCAATCCATCCTTCAGTTCCAGTCACCCCGGACCGACGCGAAAAGCTTGTTTTTCCAAAATTAAGCTTCTTGCACAATCCAAAGTCGGAAATCATTACCCGAACTGCACAATTCACATCGGGCAATGATAGCAGCACATTCTGCGGTTTAATATCTCGATGAACTGCAAAAAAATCGAAATAAGACTATGCCTTGGCTTTGAAGACTGTAAAAGCTCACCTATATTCAACGAATGCAGATGAGTTAGACCAGCGGCGGCTTGTCGCAACACTTCCCACGTTTCAATTTGGTCCCTTAGCTCCATCGCACGTTCACCTTCGGTGTAGTCCTGCAAAGTGGCAGCACACAATTCCACGGCAATATATCGAAACTGTCGATCATTTTCGGTGCAGAAATACCGCACCACATTCTCGTGGGCATCACTCTCCCGCAATAGCGCCACTTCACGATCAGCAAATGTGAAGCATTCCGGCAATAAGCGCTTCACGGCTACATTGCGTTTCTCGAACTGTCCCTTGAAGACAAAAGTTCCCTCGCATCCTTTGCCCAAGACTTCCGTGGGATTGAAAGTAATCTTGCCGACTTTCACTTCACCATCGCCCAAATCAACCAAATCCTGATAGCTGACATTGCTACTGCCCGAGCCACGAGTCAGTGTCTTTGATCCGTTTTCACTCTGATTCTTCAGCTCACGCACAGTGCTACAAGTGTACCAAAACATGGCCACCATTGCCAGGACGAGGACAATCAAAATCTGATGAACTTTTCCACTAGGATGATCCAATAGCCAATCGTTAAAGAACTGTCCAATTCGTCCACTGTTCACCAAGATAAGTTTCTTTGTCTTATTGAATGCATTCGATTCGATTTTCTCTTCCAATGGATCCGTTTGAATACCGATTTCAACAGATTCCTTGACGCCTGGGCGTCCGCCATTAGACGCCTCAAAGATTACAAAATTGTTGTTAATGTTTCCATTGAGATCAACAATCGTGGCCAATTGCTGATTGTCTCCCTGTGTCTTGCTGGGTGATGGAGAGATTTCTAATTTGATTTCGTTTTTCGGAATTTCATAGTGACCCAGGATAATGGCATTGCGGTTCTTCTCCAGCAGATCTTTCAAATAAACTACATTGTCATCCGGCTCCCTTGGAGGTTTATCTGGACCGCCAATTAGTTTTACTGGCGGCTTTGATGAAATCCGCGGTGTATTCTTATCCACAAGCGATGGCAGAGCATACAAGCCGTGCGTATGTTCTCCTACATACAAGGACTCACTAAAAAGTATCTCAAATATTATTGAAAAAAAAAAAAACTTATTAGATGAAAGACTTACAACAACTTGACTGCATTGACATTCCCAACCTTGGACTCTTCTAAAATAGCATTAAAGGCATCATCCGAAACCGTTGTGAATGGCACACTAAGCAGCCCCTCGGCTCCGAGTAAAAAGGCCGACACAACTGGACTATGTAGAGCTTTCTGCCACAAAAACTGTCCCGTTTTACGATTTAGAGTCAAGATTTCACCATTCGATGATGCAGCCAGATGGATATACTCTGCCAAGGACGTCGTTAAACTCATCAACACATCGGACTTTTCTTATACTCACCATATTCTTTGGAAACATCTGGACCCATGGTATGCGATGTGTAATCATAGAAAGTAATATTCCAAGGTTTCGCATTCTTGTCTCTTGTCAAACTGTCATACATCATGACAGTGTACTGCGTGCGACCGAGGTAAACCGACCTAGAGGTGGCCCAACCAATATTGTCGCCTGTCTGCTTGTCGACCGAACCAAAACCTAAAACCTTCTCGCGACGACCGGTTTTGGGGTCGACTAAAAACCATGTGTCGCTCTTTTTACCCGAATATAAAATTCCATCCGAAGATCGGCACGGAGCACTGGCTACGAGTTGGGGTATTGTATACGGCAGCTTCCGTAGATCACCCATATCGCCCAATTGGTAAATGCTTCCATCACGCGGATCTGGCAAGTATTGTGGCAGCTGGACATTTGGTTGGTTTTCTGACATTACAGGGGGATCTGAAAAACAAAATTCAAATAATTGAAGCGAAGATAGAAAGAACAGTTCTAAAGCTGGAGTCTTCATTCCGTATATCTCTCTATTTAGAGGTATCGCTCACAGTTTTTGAGTGTAAGGCAAAGTCCTTTACAAACTTTAGACCCTAGAGTGAAATCATCTCTTGAAGAGTTCTAGTATACCGAACAGAATGTTGACTTTGTTAGCTCATCACGTGGCTACAATGGGCCTTTTAGGCCTAAGTGAGCTGATGCCCATCTGTATCTTGGCGCTAGCTGCCACTCTAACCTAACCTAGCTCATGACTAGAGCATAATTTTAGCATGATTTGACCTCAAAAAATGAGTAACTACTTAGTATATGCATCTACACAAAGTAATTAACAACTTTTAAATTTGATAACAAAAATTTAAATGTTATCTGTGCCATAAGCCATAAGTTTTTATACATTTCAACAACTCTTTTATTGGTAAGGCGCATAACAACATTCCTCTAAACAACGTGTGTATAAATGGAAACACCACTTAGTCATTTGATTTTAAATAATAAAAAAACAAAACAAACAAAAACAAGAACAAGAACAACCTTTCAATGTTTGTCTACCGGCATAACCAATTAGAGGCTCGAACTTCTTCAATCAACTATCTACCTATATGGCGATTACATTTTAATAACCGGCTTGAGTACGAGTTGTAGAGATATTGTTATCACCAATAAATTATCATCGTCGCAAGGAAAACAAAAAATCCAATCTATCTGCGTAGCAACTTTTTTTTTCTGCCATTCAAGCACAAGTGTGTGCTTTTTGTTGATAAGATTATTCTTTCTCTCTTAACAGACTGGAGGAGCTATTTTTTTTTTTTAATTTTTGCATCCACGCTGGCAAAAAGTTCTGACAATGTGCGCCCTACAAAATTAATTGTCGCCCATACACAAATATATGTATAACTATTATAATCATAAAAGATCAACACTTGTTGATAAGGCGACAAGCAGAAAATAAGGTCACGCTACCAGCATAACGAAAGCAATATATTTCATTTAAAATACGTTTTCCAATGTAATTACTTGATGACAGCATTTAAAAAACCATTTAACACGAACTTACCATCGGATATAGTCCACCGAATCTCACTGGTTATCGGATCGATGGCTGTTAAACCGCCCCCTAATGTTGAAAACACCATCAAGGTTTCTTCGTCTCGTGCAACATCTGTGCAACTCTGGGATAGAAAAAAAGGAATTTAGAAACTCCTTAAGGAATAGCAACAAAACAATAAATAAATAATCACCTGTTTTGAAGCTGATGCAATCAAAACACAAAAGGAGAAACTGATGAGTCTCCAAATAAGGGATACTTTTTTATTATGCATGACTTTCTTTCGTCTTTTTTAGGACCAGTTTACATAGTTCACTTGGATTTTAAATATATATATATATTTTCTTTATTTAGGACACAGCAGGTGCTACTGCATTTATAAACACTTTTTTATTGTAATTTTGCGCAAAAAAATTTAAGTAATACTCTTCCGTGCACAACTTTTGTTCTTCATTTCTTTTGATTGAAGTGTGTGTTGACTTTTGTTTGACACATCGGCAGAAAATATGGCGAGACGTAACTAACGTAAGAAATGTCAAATTGGGAAAACGTATTATATCGTTACGTTACTTTAAAAATAGATATGTCTTCAAATTGTAGTAACGAAAATACTTAAACTTTTTGAACTCCCTGCATATATCCAGATTCAAGATTTCAATAAAAATCGTTGGATTCTTTACCCTTAAATCCCGATGTTAATACAGCCTTAATTTGTCCAAGACTGATTTTACTACTTTACTGTATTGCGTGTCATTTCTGTTTTAAAATAAAATAGGTCCGAGCGCTTTAGACTCCAGTTAAAACACAGAATACTTTTCCGAAACGAAGGTACACACCCAACCCAAACCACCCCGATCTGTCTATTGGGTGTATTTTTCTTTAAATCCGTGTAAATAGTCAAAGGTACTTCTTTTCAGAGTCATTCTATTCAGCTATGTAACTAAACTTTTGTAAGTAAAGATTTTTTTTCTCTTCGAGATAAAAAAAAAGCACTTCTTCAAAGCACATTACTGGACCTTAATACTCACAGGTGCAAAAAAGTAATTTTATAAAAGAAATGGATCTAAGGATTCGGAGTATTCCCATCTGTTATAAGCTTAACAAATTCTGTAGCTTGTGTTACGCAGTATCATTACGCTTCAGTGAGACATTTCGCTTGAGCTCAAAATGCAGGGATATCTATTCTTCTGAGAGATACTGGCCGAGAATTCCAGGCGTAGGGAACGCGGCCAGCAAGCCTTAATTAAGAAGATTATGTCGCAAAGAAAGACCAAATCTTTTGAAAGCCCTAACCGAAGATGCAGAGAGAACCAAAGGTGGTCCTGAGTTATTTCCGTCCAAACTTTGTCTACTAGTGCAACCGGATGGTCCAAGGCTGTTCAGAAATAAGCCTGTTTAGAAATCGTTACAAAATCTATTCCTTATCAGAACTATCTCGATCTACTCCAATTGGCTTCTGAGCCAAATGTCAACTCTCAGCTGTTGCGGCTACATAACCTCATTGCCTAGTATTTACAAATACAGCACGTAATTTTAAGTTCTCAAACTTTATATAAAAACCTCGTACATTTTAATGGCACTTGCTCATATTCGTAAATTTTCATCATGTTCATGTTACTACGCCAAAGTAATACCAAACAACCTCAAAGGAAAAAGTAAAAGCTCCCAAGAATGGCTAACGCGGCAGCTTGCAGATCCCTATGTGGAAAAAGCAAAAATGATGAACTATCGATGTCGCAGTGTTTTTAAATTGTTAGAAATCGATGATAAGTTCAAACTTCTGAAACCTGGTGATGTTGTTATCGACTGTGGAGCAGCTCCCGGCAGCTGGACTCAAATTGCCGTCGAGAGAACCAACGCACATGGAAAGAACGAAAAGCAAGCGAAGGGCAAAGTTTTTAGTTTAGATTTATTGCATTTTCATGCAATTGAAGTGAGTTTTTTCCTGCAACAACGTGTAAAAGTAACAAAATCTTATAAATTTCTTAGGGAGCAACAATATTTGGTGGAACCGATTTTACCAAACCTGAATCGCAGCTACGACTAAAAGCCGCTCTAGATGGTCGCCAAATTAATTGTGTCCTCTCTGATATGGCACCAAATGCTACTGGAGTGCGAGTACTTGATCAGGAGAACATTACAGAGCTCTGCTACTCAGTGCTGCGATTTGCTTTAGCCATGTCAGCAGTTGGTGCTAATTTGGTAGTAAAAATCTGGGACAATGGTGCTGTGCCCAAGTTAGAGAAAGATATGTTGAAGTTCTATGAAAAGGTGAAGCGAGTGAAGCCAAAATCAAGTAGATCTGATTCAGCAGAACACTTTTTGGTGGCAAGAAACTTCAAAGGACTGGATAATGCCGAGAGGTAGAATAAATGCTAATTAGGCCTAGGAAGAAGTTTGCTTTTTTTTTTATTAATTGGTCGAAGCTTAACGTGGTTTGGTGCACTGGTCATTAAGATGAAAAGATAGCACTATTGTGCTACTCGGTAAACATAATTTATTTTGTTATTAGAAATTCGAAAGAATAATTACATAAAAGTCTATTAAAATCCGACTTTACCCAATTTGGTATCAGTCTTGGGGTTAGCTGTCAGATCCTGGACGCACACAATGGTCTCATTGATCAGCGTCTGCAGTTTTCGCAGACTTTGTATCTGTAGCAAACGAAGGATCCGAACGGCATATTCAAGAGCAGGTTCATCTGTAACTATGTCGTTTCCCTTGTCAAAAGGAAAAGGTTTTCCGGTTATTGGCTTTCTCTGCCTAACCTCCGGGGCAAGACGATCGTGGACTATTCGGGCAATTGCTTCGAGTTGGATGAGGTGATTCGGGTGATGGGCAACTTGGAGTTTCTTCGCCAGTGCTCGGACTCCAGCAATGAAGTCCTTATGGTGAACTGAAAGTTAAAAGGTAAGATAATTGTGAGTCAGAGGAAGATATTGACTTACAGTCGATATTATCAAATAGGTTTTCGGCTTTTATGGTTGGTGCCACGGATTTGCTGTCCCGTTCTTGGATCTCCTTTGATGTAATTGTTCCATAGTTCTCAGGAGCGTCAAGGAATTCCAATCGCACAGCGTAACTAAGCAGCCAAGAGAGTTCCTCAAGGGGTGATTCAAACTTTGGAACACCCACATCGGCTTTGTACTGCTGATATGCCTTCTCCCACTCTCTTATATTGTCAACTTTCCGCAGACCGACACGGTCTTCGATTTTGTATTGGCGAATCTTCTGGTCCTCGAGCCAAAGTACTGTACTGGCAAACACTTTGCGATCTAAAGGTAAAAATGAAAGAGTTTTGAGCGTAGTGATTTATTAAACTCACCTGTGACATCAACGGAAGATGGATTTGGGTGTTCCAAAGCTTCTAATTTCATTTTGAGCATCTTGATTATTTGCAATTTAGTATTTGCAATGAGAATCTATTTAATTCGTATTCCACCGGTAGTGAAAAACTTGAGATTTCTGCAATTTTTTCGAATCTGTCAAATAGAGAATTGTTTAGCGTTTGAAGTAGATGGTACTAGAACATTTTTTGAAACTACCTTACCATTTGTAAAGTATGTGCGGAAAGACTCACACGAAATTTAATTAATTAGATCTTATTGAGAGAACCCTAAAATATGTGAGACTATGATAAGTGAGAGCCGTTGATGGTGTAGCTTTATCCAATAAAATTATTTCGTTTCATCTCCCTGATCCCTGTAGCGTATTGCAGATAGAAATATTAGCAATTAATGTGGCACTGTCTTGACCCAAGTTTAATTTAGTATCTGTTAGGATTTCTACAATTTCTCTGATATCCCAGCAAAAATTAGATACCTGGAATCGTTACTATTTTCGTCAAATCTTATCATTTAATGCCGTACGTATTTATTATACATATGTAAACATAACTTTGGTGCTAGACCAGAAACGCTCCAAGTAGTAGTTAAACCTTAGCATCCTTGTAGCTATCCAGGCATTCTGCATAAGTTTAAGCTGGACCAGAGACGCTCCAAGAGTTGACCATATTGAAACGTAATAACTTTAGTATTCTCGTGGCCATCTTCACTAGAAACTGTCCCATTGGCCCTCATTATAGGCGCTTTGTCAAATGACTTCTGTAGAAGATGCGAAGATGAAAAGGAAGAGGAGAACATTCCTCAACTTGCTTGTATGTACCTGTGTTGCTCTGTCTACTAAAAGAAGACTCAAATTGTAATTTTCCTTCATTGACGATAACTATCAATCCTGCTCCATAGGCTGCCAGAGATAATTTCACTTCTCGATATTATTTCAGAAGACTCTCAAAGCGCTATTGAGAAAAACGATATTCGATTGGTAATTTAGCTACCTTACCTGGTAGATGATAAACTTCAAATGAATTCACCTTACCGATTCATATACACAACTGCTACAATTTTTGCATAAAACGTAAACAGACGGCACACGTGCATGCATCTGTCAACCCGAAGCAAGTGCCCATCATTTTGTTATTACTTGTTTTGTTATCCTTTAAAGTTTAAATAAATCATGGCAACAAAAACTCTCAAACGTAAAATGCACACAGGTAAATACTCTAATGAAAACCAATCAAAAGATCATGTTATAATCGTTTTATTTGCCAGTGAATCGCAAAAAGAAGCCAGTTAAGCAGACTGTGCAGCCAGCATCCTCTTCAGAAGAAAACGAATCAGGAGACGAGGAAGCGACTGGCAATGCAGGATGGGCAGATTCCATAGCAAAAGTTCTAAACACAAACAAACCGAAGGCAAAGAAGTCTATAGTCCTGTCCAAGGCAAAGAAATTGGCACCTAAACCAAAGGATTCTTCGGACGCAATCAGCTTTGAGATCGAAGGTGAAATAAAGGAAGAGAAACCCGACAAAGATGAGTTAGATCAACAGGCGAAGAGGCTAAAAAATCAGCACCTTGCATTGAGAGTGAAACCGTCGACCCAAGATTTTGAACGCGAACGTGCTCTAAGAAAGATTGCCACTCGCGGTGTGGTGCAACTTTTTAATGCTGTTCGGCTTCAACAGAAAGACATCGACCAACAATTAAAGGAAGCGGGTCCCCTGGACTCGAAGAAGGATGCTGTATTGAACAACATCGACAAGCGAAAATTTCTGGACGTCCTAATGGGAGGAAAGCGTTCAAAGTCAGAAGCAATCGACAATCCCGTCAAAGTTGAAACAAAACTAGAAGAAGACGACGATGATGAAGATGAAGAAGAAGATGATGGAAAGAAGAAGGGTTGGAATGTACTGAGGTTTGTCTTTTTTTTTCATTTTCTATCCAACTTTCTGTTAACCTTTATAAATCTTTACAGAGACGATTTTATGACCAACAAAAAGGTGAAACACTGGGACGAGGAGGACGAGAGTGAAGAAGCAGAAGATGATGGTTCATCGGAAGAGGATGAATAACATTTTAATTTATATTTTCATATATTTCTGTACAAATATACAACTTAAAACTAAAAAAAAAAGTTTTACTACATGTCCTTTGATCTTTTGAGGAATGGCGCGTTGAAAAGTCGAGCCACACCAATTGAGACCGCTCCTAGAATAAGGAATTTTATCAAACTTTTGTGAATAAACAAATTTCAAAAGCAATTACCACCCGAAAGGACCTTTATGAAATTTGCTTCGAATTTCTTTCGCTTATGAGCTTGAGAGAAGAGGTAACAGCCGATGGCAATTATTCCAAAACCACTAACCAAGCGGCATTCTAAACAATCAGTTGGTTCTCTGTCTAATTTACTCGTCATTCTCAGAAGAAAGTTAAAATTTAAACAAAAATAATAATTTTTAACATCGTTCCTCAAAAACCACCAGATGACATTAGAGCTGTCATGTAAGTTTGTTCGAGTTTGTAGTAGATCGGTACATTTGTGACGTCGGTAATGTGTTCTGATATTAAAAAGTAAAAACCCTTTTACATGCGGAGACACGGGACATCCGTTTCTCTTTTGGTATCGTGCGTTACTTTCACACGTCGAGATCCAACACAGGGGATTCTTGATATGTATTTCTGTTGCTGTTGTCTTATTGAATACAATTACGTACGAGATAAAGGAGAATATTTTTTTCAATAGCTTTCTCTTGATAAATTCTTCGATGTATAATTGACGCTGGCAGGAGGTGGGCCCGTTGAAAGCCTTTGGTGGTATTTTCCTGAATTCAAACTTGGAATCCATGTACAGTACTCCAACGGACGAAGCACTGAGCCATGGCACTCAGTTAGACAGTTAAAGTTTAAAGTTTTCTTTCATGAAATGTGGGTTTTTGGGTCGAAAAAATATTTTTGTCCGGTGCCTGGGGTGATTGATAACAAATTTTACAGAAACAGGTTTTCTCAGAAACGGCTCAAACGATTTTGATTAAATTTCATATTTGAGGTAGGTTAAGCAAGTGCTATAAGAGGGCGTATCACGTTTTTGGCTAAAAATACGTATAACGGTATTTTTCTTATTAACTAGTTTTAGAACGAAACGGTATGTACTTTGGATTAAAATTGTGAATTATTATAAACAATATTTAATGTATCCTTAAATAATTTTTTTTTTTTTTTCAAATATGTTTTCACGAATTTATCAAGATCGAGATATGTTTTCACAAATTTAGAATTTGTGATCCTCCTATTTCGTTTCATAACCTCGCCTAAACACAAAGAAGGTTAATGGACTGATAAGGGTAGATTTAAGCCAATGCCATACGAGCTCCATTTTATGCGCTCCCATTTGGGCGCACGCAATGAGTATGCAGCAAACCAATAGAGCTGTGCACACTAGGCAGCGCGACAAAAAAGCTGCCTGCATGGTCAAGCGAACCAATTTCTTCAGCAACCTCCAAAATGCTGTTCTTGTGAGGACAAGACAAACATATCACATAACACAAATCAACAAACATTCTGCGCAACTGCAACTTCCATTCATTTCTATGCGGCCCGAGTCTTGGGCTACAGACGAGAACGTAAAGAAGTTCCTGCGTCACTTCATCGAACGAGTTTTTAGATTTCCCAGTCGTTCTCCAAAAAAACAAAAGAAACTTTACAAAAAAGACGAAAAAGCAACTGTAGGAGCTGAAAATGTAAAAAAAAATTAAACAATTTGCTTTTTTTGTCGCTATTATTATTGTTTTGTATTTATTTCTCATCATCATCAGAAATGTATAGTTTATAATATTTCATTTATATTTAACTTCCTGCTGTGGAATTTGCAATTTTTTTCTCACTTTTCATTTAGGGACAGTATTTATTTATTTTTTCATCAACAACTTAATAAAATTGTTTTATATTTTTCATTTTTTTTTACTTTTAATATATTGTATATGCTTATACTTTGTCTTGTTGTTTTGTTTTTTTTTTCCTTTGTTTATTTTATAAATAGACATTAGATTCAATAATTTCTGTATTCTTATTTCATATATATTTTATATTTTCATCTTTAGAAGCAACTGAATATAAGTTTTTTTTTTCACTTCATATTTTTAATTGATATTTTGTTTTTTGTAATTTTTATGTTTAAAACAGTAAAAGGCGCAAATAAAGTGAATAACGTTTGTTTTTTCTTATTTTTAAAGATGCATTTTTGTTGACAAAAGAATTGATTTCTTGTATAGGTACACATTTATTTTTAACATTGTTATATGCTTGTATATTTATATATAATAATATCTTAAGATATTTTCCCCAGAAAAATAAATATTATTTATATTCGTCTGTGTATTTTGAAGATGTGCTGTAATGGAACACATTTTTAGCTTTAAATATATTTTTTTTACCATGTAATATTACATATGTATATATATATCTTTTATTTATTTATATATGTAATATGAATTTCTTTGTAGTTTGTACACTTTAAATTTTACTATGTTTTTTTATGATTTGTTTAGTTTTTTATTTTATTATGTATAAGGAGATCCGTTGCTATTTTTTTTATATTTAAAAATAATCTTTGTTCCGGTTTCGTATATCTTTTTCTGTGTAATTTTGTTTGAGTTCTTGTATTAGTTTAGCCATTTATTTTTACATTCATTTGTAACCGTTTAAATTGTATTGTTTGTTGCTTATTAATATTCTCTTTTTAACGAACAGTAAACCAAAAATTAAAAGGGGAGAACATTTAAACAAAGCTAAGTTTTGTTGTTAATTTCTTTGTTTGTTTTGTTTATTAAATCTTATTCTAAAAGTACATTTTCACTTATTTATTGTATATATTCAAATGTATTGTATATTTTAACTTATGGATTCGAAAAAAAAACTATACCATAATTTTTTTTTGTTTAGTTATTTTGTAGAATAATACATAATGCTTTTGAAAGATTGTTTCAAGTTTCATTTTTGTCGATACAAATAAGTTTTTGTATACTTTTTTGAGGGATTTTTTTTATCTTAAATTAAGAAACAAAACAATAAACTTTATATGATAGACAACCAGTTGCAAAACAAAATTCTTATTATATAGTTTATTTACTTTAATGATAGATTCATTTTTTTATATACAAGAATAATAGTAACAACTTTTTTTTTAACGGGTGTCATATATAAAAGGAGGTCTAATAAAACACAACAATAATTATGATTTATATAATATTATTTTTTTCTTTGTAATAATTTTTTCTTGTTTTTTATTGAAACAACAATAAAGAATTTAGTTCTTTTGTTGCAATAATCACCCTAAAGAATACATTTTTTGTTTTTGATTTTCTTGTGGTGTTTTATATGTTTGTTTTTTTATTTTTTTAACATTCATTGTTCAATCAGAAAACGTGTAGGCAATAATCAAGTCTTTAATATATTTATTTTTATTACTTTATGTTTAACAGAAGTTCTTTCTGCCATTCTCAGCCAATTTTTATTTATTATGATGTATATTTAAATTTCGCTTTTATCAAAAAAAATTAACAAAATAAAAAGAAAATTAAATAAAAAAATTGCGTTTCGAATTTTATTAACTAGACAATAAAATATTTCTTCGCCAATTACATTTTGTTTTTAATATTTTTTCTTTAAATAGAAAAAAATTGTAAAATTAGTCAGTTGAATTTTGTTTTTGTCTTCTTTCATTTTGATTACGAATGAGTGTATAATTTTACATTACATTAATTAAAATTCAGTCGTGTTGCGCAAATTGTATATTTTAATTAGTTTCGTCGATTTTTATAGATTTAAAACGATTGCAAATACAAATTTATTTTAAAGAGAACTATTATGTAATTGGAATCACTGCGCGTGTTATTATTTCGAATTTTTATTTAATTTCGTTTTTTAGGGAGAAACATTTTCTTTGATTGCTTTTTTAAAGGATTGTGTTTTTTTTTTTTTTTAAAGTTGTCTTTATTGGAAGCAAATACGATATTTATTTTGTCTCTAAAAGAAGCTAATACTGACAGCAAGCTTATTTGAATTATGTTTTGTGGAAAATAATATTTTTTAAGTATACGAGGGCTATTTGTTTAATTTATTACCCATTATAAGGGGTACATAAGTTGGTTAATTCTTGCTGTTTAAGGGAAACAAAAAACTGACTGCTAAACACACCTATAGTTTCGACGGAGATAGTGTCGATATTGGCAGCTTTTGGGTTGGAAGCTAACTACCTCATCAAAAAATTAAGACTTGGAAAATTGAAAATGAACAAAGTATAAATGCCTTATCCAAATTTACCATTCTTAAAAATACATTCCTTACAATTTCTTATAAATTTATGGACTTATTCCAAAACCAAGGACTACAAACTATCGAAATCTTTGATAGCTTGCGCCTAAACTATTTAAATTTAATTTCTTACGCTTAACATAATGTTGCATGCCTAAAATGTAGAGGGATTCCAAAAGTGATTAGTAATAATTTTGTGACACACATCTTTCTGATCTTCATCTTAATTTTTACAACTGAAGTGATAGATTATAAGACTTTGACCTTGTCATTCCTTAAAACGATTTGACAGATAGCAATAAATCTAAGCCCTTGTCATTGAGACTGACAATACATTTTAGTGTCATTCATTTTTTTAGACTAAATGAATAAGAGAATAAAGACAATTATTCCAAAAGCATTTACTCTTTCTTCTCAAGCTTATTCTTTCCCTTAAAATTTATGTCTAAATAAACTTATGAAAATTTAATAAAACTGAGTTCTTTTTGCACAGGAGAGTATGTTCAAAGTGAAACTTCTTTGACATTTATGTTATGTTAAATGTTTTTTTCCGGAAATACTTTCGCTGTCCAACTGAGGTTTATGACTAAAGAGGTGGGAGGCATTCCAATCTTTGTGATAAAATATAGAGGTTAGGTTTTTCCATTCCAATCATTGTGTTCCGACTTGACAATCCGCTCACATACACTTAAGTCATTAATAGCACTAAAAACACTCAACGCAGGATTATGACTATAGTCGAATATATATAGACAGGCATGCGCCTGCCCTCACACTCCCCAAAATAGGCGGTGCGTAAATTGCCCTCTATGTCAATAAATGCGAACGGACGTGTGAACAAGATGAAACTATAAATATGGCTTGGTGTTCTTTTCTTTCCTTTTGTGCACTAAGAAAACAGCACAATGTCATTCAATCAACAACAACAGAACGACTCTACAAAATGGCTGCTTCCGTAAAAGCTACTGCGGATTAAGAACCTCTAATTTAATTTTGAAGAATACATTCAGAATTGATGGTAGTTTTCAGCTTGGGGCCAAACGTCAAATAGAAATGAAGATGCCTGTTATTCGGACCTTTCTAATCGTTTGCGAACATGCCCTTTTGAAAAAAAGTAATTCGATATCTTAACCTTAAAACCAATTTGCTTCTCCTTAAGAAAATTTAACTTTCCATATTTTTAGACAGCATTATACGAGGAATATTTAGACCGACAAAGTTTGAAACTTCTCTGAAGGACTTCAATTTTTTTTTTTTTTGACAAAACAATAATAATAACGTTGAGGAGTTTTAAGGATTTTCGATTTTTTTTTTGTTTTATACGAGAATAAAGTAATTTATAATTATATTTGCACCAATACAGTTTGTTTTTTCAGTTTTTTCTTATAAACAATTGCTGTTCTTAATTTGGACGACTTTCGTTCTTAAAGATTTTAAATTTTACTTATATTTTTTTCGAATACATAAATGTGTATGTTTATTTATATAGCCAATTTTTTTTAGAATTACGATAACCGATTAATATATATTTATATATACGAAATACGTTTTTTTTTGCATTATAAATTTTAACGATTACTACAAATTAATATATATATTTTAAATATATATTTTTATACATAAAGAACGTTGTCCTATTTGAAAAAAAAATTATTATATACAATTTGAAAAAATTCTGGCAGTGATAATAAATTTAAAAAACAAATTGAAATAAAAATAAAAGTATTTTTTTTCTCATTAATTTTTCTTAATTTCGTGTCTTCGTAGGGATTGTTTTTTTTTTTATTTTGTTTGCTGTGTTAGGTTTTTCTCTTTTTTAAGTTAGACGCTTAAAAATTTATTTATAATTACAAAAAATTCTAATATTTATAGTCTTTTCTTCAAGTATCTGATGTTATTTTGTGTTAAGACTAATTTAGAGATTTATTTATTGCAAAGATGTTTTAAATGCATTTTCTCCATCCTCATGTATGTTTTAAATAGCATTTCGTGTAAAGGATTTATATGCAACTAGATTTTCATTTTATTTTTCAAGTTTAGTTGTAATTTAATATTACTTGTTTTTTTTTGTCGACATTTACGTGATATGATAAATTTGTCTACATGTTTGTGTAATTTGAACAAATTTTTACATCTTACGATTTATGTTTTTTTTGTTTTTGTTTTTTCAATAATGAGAACTAAAATCAGCCTTCTCCGTATATAATGAATTATTACTTTTATTTTGTTTTATTAAATATAATTATAACGACATAGAGACTCGATAAGGATTTCGTCTTATATAATTTATTTAATGTCTAAATAGAAAGAAGAACGTTTATTTGTTTTCGTTTTAAGGCTTTAGATTTAGATATAATTCTTTGATTTTTTTTTTTTGTTCCAAACATGGATTTAAAGTTTCAACACTGTCAAATGCTAAGTGTTGTAAGTACTTTATTTTTAAAGACAAACAATTCGCATGAAAAGCCGATTAAATGTTAAGAAGATAGTTTAACATTGATTTTTTTTTTTTAACAGACAGTCTTTTTGCGTTTTGAAGCAACAATTAAAATTTGATCTAATGTAATTTTAAGTTGTTTACTGATTTTCTTTATCTTTAAATTTAACGACACATACTTGATGGTAAGTCCTTTTGTTGTATTGAAAATAATTTAAGGACACTTTCACAAATTCAAATGATTTTTTTTATAATTTTTTGTTTTTTTTTTGTTTGCCTTGTCAATTTTGGGGAAAAAATCATATTTTGACTTTTAACCAAATGTATGAATTCAAAAGAGTGTAATCTAAATTTTAGAATAAAGAACTTAAAGTTATAATAATAAAAAACAAATGAAAACAAAGTTATTTTCTGTTATATAAAAGCTTAGAGATGCCCTACTATACATTGTTGTCTGTATCCTTAATTATTTTTTTTTACCATAAGCTTATTTTTTACAATATGTTTTATAGTTTAGGTATTTATTTCAAAAGTTTAGCGATAAATGTTGTTAAATACTATTTCTTAACCAAAAGCAACTCTATTTTTTTTATGTTCACTTTTAAGTATGTATGTAGATATATTATTTTATTACAGTATATTTTGTGCTTTTGAAACTTTGATTTTATTTCTTTTTGTATTTTGTAATTCAACTAGAAAAATATATTCCTGACTTTTTTTTTTTAAATATATTTTTCACAAAATAATGCATGTTTCATGTTTGTTTTTTTATTCAAAGAGTGGGTTGAAAGAAAATCTTTGGCTTTAATCGGTTTTATATTTTTTTTTATAGTTCTATTTGTTAATTCGGTATGTATGTATATCTATATTAACTATTTCCTATATTTTTTTCTGTCGAAAACCATTTTATTAGCTTGTTTCTCTGTAGGTTTGTTGAGTTCTTTCATATGAAATATGTATAAATATGCATTTCTATCAAAAAACATTCAGGAATCACTGTTCGCATTTAGGACCGTTGCTTTGCATTTTGTAAGAATACGAATTTCAATTAAAATTAAAAAGATATAACAAATAAGCTGAGGCATAATCAACTTCAAATAATGGAAAGTAAATAACACTATTCTCTTATGTTTAGTGAATATTTTGTTCTTTTTATAAGTAAATTTTATAATTTCACTCGAAATAATATACTCGTATGGATTTACACATAATAACTTTTTTATGGACAAAAATAAGTTATAATTATAAAAAAAATTATCTTTGACCAACAACTGTAGAAAGCAATGATCTAATGTCAAAAAATTATTGCAAATTTCACGAGAAAAAGAAAATAAGCTTTCCTACAAATTTAAAACAAGATTTTTGAAAACGACAGCCAGATGCCAATAGACCTGTTTTTTTTCTTTCTGGGAAACTAATTCCAAACGATTCATTACACTTTTTGCAATATTTACTTTCTTTGCTAAAATTAAAGAAATTAGCATTTATTTTATTCTCCCTTTTACGAATTTCTTGAATAACAGAAAAGTACAGTAAAGAATAAATTGGACTATCCTAAAGGTGCCACTGATTAACATTCAATGTTTTGTTTGTTTGTTATTGTTATTCAATAATATTTTACAGGCCGGAGTATCTAGCAAAAATACATAACAAAAATTCAAGACCAGTAACGAAAAATTTTTAAAATTTGACCTGGTCCACCCTTAAATGTTTTTAACATTTTGATTTTGAAGCATGCAAACTTCAAATGAAAAGTAATAACACATAAAAAGCAGCAATGTCACATTTGACTGATGGACCATATAATGTAAAATATCCTTCAGAAATGGGTATAAAACATGTTTATAATATGTCAAATGTTCTTTATGCTTAGTTGTTTGCTTTTAACGTATAAAATTGAATATGTTTGCATGTACAGTCGATTTACAAAATTTTGAAGTTTAAAGTCTTAAGCCCTTAAATTCATGACATGAACTGAGAATTTAATGAATCTATCTGTCAAAATGTCATACTATCATTTAACTTAACACCTATGACAATAACCAAGTGCAAATGTGATTCATTTTAAAAAGATTTTCATCTATCTTGAGAATTAGAATCTATCAGCGATGGAATATCTATTTGGCATAAAGACTGCCAATACAAACAGCAACAACACTGTAAAAATTAAAATCTGTAGCACATACCAAAAATCCCACGAATGTAGTAAGTTAAAACATTTATATTGATAATTCGGCATGACGACTGTGAATCATAAAATTTGTAACTTGCCAAACCTAGTGTTTCATTAAAGAGGCAACAAGATTGGAAATTGTCCACAGAAAAAACAAAAACAAATATATATTTCAACAAGTTTAATTAGCTTCATTTAAAATAAAAAACATAATCGCACAAATAGAGGTCGTAGAGCAAATAAAACAAATTACTCGATTCCCCTTAAAGACGACAAAGTTTGTATTCAATGATAAATTCAATCATACGAAATAGACAGTATGACAATTTATTTTTACCGTTATATATACCGAAAAAACACGTAATGTACATTGTTATATTTTTTCATGAATAGAAAAAACATACAACTATACGTTGTATCCAAAAGACAGAAGGGCTTTAAGAAGCTGTTGCAAGGCCGTGTTAAATTTTCATTGCATTTTATTTTAGGTCTGTCAGTTGCCAGTTATCATCTAAATAAAATGTTTATATGTGCAGTCAATTCTGCGACGAACCGACAGAACCTCATCCATCGTTATGTGTATCAATAGGCCCAAAAGCGTCAATTTCGCTTTTGGTTAACCATTGGGGCACTTTGATTGCCGTGCATTGGTTCTCCAAATAGAGTAGCTCAGCCACGTAGACAAAAATGCACATGAACCGCTTATTCTGCATTGAATTTAAAAACGTATTGTGGCAACCAATAATAGCATAAAAGGCAGAATTAAAAGTAAATATTAAAGTTTTAAGCATGATATTTGCTCCCATATACCAGGTTCTGCATACTCTGCTATTTCTGCTCTACTAAACTTGCGGACATGAATTGAACCTTGCCTTGAACCACATTTAAAAAGTAAATTTAAAAAATAGTTTAACCGACAAAAATGAAAAAAAAAGTTGGCCTGTGAACGTCCTTTGCGTGGACTTGATACTTTATTTAAAATATTCTTCTCTTAACATTTCATATTCCAGTTTTTGATTCTGATTGAAGGCAGTAATTAACAAAAAAAAAAAAAAAAAAACAAATTGTTTCCTAATCTCTTAGGTACTTCAAGAAAGAAAAGTATATCTATATAGATGTTTTAATTAACACAAAAAAAAAATGAGTCAAACAAAAATTTACTTATAAAACATAACATATTTGTTTTCTATATACATTCCAAAAAAATAAAAAAAATACATATGATAAATTTATAATAAGTGTATATGCCTCAAGAAGTAATTTATAAAAACAAAACAGAGCGCATAAACTGAGAACATAGTGCAATTGAATTTTATCTTATTTTCTTAAACATTTTATCGTTTAGTTTTTTTTTTTAGTAGCGCAATAACAAATATTTAACAAAGAAAAAATCATAATTCATTTAACATCATGGAAGACAATAATATATTTTAATAAAAGAAATAAAATAATAAATTCCATTGCACATAAACTGTTGCTGTGATATTTTATATTTCATGTGGTGAAAATGTTAAAGAATCTAATAGCCCCTTTTTTTTGAATTCCAACATTTTTACCACGATTCATGTCTTGTTTCTTAATTCAAACAAAATGTTCAGTCAGTGTTAATATTTGTGATTTTTTGTTTCTTTTTTTTTTCTGAGACAGCAAGTTCGCTTTCGTTTTCTTTATTTTTTAACAATTGTACTAGGTTTAGCAAAAATAAATATTGAGAAAAAAAAATTATAAATGAGATCAAACTCTTATGTAAAACGTTTGTATGTTTTGCAATAATACTAATTGGTGGGTTTTTTTTACTTTTAAAAATGTTTTTTTTTTTTGTTTTGTTTTTCTTGAATTCCTCTATCATTTTCATAATAAGATTCTATTTTATGTAACAAAAAGAAAAGTTGTGTATACAAAAAGGAAAAAAAAAATATTTGTAGCTTGTTGTAGAAAAAACAGTGTTGTACTTCATATTTATGGCTCTGTTTCATTTTTATATATATATTAATAATTTTGTTTGATAAAGATATATAAATTTTGAATAAATTTTATTTTTAAAACTATGTTTACCGAAAAAATATGTAAATATGTTAATCCAAATAAAATGATTTAAAAAAGAAAGTGGTTAGTTTAAAATTTGTTCTCTTAAATTTATAGTTTATATAGATATATGTTTTTTTTTGTTTATATATTTTCTTGTACATCAATCATTAAAAATTTTATGGGTTATTTTATTTTTGTCAAAGTAATCTCGAATCAACAATATTCGTTTTCTCTTCGAAGAAAAAAAAAACTTTAGATCATTTGTTAAAATTAAATAAATCGCTTAAGTTTAACACAAAATGAAACAAAATATTTATTGTTTTATACATATATATTCTCTTTAAAGTGAAGAACAGAAATATTAGAAATATGTTTTCATTTACTGTTTTTGTTTTTATATATTTAAAAGTATGTTTGTTTGTTTTTAAAATGATTTATTTTTATTTTGTTTTTGTTGTTTTACCTTTTATCTTTGTAGAGGTACTCACGTGTATATTTATAACTAAGAAAAGTATGTTTTTTTGTTTTATATATATTTATGTATACATTTTATCTGCTTTCTTTAAACTTAAGTTTTGAAAATTAAACTATATTATGCACATAAGAGTACAAAATAATAATAAAAAATAAAAATAGTGCAAAAAAAATTTGTCTAAGGTCTTATAAACTAATAAAAAAAAAATAATAATAATAAACAAAATAAAAATAAATATGTATGGTAAGAGTTATGTGTACAGATTGTCTCGATTATATCTGTATCTATTTGAACCAAAAAAAAAAAAAAAAAACAAAAAAGAAAAATTAAACTAAAACAAAAAAATAAAATAAAAAACGAGTTTTAGAAATAAAAAATTTAATTTAACAGCTGTGGGTAAAATTTAGCTGTTTGGGGGGTCATTTTTTGTTGATGGTTAATCATATTCGCAATCGCCAGTGAGGGAGTAGTAGATGTGTTAGCTGGATGTACAATGACGGATGTTGGTGTACATATTGTCGCTGCAGCTTTCTTGTTCTTGTTGTTTGTTCTCTTCGCACTACTACTGTTGTTTTTTCTTTGCCCCGGTACCTTTGCCACTGACGATTTAGGCCGCCTTCAGTCACCAAACCTACTGCATGCCTTCTTCCATTTGCATTGAGTGCACCATTGCTCGCGACGCTCCATGCCGTAGACTTTACGGCATTTCTTATTCTCACCACGGGTACGGCGATTCGGTGAGTTTGGTGTACCTTTCGTTTTTGTATTATGGACGCTCGGCGATTGGAGACGGTGAGTCGTTGTTACGGTGGCAGTTATTGATGCCGGCGATGGCGTTTGCATTCGGTGATGCTGATGATGATGATGATTGTGGTGCTGTTGATGGTGATGTTGTTGGTGATGTTGGTGATGGAGGTGCTGCTGTTGTTGTTGATGATGGTTCTGGATATTTGCGCTTATAGTCACCGTTGTTGAGCTCGGTATGCTATGTTGCATCAATTGATGATGATACTGTTGTTGTTGTTGCTGTTGATGATGAGAATGATGCTGTTGTTGTTGATGTTGATGGTGTTGATTAACCGTTATATTTTGATGTGGCATTTGATGAATTATATGGCCGCTATTGCTATTTGGGCTACCAGCACTACTGCTGCTGCTACTACTGCTACTGCTGTAGTTATGGTGATGATGATGAACATAAGTTGGCGATGGATATGGTGCAACCGATGTGGACGGACGTGGTGACCAACGAGCGTGTTTCATTGGTGACACCGGACTGTGTTGTTGTTGTTGTTGTTGTGGCTGTTGTAGATGTTGCTGCTGTTGTTGTTGATGATGATGATGCTGTTGTGCTGGCACTGGCGATGGCCATGTATAATTATGATGGGCTAATGGAGACGATGGAATACTTATTGTATTAAATTGTTGATTGTTATTAGCGCCATTATTGCTGATGTGTATGTATTTTGAATTGACCGGTAGAGATTGTGCTAATCCTTGCCTGAAAAATAAAAGCATAAAGGATTTCTTTAGTATCAGCTTTCTGTTGATGTTTGTTGCAGTTAAAACTTACTTGAAACTCCCAACAATTCGTCTTTGGTATTCGGGATCTTCGGTTGGTGGACGTGCCATATCACGATGGCTCAATGTTGGTGGTGATGGTGGACTGGGTGCTTTACTCTCTTCGTCGTCATCTTCGATTTCGGTATAGTAGAATTCCTCCTCGTGATCACTTTCAGAGAACGACCCATTATCTTCGACAGAACGGCGTGCTTTTTTCGGACTGTAAATGGAAGGATTGTTAAAAAAAATATTAAAGGATTACTAAAAATACACTATTTATATATTTTGAACGATGATCAAGGTTCAATTGATGGAAAAATATACAAAATTTTGTTAAAGCTCCTTAAAACTATCTGGCCGTATGTTGGTACTATTCTATGTCCTTATTTTGGTCCCTTTATGAGCTGCATGTGGCCTAAATTCAATTTATTACTAATTCTTGAAAATTTCCCAAGTATTGGGTTGAAGAAGGACTTTCTTAGAGCTCGTGCTTTGGTCCAAGTAAAATAGTTAAATTAATCTCTTATACGACTACTAATTGTAAAAATGGGTACCATTATGTCCTTCTTAATCCAAATAAATCTTATTGATTCAAATTTCTGGATAGAGGCGTCATAAACAAAAAGAATTTAAGGGTTCATTGTTCATGTTTGTTCTATTTTTTCGACTTTAAACAATTTATACGTTTTTTAAGGAAAAACGGTAACAAAATGCACGCAAAATGTGCAAACCATAACTCCGTTTATCTAAAATGTTCTCTGACATCATCCCTGCTTTAGAATTCTCATCTACTACAATTTTATACCACCACCATTTGCACACTCAAAAGTCACCCCTGTTTTCGTGCTCTATCGCGAAATACTATACTCTGCCACACCATCCATCTCTGTTCCACTCCTACCGAACCAAGAACAGAAAACCCGTAAAATTCTAAAATTCGCAAATGGCACTCAGCGAAAGAGAAAGAAACACTCCATCTATCGCCAATAAACCAATTATTTATCGGCAGCAGCGCGACTCTACACACACAGCACACATTCGTCGTCTCTCGTCGTCGTGCGTGTGTTTTTCTGTCAAACGATCAAAGAAAAAAGTGTTTAGTTTGTAAAAAAAAACAGAAAAAAAAGTGCTCAAATTGTAAAATTAACAAAAAGAAACGATTACCCCAAACACTAAACACAGCAAAAGTGCAACTCAAAATTTCACATCAAATCAATTTTTTCTGCTACACAAAAAAATAGAAAGAGAAAGGAGCACCAGAGCAGAAACGTGTGCAGACGACAAAAAAAAAAAAAAAAAACCAGTCGTTCGTTGTTCTTGTCTTTTATTCTCCTTCCCCTCCTCTTTGATTTTTCTCGTTTCCATTAATTTTTCTCGTCACAAAAAGTTAGATATTTCTTCGATTTCTAGTCGTGTTCTTCCTTCTATATATTTTGATTTAAAAAAATCCATAAACTATTCATAAAACAACAGTTTCAACGGGGCTCTTCATACATCTAACAACTGAAAAAGGCTTCAGCAGCTAGAGCACCATTTATAATGGCGGTATCAATGGACCGAACATTTCGTGGAGTAAATATTTACGAGTTCTCCAATGAATCGAAAGTGGAGTTTAGCAATAAATATAACGGAAGCTGTACACTAATTTGCAACTACGATCCGCAGGGCATAACGCTAAGGGTCGCCATAGGTGAGTTTTGGGACCGCACAAAGGGTGGTATATAGTTATATGTATTTTCTTTTTTTTTTTTATGCTCGCTTTGGTTGGGTGGTTTCTTTCTTTTTTTGTTGTTGTTTCTTCTTATGTTATTTTTTTTGTGTTCCCCCTTGAAGCACCTCTGGTAAAATGCGTCCAAAAATAGGCACAGCTGCTGCTTGTTCTTCTAGGGAGACTTGGTAGACAATAGAACAATTGGGGTGGAGAAGTACAGCGTTTCTATTGATTTGTGTGCCCTTTTGATAGAAGAGGGATATAACTCTGCATATTTTGACCCGGAAAATCGATTTTGCCCTGCAATGTTGAGTGAGTGGCCTTCTGGTTGGAGGTAACATGAGAAATGCATCAGCAGAGACCTTGAGAGTTGGTTTTTTTTTTCACATTTTTCGTATTTGCTTCTTGGGTTATGAGATTGGTTTGGAAAAAAAAAACAAGAGGCACTTGTAAGGATTTATTTTTTAGTCTCATTTTTCACATGGAGAAAAAGAAGCACCTGCAACGTTGGGGTTGTTTTGATTTTTTGTCTTTGTTTCTTGTTGTTTTTGTTCAAGCGTTTTCGCTTCGGTCATTGTTTGGTGCGAAGGGGGCGATGAACTAATTGTATGATATGCAATTTACCTTTGGTTTAATTGAAGATATATACAGGTTATTTAATTTAGTCCTCAAGTTTTTAGGTGATAAAGGGATGAAGTATGTCTTGATAAAGACTTGATGCTTTACTAATAATTTTCTTTTTCTCAGGATGGCTCAATGTATGCCTCAGTCACGGTAGATACCTCAAGACCCACTTGAACTCCTGAACAGTCAAGAAAAAGTTAAGAACGAGCTAAATTTTTAGACTAACAACGAAAGAAGCCCAGAAATGCCTTAAAAATTGAAACTTTATACGCCTCGCATGCTTTTGCTCAGAGTGCCGATGTAAATCCAATTGAAAACTATCAAGATTCATGTCCACCCTCTTGAAGAAAGGACTAATAACCGAGAAACAACTTCAAAATAAGAGCATTCTCTGAAGGATGGACGTCTTACAGTTCTGATATTTATTCCATAGAAAATCGTGAGAACATAGACTAAAGTCCTGAACTCAATCCGATAGGAAATCATCTTTTTTTTTAACGTTATGGCCCGTACACGGATCAGATCTGGCAACTAATTGTGTCGCCAGAAACGCGATATAATTTTGTATAAATTTAGCCTTAAATCTACCAAACATAAGATCATGGCTACAAACTGTGCAGGCTGATAAGTGTTAGCAATCAAATTGGTTTTAATACTGAGATTCTGGCAAATTAGAATGCTACTTCCTTAGTATGCTATATGCCATGAAAATGCCACTTTCTTGGTATGTTACACCCTCCGTCTGTAGCCAAGCATTTAAGCTAACAAGTCGCAATACTATCAAGCTTAGATGAACAAGAGTTTATTGAAGAGTAAACGAGGTGTACGCGCTTTGAACTGAACCATAAGAAGCTACATCCGCTTTTTCAAAGCAGTAACTTACAGCACGTTTTTTTCCCATTTGAAATTCATTCTGAAAAACTATTTTAAGTGCGCATTAAACTCCTCTTGTAATAACTTTCAAAACGCTGTTCAACTCTTTTTATTTTAAAAATAACCTCAAGCACAACTTGGCTTATAAATCATTAGTACCACTTGTCTTTAAGTATTACAATATTCACATTAGTAAGTGGTAATTTACAACCAGTTTTGAGATTATTCATTTAATAAGTTTTTTTTCCCATTAGTACATGCTAATAATGTTTTTTTTCTTTTTAAATGACCTAAAGCAACTAGTGTAGGTGTAGCATGTTTAATGCTTTCTGTCTTAATCTTTCGATACGAAATATGTTTTAGTTTCTCTGATGCCAAGCTGATAAAGAGTTTGATTGCTTATCGGAGAATTACGTTAAGCAAGTAGTATTTATACTAATTATATCAATAATAGACAGATAGCAATTAAAATATGAACTTCAAAAGGAAGTAGATAAGTAGTTCATGGTTATTAGGTTTCAAAGTCAATGATAGAGTGAAATCGAATGGATTATACGTGACAGAAGCTTCTGTATGTTAATGATAAAGCTGAAAGCGTTGTTTACGTTATTCGCTAATATTATGATGTCGTAGGGTATGCATAGGCGGGGATATGGGCTTGGCAAATGAATAATGCAAGGGAACTCCCTCAGTTTAAAATTTTCAGCAAACGAATTTTTTGATTTATAGAATATATAGACAATCTCATACAGTGAACCTAGAAATATGAAGTAGGAATGCAGAAAAGCGAGTTTAAAGTAGTAGGATAAGTTGCATGGCTTTATGTTCTCTTTCGATATGCTTTTTCTCATCCTCGGAAGCGACTTGCGATGTTGAATGCTTTGAACCTTAAAAACTGCTTCACAATATTGACTAGAGGTGGCTATTTAAGTGAAAAATAAACTATAGAGCGAATGTTCATTCAAGGGTCAAACATTTCTCTTATCACCGTTTCAAAGGCCGCAATTTTTTTTTTTGCAAGAGTCCCAGACAAAACGCCTTCATTTGACAAAGTTCACGTCTCGTTATGCTTTAATTTTAAACAATTCTCGTCGTTCTGATAAGCACCTACGTCAACTGCACGCTCTTCTATAAATAAATTTATTATAGCAACTCAATTTAATGGCAAACACTCATTCGAATAGAGTCTACACTCGCACATGGTACCGTAGACTGCAGTAGGCTGGGTGTTTATGGCCTAATACCAGTCAAAATGTGTGTTTGCGTCTCGTCGTCGTCTCATTGTTTTTATGCCAACTAACCACGATAGCCCCCATTCTCCATCTTTGTGTCTTTGATTATGTTTGCATGTAATTGCCATGGGGTTCTGTGTATACTTTCTTGTTTATATTTACATTTTTTTTTTTTCGTCTTTCTTCTTTTGCAGATAACGATCCAAATTACTTAAAAGAGTTTCTAATAACAGCCGATGTGGATACAGCTCAGGTGGGACGCCAAACCCATGCCCTTACCCTGGACAATGACAATGTTCTATTAAAATTTGGAACAGAAAAAGGTTTGCTTTACAAACTATACTACATGAATGGGATTTAAAATTTTTTTCTTCTTATAGATCATCATAAATTTCGCAAAATCATAGACAATGTTAAACGACTCCGCCCCAAATCAGTATTCTCACAACGAACTGAAGAGTCTTCCGCCTCACAGTATTTTCAATTTTATGGTTATTTAAGTCAACAGCAAAACATGATGCAAGATTATGTACGAACGAGCACCTATCAAAAGGCAATTCTAGGGAATTCATCAGATTTTAATGTAAGTTTAAACTTTTTAGTGCAAAAAAAAAAAAAAATTGAATGCTCTAATGGAATCGTTTTATTTTATAGAATAAAATAATATTAGATGTTGGCGCTGGATCTGGTATTTTATCATTTTTTGCGGTACAAGCTGGTGCAGCTAAAGTTTATGCCATCGAAGCCAGTAATATGGCACAATATGCTCAACAATTGGTCGAATCGAATAGTGTACAAGATAAAATAATTGTAATGCCGGGTAAAATTGAAGAAATCGATTTACCAGAAAAAGTCGATGTTATTATATCAGAACCAATGGGTTATATGCTATTTAATGAACGTATGCTTGAGACATATTTACATGCGCGTAAATGGCTTAAACCAAATGGAAAAATGTTCCCAACACACGGTGATTTGCATATAGCACCGTTTAGCGATGAGTCTCTATATTCAGAACAATATAATAAAGCGAATTTTTGGTATCAATCAGCATTCCATGGTGTCGATTTGACTACACTACATAAGGAGGGTATGAAGGAGTATTTTAGGCAACCAATTGTCGATACATTTGATATTAGAATTTGTATGGCAAAATCAGTGCGGCATGTATGTGATTTTTTGCGAGACAACGAGAAGGACTTGCATAATATTGGTAAGAAACGCTTTTTTTTATACTTTGTTTTTGAATTAGTTGCTTAGAGAAAGGACAAAACAGACTGAATGATGGGAAGTTTCTGGACTGATCAGTAGTCTCGTGTTCGTCTGTTTTAAGGACTGTATTTCTTTGAAACGTGTAACCATTGACAGCCCAAAATAATTTGGAAATTTGTACAATTAAAATATGTCGCAATCAAGGCAGTATTCAGCAATGTTTGCGCAGAGAAACTGAAAAGAATGCACCATTTACTGGTCCCAATTTAAACAGTAAGATCTTAAAACATTTGGTGTTCGCTATGAAACAAATCTGGACTCTAACGCGTGGTTGTTCGACGCCACAGCACTCAAAGATATCCTTAATAATATCATAGTGAACGAATATTTGCCTTGAGCTGCTTATCTCCTTGCTCTAAGTAGCAAAAATCTATGTTTTATTGATTCATTGTGTTGCCTTAACTTGTATTTTATGCTTCTATTTATATTTCTGTTTTTTGTTTTAGATATTCCACTTGAGTTCCACATCCTACAAACTGGCATTTGTCATGGCTTGGCATTTTGGTTCGATGTCGAGTTTTGCGGTTCCAGTCAACAAGTTTGGCTATCAACTTCTCCGACAGCGCCTCTAACGCATTGGTATCAAGTACGTTGCCTTCTACAGATGCCAATATTTATGAAACAAGGACAAATGCTAACCGGTCGTGTACTACTTGAAGCAAATCGTCGCCAGTCATACGATGTGACAATTGATTTACACATCGAAGGCACACTTATATCATCGACTAATACTTTGGACTTGAAAAATCCCTACTTTCGATATACAGGAGCACCAGTGGCAGCACCACCCGGCACTAGTGCACAATCACCCTCCGAACAGTACTGGCAGCATTTAGACTCTCAAGGAGTGCGAAATGGTGGTAAACAAAAACCAATAAAATTCAAGCGTTTTATTTCTCTAACTTGTCTCTTCTTCCCTTTAGCTGTGAATTTGGTAAATGGAATCACGGTGAATGGACTGGGCGAGGCTTCAATGGACATCACACACGCCATAATGCATGCAAACACCTAACTAAGTATGCAAGTACGACGGTCACCTGCAGGTTATGCCTATATATTACCCTAAAATATTCAAGTTTTTTTTTTTTTTCGTTTAATCGTTTATAAGTTCAAAGTAGTTTGTAATAATTAGAAAAGGATTAGTGAGAGATGAAAGAAAGATGAGAAAGAGTTTCAGTTTTATTTAAAAAGAGAAAAATTCAATTAGAAAAGACGTCGCTTACTAGATTTCCGCTGACGCGACGCTTCCTTGACGCTTTTCCTGAGATTATGATGAGCAAAAGAATAGTAGAATTTGTTTCCGATGAATGTAAACGGTTCTCTTTGTTTGGAATACTTTTTTTATTTTTATTTTTTGTACCATTAAGTGTAGAGTAGGAAATTCTTTGCGAAATAAGAGAGAGACAAAGATGACGTGCAAGAGTGGCGTTTTTTTTATTTTATTTTTATTTATATTTCCCTCCATGATGTTGAATGTTTGTTTATTTTTTTTTTTTTTTTTACTAAAACTGATATTTCTTTTTTTGTAAAATTCATTTACCATTAAGTTATAGGCATAAATCAAACGGTTTGCATTTCTCATTAGATTTTAGTTTTTTATTTTTTCTAAGTAAGACGAATAGTTTGAGTTTTTGCTTTGATTCTGAGGTGGGATCCATAAAAGCAATCATTAGCAGTAGAAGAAGCATGAATTGGAGGAATAACTTTTGCAGCTATATAAATTAACTGGGCTATGTTTTAGGAATATTGTTATTCCATAAGAATTTTGGTGAAATGAGCGTGGTATTTCTTGGTGTTTTGCCAAATGCCATACAATATTTGTGCCCAATAGTTGACCTTGTTTCATCGTCAATTGGTATCCCGTATCTTGCTTGTTTGGGTCGACTAATTTTGGCCAACCATCCTTTCTATCCTGGGCTTTCTAAATATCACACCACCGCGGTATAATGAACTCTAAAAACAATTTTAAACCACCGTCCACCAACGAGCGTAGATGTGACTATCTTGCACATATAAACGACGTAGAAGAAGCTAGTGAGTTCTATTCTCTCTATACACTCTATTGACCGCATTTAGATCAAATTTGGCTTTCCATCTTCAGAATCAAATCAAAAGCTCATTTGTAACGTCACATCTTAGTGATAAGTGTCCACCCCTTGAATATGTAATTTATTTTTTCTTCTTTTTTTTACAAAGAAAGTTTAATAAGAGACAAATAATAATAAAAACAAAACTGAACGAAGAAGGAATTAAATTAAAAAAAAAGAAAAGAAAAGCTTTAGAGTATATTACATAGGTAGTTATGTAGCAGCGATGCGTTTCTTCCATTTCGAAGTAGAGAACGTAGAATATTATATTTTATTTCTATATATGTATTTTTTTTTCTTTTATAGTTTACACAATTTAATTTAAATAAAATAAAGTAAAAAACGAAAAAAACAAAGACGAAAAAACTTAATTTAGTTTATATAAAGACCGTAAGAGACAAAAAAACAGAAAGAGAATGAAAAATAATAGCGATAAAAACTACAATAATAAACTAAATGTAAACGCAAAATTATTTTAGTTGTAACAGTAATAAAAAGAACAAGAAAAAATGGCGATATATCAAGAAAAAAAAAAGAGAATAAACACATATGTTTTGTAATTTAGTTTCGTAAGAGGTGAACACAAAGAAATGTTAGAACACAACACTTTGGCTAAGTTGTTAAGAATCTTTTGAGAAGATGGAAGCGTTGAATCAATCTTTGTGTTGAAGTTCATGTTCATGGCTGGTGACCTCTGGCTTTTAAAAGAATGCATTTAAATCAAAAGGAGGTTACTTTTGTTGCTGATGGAAATTATGTAAGGCGAATGGGTCAATCTGCTATTCTTGGAACTTTGTGTTCACTTTTTCTTTGAATTTTTCAAGGAATAGCACAGTTACGAACCAGCTGCCTGCAGTTGGCTGAGGTCCCACTCCATTTGCGCCATCTACCGCGAGGTCGTCCTCTATTGTGCCGTTCATCGAAGGCGGATTTGAAAACTATGTTGGTTGGAAGTTATGCTCAATCCGGTCTACATGGCCCAACCATCTTAGTCATTGTATGCGAACTTCTGCATAAGTCGTACTCGCCGTCTATGCGTACGGGTTTAAAGGTTACTCGAAGAACTTTTCTTTCAAGGTAATGAGCGCATTCTCATCCGACAAAGTCCATGCCTCTGCGCATTTTGCAAGATAGTGATGATTAGACCCTTGCACAGAGTTAATTTACTTCGAGTTGGACTTTGTTCCTACATTTCCGGCTTTCATTGACCCATCTATGCTGCGGCGATATCACAACTAAACCGCCGAGTTCTTTCCAATGTCATCAGCGTAAACGAGAAGTAGAAGTAAAGACTGACAAAAGATTGCACCTCCGGTGCTGGCTTGTGGAGAGATCATATGATAGTGCGTCAATTTGGTTAAGACCTTCCTGACCATACCCCGTTCTCACCAACTGATGGAGCAGCAAGAGTTCTTTATCATTGTGTATAAATATATGAGCTTATATACGTTATCATAGGCAACTTTAAAATCGATAAAAAGATGATGCGTATCGTATTTATATTCGTTGGGTTTTTTTTTCCAAATGATGGAATTTCTGTACCTGAAATCTTGAAAGGCCCTGTCTATCGACATTCATATAATATTACAGACAAAATCTTATAAGCGATGTTGTTAAGACTTATTCTGCCTCAGTGGGAGCAGTTCAGAGAGTCTCTCTTCCTGAGGATCGGGCAAAAGATGCTGAGGTTCCATTCATCGGACATAATTTCGTTCGATCAGATTTTACTGTTGGTATATTCTCCTTACGATCAGCTCCAACTAAGCTCCAGCTTTGGTGGATTTAAGTTTAGATATCGCTACCCTCATCTGTTTCACATCTAGTTGACGGGATACTTGATTTTCATCGTCACTGTTGAATATGGCTCTTTCTGCCTGACAGCGGAATATAGGTCAAAATCGCTGTTAAGCAGTCAGTGCTCACTTTACATTCTCAACACGGACTACAATTCCACTACTTTATTGTAGTTTCGTCCCTTACTTTTTTATATGACGGAGTTGGTATGCTCATTTCGACAATTGAAAAAAAATATTCATAGAGTTGGCGAGTTCAGGCCACATGTACATAATTTGTTCGTGGTCTCACCTTTCTCCTATTCCCTCAAATTGTAGAGTTTATATAGACGTGTCTTCCTATCGTACAGTATAAGGATGTTTGTTATTTTGGATAAAGTACTCCTATTGCGTTCCAGGATCCGATGAACTCGGTTTTATTTAGATTTTAATGAACGGTGTTTGGCCCTAGGTTTACAATTCACAAAAGATCATTCGAACAATTTTAAGAGATAGATCGCATCAGACTTACATCTAATGGCGTTATTGTGAATTGAAAAGCATAGAAGGTCGACTGACTCGGTCAAGCTAAAAAAAATATATAGAGTTTCAGATTGCTTGATCTTTCCCTGAAGAACGCTTTGGACAATGAAAATCAAATAGAAGTTGCCCACAGTGATCCTTAAGATGATCAAATTCTATTCACGAATGGTCTGAAGAAATCATCTGGGCAATCATCTACATACTCTAGAGTAAGATATATTTCTATATTCCTTATTTAAATCCCTAAAATCCTTGATGCCTTTTACCGATCATTGCGTTAAATGTTAAGAGGAAAATTAAAAAACAAAAACACATTCCCTTTACATAAAATCAAGGTGACACTTAATTTTTCGACTGACCTCCATATGGATTAATCCGAAATCATTATCAATCCAAACCACAATTTGCCCTATCTCTGTCAATACATGATGCCTCCTATCTGTTCACATGTATTCATCTCTAAAATACCGAACCAATATGGAAGTAGTACCATTTACCTTGACTTAGTAGGCGAATTTAACCCACTTTACATGCCGTTTGCAAAAGGCCAAAACTATGTCAGAGTTACTATGAGTATACTGCTGCATTTGCACCAGCCCCCTCTTCATCACTTTTTGTCTCTCTGTGCCTATATACTGCTCGTGAACATTACAACCTTGTAAGCCAAAGTAAGTGAAGTGCATACATATGGCTGTAGATAGTAGATACATTTTATACAAAATGGCAAGGGAGTGTTAACGACGAATCTAGGTTATTGGGCCAAGCCGGGTTGTGAATTGTACTTCGTCGGTGGTAGTAGTAGGTCAGAATTTACAACATTTTTGGGGCCAAGGTTCCAATCGATTGTTTGTGTGTTGGGTTTTTTTTTTCCTTTCCTTTCCTTGCTTTTGGTATATATTTTTAGTAGGTGCTACTGCTACTGTAGTTGGTGGTGGCCCTCGACACTTAAAATCTATGTTTCACATAGTTTTCTGTGTTATCTACACTTTTGCACATGTTGCATTGAATGTAATTAAAACGATACAATAAAAGTGTAAATGAAATATAGCAGCATACGGTATACCGGGTGCGGTGAATATGATGAAAAATAGAACTGCAGGTGGCTTTAAATGATTGATGGAGTTTAAGTTTGTTGGCAGGTAGTTGTTTTAGTGGTATGATTGGTGAACTAGAATATGAAAGGGCAAAGCAAAATGCTTATTTCGTGGCCCAGAAAGTAAAATTGTGCTCATGAATACTAGGTCTACAAATAATTTAAGAAAATTTAGAGGGCTGACTGTAAGTTGGCTCCTTTAGAGGTGAAATTTACCAGGGAGTCCTCAATTTGTAGCCGTTAATTTACAGTCTTTTTTTTTAATATAAAGGAGAATAAAAAATGGAAAATAGTGCATACTTTTAGGCCTTACGGTTTAAAACTCAGGAGAAATTGGGCTGTTAACTTCTGGGATTCGAACCTTAATTTCAATCACACGGTGGAGTTTAACTGCCACAAGCAGTGCCTAAGCAACCACATGCTCGAGAAATAAGCTACTGGGAGTAAGGAGTCGTGTTTATTGACATAATCCTAGACTGTATGTAGCTGTCGATCGAATGAACTTTGAGACAAAAACTATTACCGTTATAGAATAACATCATTTCGTGAGGGTTGCCAGATGGGTTTGCAGATAAAGAGACTGTTTACAGTAGGATGTTATTAGCTTAGAACGAACCTTACTAAGCAGACGCTTTGGTTTGGCGCTATTTTCTTTTCAGACCTGGTTAAGTGCTGGCATTAAAGGTTTTTAAGCATTAAAAGGGTTGAGTGAAGAAATATAGAGATAGCGCGATTGCTGGTGACAATGAAAAGAATCATCAAGAGAAAATTTATGACTTCAGCAGCTCATTGGCTCAAAGAAACAACAAGCAATCGTTTTCATAACAAAACGGCTGCTGCAACTTTTGGCAGCCTACGTGCTATCGTGTACGGTTTCTTGAAATATACCTGCCTCAGTTTGCTTGAACTTTTGTCCCAGTTGATGTCCTTCCTTCCTGATTTTTCTGTACCATGCATTTCTTTCGGAGACTATACTCTATGTCATATGCTCTACATTTAAAGCAAGTACAATACATGATGCCTTAATCTGCTTCAAAAGTTTTGCCTTTAGAGCATTGGATGCTTTAAGATGAGCAAACTATCAAGGCATTGCAGATGCAGGTCTGAGAAAGTGCTCGAGTAAATGATATCTTCGAAACCTTTACAGCTCATGGTTTCAATAAGTAAGTAAGGTAAAAGGTCGTAGCTAAATCTATCCGTCTATAGTCTTGTGTAAGGAAGTGTGACCGTCTAAAATACCGGCCGGCTTATGTGGAACTTGCGGCATATAAAACCCTACTTCAAGGCCATTGTACCCTTTCAAATTGTATTTATAATTTCCAAGTAATAATGTACTCACCCAAGATGAGCATCTCGAATGTGTCTTTCAATGTTAGAGGATGTCTTCTCGGTAAAATCGCATTTCCTCCAGGTGCATTTGAATATACGTTTGTTTACCTGCAATCAAAAAGAATTACACAAATCAATTACCATGTTTTATTTACACATACATATGTAGTACTTATAATTAAGAATAAATATTACCATATCCTCATCGATATCCATTAAATATCCTATCTCTACCTATCAATCAGTCGTACACTCAAACAAACAAACAAATTAAGCGCACAAACAAACTTGAATGCCTGTAGGCATATATTTACGAAATGGATATGGTCAGGTCAGAGGTGGTGGAGGAACCAACCAATTTGATCCCTTTGCCGCGTTTTAATAATTTCACCCATAGAACATGGAACAAGCAGAAGCCGTCTTCTTGGCATACATATTTCTCCGGTGTGAGAGTGCAACTTTTGGCATCTCAGCTGTGAGTACTCCGCTTGCAGTACACTGGTTGATATACTACATCCATATCAGTTGGAAAGAGGAGAGTACGTATTCGCCCTAGTGACCCAATTTTTCTTCTTCTATTTTTTTTCGTTCCAAAATATACACACAATGTTGTAGCCTAGCTAGAAGAGCGAATGCAGCCCTTTTTACACCACCCAACAGATGGCGGCGGGTGGGTTATGTGTGCATCCCTTTTTCGGTGAGGCGCGTACTTTTCTACACAAAAAAAAAAAAAAAAACACATACTACTGAAGGCGATGCAACGAGGAGGGCTTGTTGATCTATGTTGTAAAATAAAGTGGGGTTGGGATGGTAGTTGTGTCGGCGATACCAGAGATGACCTGGTTTTAGTCAAGCAATACATATAAATGAAAGTAGTAATGCAGGGAATGACCTAGTAAATGATGGCTATATGGGTTATTGCATTATTACTGAGAGTTATGTGTTCTGTAGCAAAAGTACAGTTGTGTTTTGAATTGCTATTGCGCTTGAAACTTTAAAAAAGGGACAATTCCATTTAATGAAGATTTATGCGAGTTGTGGTGCAACGCCGCAAATGGAGTGGAGTCTGAATTTAACGAGAGAAAAGGATTTGAATTATGCCTACAAAAAAGGTGATGGAAAAATGGTATCTCTTTGGCATTAATTGAATACTTTTAATTGTTTCCACTTTGGTTTGGAAAGGTTTTAAGCGCAATTCTTTATTGCACAAATTACTTTAAAATGGTTTTGAATTGGAACAAACTTTCTTCTCAATTTGTTTTGCCGATATTTAAATGTGTGGAAGTTTGTTTTCATAATTACTAAAACCGGCTGACGAGAGGTAAAAGTCGGACGTACGGATACAGGCTGCTTTACAAGACGCATCATTGCCCTAATACTACAATGGCAACCATCCCTAAACGCAAACAAAAAAAGATAATTCCAATGCAAATCTTCCATAATGCATTTTGAACAGATCCACTGCGGAAACAAAAACGAACAGAGCATCTGCAAATGTCATAATGCAGAAGCCATTTGCAAAAGTGTCACTTGGGTGCGTCCAGCACTCCTGGTGGCTAGATACTCAAACATTTCTGATTGATCGAGAGATTCAATTTTGACTGCAAAGTAAGGCAATTCTTTTTGAGTTAGTGGACTGGATTTGAAGGTTAGAAAATTCGCCCTACCTTTTAAGTCATTGTGCAAATTGTCAAAAACAGTTTGCCGTTCCATATGTGAGGCCTTACCTCTAAAAGTTTTCCTAGAGGTCGGAACGTGCCCACTGACTTTGCATTATAAGGGAGTTTGATGGATGATGCATTATTTTTTGACGATTTGGAAAGCAACCACACTCATATCCTTACTTCCGGTTCATTTCCTTTGCTTGTATTCTCAAGCACTTCACAATTATCCGAACTAATTGAAGATAGCGTCAGCATTTCAGGTAAAGTAAATAGTTGACGGCAAAAAAGTGTTAACCTCTTAACCATTAAGTGCCAATAACAAATAGGAATTCATTTTGGTCACATGGAGACAGGAATATGCCTGAATATAAAAGCGTTTGTTATTAAAACTTTCAAGAGACTCATTGATGCCGGCTAGATCCAGCTAGCCATCTACTTTTGAACCACCAATTGGAATAAGCCGATTCTCCGAAAGCCATTGAACAAACTATTTTTGGCACATTTAAAGGCTAACAATTGAAAAATTTATTATTCTTAAAAAAAAGTTAAATTGTAATTAGTTCCAACAAAAAAATGAAAAATTCGCTAATTTTTCCGCGAACAAGCGAATGCTTCCTGCGAAGTGTCAAATTTGATTTAGATTCCACAGACGCAGTCCACATTCGCACGACCAAAACATTCGCCAGAGTTTAAACTCACAATTAGTTTTTTCTTTGGCAAATAACAAATGGAATTCGCAGATTGCAGTGACTAGATAAACAATTTAATGTATATTAAACGTCAAAACTTGCGAATATCCGCTCGTTCGTATTCAAAGGTCGCTGATCTTTAAATAGGGCTTTAGGAACCTATGACAAGTGACATTCAACCACTTTGCACCCAAAATATCTCTGCACTAAATCAATGCTTAGTGAACGTTGGGTCTTTCACCTGAAAAAAGCTATGGAAAACTGTAAGCAAGTTGTTTTCCACAGATCCACTCAACACCTTAAATTGGAGGTTGTAAACATTGTGAAATACATATGTGGACTTCGTGGTTAAACTAACGGTAAATTATAAAATCTAATCTTAAAGTAAGTCGTAGATCTATTAGGTCGCATAACACGTAGATCTAGCTATGATTTATTAATGTGTCTTCAACATAATTTTGAAACTACGGCACAAGTCAGTCCTTAGTATTCTACGCATTTTTACTCCATTCTACAATCTATCTCACACTCTTATTTCATATCTATCGTACCGAACATTAACCATCATCAGGTGTCCTTTCCTTTGGCAGCCGTATCCCATTATCTCCTTCCTCCTCTTCCAATTACCTACTCTCATCTTTATTTCTTTTTGTGGGTTGAATGCAAAAATGAATACTTAAATTGATTCACTCTCCTCCAGCATCAAGTGACAACTTAATTAGCTGAATCAACAAAAAAACAAAATAAAACCAGTCATTTCCAGAGCAACCACATATACACCCCAACCAACTAAAAATAAAGGAAAGAAATTCATCTGAACCCGGGAGGACAATAAGACAATTTCTATTTGCAATCCGTAATTTCTGTCTCTAAATTAGCCCACGAAATTAATTTTCTTACACCAGTGCTGTGCAGAAACTCCAAATTTTCTTCATCATAATGAAAAAGCATAAGAAAAACCGATGAAAAGAAAGCAGTAATGGCCCAAGTAAAAAGGACCTTTTATCTTTAACATCCCCTCGACCCCTCACAGTCGTGGTATAGAAAAACCAAAATTAAATCAATCGTTTGTATGCCAGCAGGAACGCTGCTCACAAAAAGAAACTTATAAATCCCTTAAATCACACTCACTCGCCTTGTGTCGGGTTCAGCTTCCAGAGAGACTGCTACCCTAAAGACCGCCATTAATTTTACCCTAACCATTTCCGGTACGGAGTGAGATAAGGAAGATTGAATTCGTTGTTTTTTTTTTTTTTGTCGTGTGCGTGTTTTCCTTTGGCTTTTCTCATTTTCATTGTGAAATTTCCCTTTCTCTGAAAACCCGGCGTTTGCAATTAAAAAGAAAGCTTTTCTCCACATAAAAGCTCTGCCTCTCTCTTCGGGAATTCTCTTCAAAAGAGAACAACTGTTCCAGAGAGGCTTGTCCTATATACAAGAAAAATAATCCAGGACTTCCTATATACAAAATAAACCCCCGCCGCCATTATCCTTGTATGGTTTATGTTTGGAGCGGGAAAAAAAAAAAACTTTGTCCTTTTTCACCTTTTTTGGTGAGTTTGGTACCAGCGCACTCGGCAAAAATTGCTTGACCTAGTTTTCGTGTTGCTCACTCTTGTTTTAGGGGCGAAAATTTCATCCCTTTTACCGATGAATAGATGGATTGGTGTTTCGGTGTATAGGGTGAGTTTTTTTTTATTTATGTGAAGGCAGAAAAAAAGTCCCTAAAAAAGGGTAAATAATATAAATAACCGTGTAGAGGTGTCACACGGCGCCTGCAGAAGAAGAACCCTTAGTTTATTTATAACAATTTTTTTTACGGCTCCTTAGGTCCTGATCAGTGTTGGTTGGTGGTGACAGCTTGAAATTAGTTTTATTTTTTTTCTTTTGCAGTAAGTTTGAGTGATTTGTTGGAGAATAAATGGGAAACGAGAAACCAACACAACCACACCGCAAGGGGGTCCATTAGAACCATAACCACTGATGCAGGTTATAGGCAAAATGAATTCCATTTACTTTGGGTGTCAGGTGTCCAGGCATCCTGTTGATGAAGGTGTTTCTTTGAGGAATGGGTATGAGGATTTATTGTGCGGAACAATTAGGGAGGCTCTACTTTATCAAATGACCTTTTTGGTCACACAAATTGCTATGGTTATTAAGGGACGCAAAAAAATGTGTTTTTGTAGGCGGGCATCCCTTGTGGGGATAAGGAATGTAATAAGCAGCTTTTTGCTTACAGGAAAAAAAAAAGAAAGGAAGGAGGTACTTATTGCCTATTCTTTTTGATCGATTGTAAGAGGATTTAGGACTCGTCTGTTGGAACCTAATGGTTTTAGTCCAGGTTTTATACTAATTCAAATTACATGGTTATTTTGGGAATAAGGAGCTTTGATGAAAAATAACTTCACAAAAATCAGCGCGTTTACATAATGTACTTTGCAAGCTCAGGAAGTTTCTGGTGGAATGTGGTCATGGTTACCATCAAGGATGAAAAGAGTTCAAAAGACTATCCTAAATGTCTTATTGAGATTCAATCTATTTTAAGTTTTGTGTTTTTACTTTTCGTAAAAGATACTAAGTATCGCGAAAACCTAAGCGTAAACTCAAGCGACATCTACATTTTGGCACAGATAATAATGAAAATGGCTGCGTTCACACGATAGCTTTATTTTGTCACTAACAATGTGAAGCTAGAAAATGACAGCTCAATTCTGGGCAAACAAAAATAGAAAAAAGTGGTTGCCCTGATAATATAGCAGCAGTTTTGACTAAACTTCGCGGTATTTCGAAAGACTATTTTCTTAATTCTTTGAGAACTGTAAAAGAAAGGAAAAACTTGTTCCTACTTAGAAATTTACTGAGTCGAGATTGTACAATCAAGGGAAAGTACCTATCTACCTACAAGGCAAATGAACTGACTCTTAAGTTACCCAGAATGTGAATCAAGAACTATGCTAAGTTGAAAGAACTAACTAAACAAGCCACCCACGAAATGAACAGAACGAATAAACTGATTCGCTTAGAATTTGCTATAGATATTTGTATGCAGTCGCGATCCAATGATCGAAGCAAAAGCAGGAGAAATAACCTGTCACGCAATATCCCCTCAGAAGTTAATTGAGTTCTAAAATAAACGTGTAAATTGAAGCATTGAAACTCAGTACACTAACTCAGTGAACTGACTCAGTAAAGTAACTTAGCGAACTGATTCCATGAACTGACTCCGTGAACTAATTTAGTGAACTAACTCAGTGAACTAATTCAGTGAACTAACTCAATAAACATAGTTATTTCAGAGTGATTATACCCATTAAAGAGAGTTAGTATCGAAATTGAACGCGTAGCTAGTGTAAGTGAGTCAGTTCGAGTTAACGTTTCAAAAACTCTAGGTTATGCGAATGAAAGTGAACGAGTTAACACTTTAAGTACTAATTTAACTGGCTTCCTTTTTGTTTTAATCATCTGCTGGTTGCTAGGTATAAAATTCTTCGTTGAATAGGTTCTCGTTGGTTGTTCACTTGGATCTAAATTTACTTAAAAATAGAAGTTTGGAAATTAAAAGACCCTACAAATTTTAAATCCACTCAACAAAGTGGGCGGAGTCAACTAATGTCAAAAGCTAATATTTCTATCATCCACTATCGGCAGAGAACTGCTTCAATTGAACTGTAAAGGTCATTTCATCTAATTTCTTTCTTTCTTTCAAATACCTACTAACGACTGCCATAAATTACTTTATAGAATTCTGTCTCTTAGAATAAGTTCTCAATCATTGCTTAAACTGTTACAAAGGGTCACAAATGATTGTGTGTCGAAAAGTGTCCTTCTGATGTCATTCACTGCCTAGAAAAAATACCTTACTAAGCTATGTGGCTATTACATTGTGCTTTGCTCCTTTTTTTCCGTAAATAGGACATATCTATATAAAAGACCAATATAGGACTTGAATGAGGGCTTACAATTTAATCTTCTATTGTCCGAGATCTATAGAGGTTCACCCCTCCATATCTTATCTCATCTATTGCCTTTTCTACAACGTAATTGAAGTTATTGACCGCCTGAGACTCTGTACACCACTTGCCCTTTTTGACTTACACACACATAATACCGGTTCGAAACCCCTTTTCTAATTGGATTCCCATGTTTAAGGATTTCACTTTACAAAAGTTGATCCTTTTTTTTTATAAATTACCTGTGTGCGCCGGATATAAACATTCTTAAATCCTTGTTTCCATATAAAATACATTCTCCCTTTTTAAATTAATCCTCTCATGCTGAAAATCATGTCCTTGTGACATCATCATCATCATCATCAACAAAAAACAGCAACAACACCGTAACGAAGCCCCAAAAAAAAGGAAGACAGATTTGCCGTGTACATTAAAAACATTGATACACATCGCCACAGGGATGAGTACCAAAGCTCATCACAAACATCCGAAGGCAACTTTTATCCTTCAACTCCCTCCTTCCTCCCAAAAAAGCAAAACGAGTCCTTGCATTATATGGCAAAACTCTGTTCTGTATCCTTGTTATGTACCTACATATCGTGTCATCGCCAACCCAATCCCATCTCCTCACTCCGAAAAAGCAGAAAATCAGGATTCGATTGCATTCGGCTGACTTTACTGGTGTCGCGCACAACTGAAAATTAGGTCATGCCGGAAAAGCTTACACACATACACATGCGTTCCAGGAAGAGAAGGAAACCGGCATTTTGCCATGAAACATAAACGCATCGATCCGAATAAATTTAATTATGAACGAGAAACACAACTCCCTGGAGCGCACATTTTCGCCAGAACTGGATGGTGATGGGGGTGGTGGTGGTTGAAGGCCCATTACTCCCCACTCAAAAAAAATTCAGAAGCTACCTCCACACATTCATCTACAAAAAGGGAGCCTGTATAGCACTCCTTATCAGTTGTCCTGTGAGCTATTTTCAAAGCAACCAAGCTTTACTTCAATGATATACGAGTATGTGTGTATGTATTTTTTTGGCTCGAAATATCCATTGTTTGTGCGGGGGTAAATTGGGGTTCAACTCACCCCCACCCCCTAGTAGCTCACCGGGAATCCCAGTATACTTATACACACGCAAACACAGTTAACAGCAGCAGCAGCAGGGACATAACAGCAACAAGGATACACTTCATTCTCTCAGTGTTGACGTTGTGTGTGAATGAAGAAGCGCGTCAAGGCATTTAAACAAAAAAAGGATATCCCAGGATGGAGAGAGGGTGGAGGAATTTAAATGGATTTTAGGTAGAGTGTATGTAATGGTTCTCTGTCGGTGTGACCTAATTTCGTTTTTGCTTCAAGGAGTTATGTTTTTGCCTGCAACACGGAGTTGAAGAAAGCATTAGATTGAATTGAACATGAGGTTGTTTCAAACAGAACTTTGCATTTGGTTGTATACTTATATTAATAAATCAGATCAATATGTGTGTGGGTATGTGCGTGTAGGTTATTAACTATAAAAGGATCAATACACAACGAGGTGTTGAGGATTTTGCATAAAGTTTATCTAGGTTAAATTAAATATTCATAATGCCGTTGGTAAAAGTCGATTTAATTGAGTAAGTTGGCATGTACAAAAGTTTGAAGGGGTGGCTTTAATGTTTGTAAAAGAGAACAGCTGTGCTTGTGCAAGAAACTTCATAGTTGCACTTGGAATTATAATAAATATATTAAAATTGTGGTACGCTGTTCGTTTGTGGATTTGGACGTTGTCCACTTCGACTGCGAGTGGTATTAAAATTTAATTTAAAAGCACTACCAATTTGAGTGTGCTCAAATTGTAGCAGCAATTGTAAAGTGTTTCCTCCTTCCTTTTGATACTCAATTTACTGTGATATTTTATTTGCGAGGAACATATAAGGTCTGTTTCCGAACTTTGTTTTATCTATTTTGTCAAATTTCTAAGAGCGGGGGTAAAATTTTCTTAGAGAAACACAAGCTTCCAAAAATGTACAGGAACGTGTTGAACAAAACAACTGTCCACTTATTAGACGTCAAACTACAACCGTTTGACAGAACTCATGACTTAGCCCAAAGAAATTTGTTGGACTCTTTTGAGCTTCCTCTTCTGTCAAGAAATACGAAACTTTGACGTAGTTCGCAGCTTGTCAAATTTTTTCTCTTAGAGAAAGACATATGCGGGAATATGTTGTACAAAAAAACAGGCCACTATTTAGACGGCAATCCACAACCATTTGACAGAACTCATATTTGCCGAAAGAAATTGGTTGGATTAAAATTGCAGCATGGCGAAATTTCTTACTCTCTTCTCTGTCAGAAACTACTGTGACGTATGGAAACAAACAGTCAACTTCGTGTCATTATGCAGCTTCGCTCCCACAAGCTTTAGACTCCTGATATTTATAGTTGTATTCTGACGTTCAGGCAAAATCAAATGGGAGCTCACACACACAGGTACAGATTTCAGCGGCTGGCTTGACAGTTGACAGGGCGCAGCCATTTTGTAGATCATGTTTGGATACAATTTGTTGTTGTTAATGGAGAAAATATTTTATTCAAAAGGAAGGAAATAGATAAAACATTTCATCAATAGGCCAATTTAGGCTCTGCCTTGTTCACCGATCACCGGATTCAGGCATTATCTTCGAGCTGTCAGCAGAACCATCATTATCCTCAATGAAAGTCAGGTCGTTATCAAGGCAATACGTCTTCCACCAAACTAATGGTACAAAGGAGGAGCTCGCCTCCTTTGGCTGTGGGGACTTGCTTTTCACAAATAGCTTGCGGGAGACTACTTTTACAGGATTTCACGTTCAAAGTTTTAACAGTTCTCTAAGGATACCTATTCCCCTGCATGCACGACTCGAATAATTAATGGATTCTTAGAGTTCTGTATGTATTTCTGAAAAGTTTGAGTAAAAAAATTAGGGGACATCTCTCTGCGGATATCAGCACAGAGATCAAACAAAGTCCCTATAGGTCATGTGATGGCAATTGAGTATAGCAATGGAGAACCATATAAGTCCTGTCTAATGGCGCAGAAATATGGACTCTGACAAAGTCAAATAATTGGCATTCCTTGATTCTAAAATCCAGTTCCTTTCAACCCCATTCTTCCACATATTTCCCACCTAACTTATATTTAAGTTCGTCTTGCATGATAAGATCACATTTCCACAGAAAAAAAAGACACTAATTCCCATAACATCCTGTGCTGACTTCTACTGACATTATGTCAAATATGGTGTACCAATAGTCGACTGTTTGATATTCCACCGCCATACGGCTCATTTCTCTCGATATATAATCCCCCATAGACTTCAAAGGGGATAATAGCGGGTGTGGTATTGGGTGTTGATGGAAAATCCCAACCAAAATGGGGGGGGGGGGGGGAATCCAAAATACAACACGACTATCGTGATGTATACACATATTTGTATTTTGTACAGCAGTACACACTTTTTTGTTCTGGCCGATTTGTGTGTTTCCAGGGCATGACCTAGTTTCAGCCTACCCTTGGGTACATGCATTCGACGCTCGTGAAATTCAAAGCCACCCTCTTACATCATGGCCATATAGTTTTTTTGTTGATTATTTTAATGCAATTTAAGAACGAAAAAAAAGAGAATATTCCATCATATTTTTTCGCCACCTTTTTCCTTACAACCACCCACCCACCCGCCGCGTCTAATGTCTATCCTTAAGCTGAAGGACACATTTACAAAATTAGGCTACTATGTGCGTCCTGTGCGAATACGAATAAAGAACCTACTTTCCAAAATCTAGGTTAAATATTTTACACTATTCATGTTGTAGGGCAATCTCTGTTCTTTTTTTTTCTTCCCTCTTCTTTACTCCAACGCTCTATAGGGGGTGGTAGGGCTGACCTACATTTTTGGCGTCCCTACCCTTAGGTGCGGAATTGCATGGCAATAGATAGCAGATTCGTATTAACTATGTAAGTCGCGTGCTAAGAAGGGTTGAATAATGCATTTACTCTCACGTCTCACGTGATTTATTTACGAAATGTAAACAATTTATTAAACAAAAAAAAAAAAAAATAATAATAATAACGTGCTCAGGGTTTTTCCAAGAAAAGAAGGGTTAATCCTGGTGGCGATAATGGGAAAATGCTTGGAATTGTGTTGAGCTTGTTGCACATCTGTTGGCACACTACTGATGCTGCTGCTGCTGCTGCTGATGAATGTGCAATGAAACAATTTGGTGTAGAACTAGGTCAGGGACTTGTTGGAGATCTCGGTCGCTCTTGTTTTTTTTCCAAGTAAAGAGTGAGTTAAAAATAATTTAACCTAGACCTTTAAAGATCGATTTGAGATGATTCTAGGTAGAGAATGGTTTGCAATTTTAATGGTTTTAAATGCAAATTTGTTGACTAAAGGGATAAATGGTCAGGGATTTTTAAAGAATTAAGTGGAGATGCGTTAATAGAGTGCTAGTTTTAAATCATAAAAGGTGGGAGTTTTAGATAGGATTCTGTAAAAGAAAATTAGAGCACTTTGGTGATGTTATGTATGTAAACTCTCTGAGTTTAAGATAAAACCTTTAACTGACCCCTTCATGACGCTGATTGAAATTAGGCTTAACAGCTCCCAAGAGCTTGCTGAGAATGATTCGGTCATTTGCCTCGGCAGGCGTACGTATGTACCAACAATACAAGAATTGCTTTGTTCTAAGAAACGCAATAAGGAACTAATATTCCTGCTGAAGATTGTTAGGAACTAACTGCAAGGGATCAACTTCATGGGCGATAAACCTCAACTTCAACTTAGTAAATTAGTCAATTTACTTTAACTTTACTTTTACTTTGTTTCTGGTATGCATGAGCCATGACAAAATGCGACAGACAAGTCGATTTTGATCACAAATTTCTCGGATCCCTTGTAAATAAAAATAACTTTCCTTCAATCATTTCAACTGCATGTGTATCGACGTTCTCTCGTAACGCAAAACGAGAAGGATCATACTTAGCTTGAGTGCCTTCTGCTGTATGTACATATGTATACCAACGTCCTCTCTTAACGAAAAAAGAAAACCGCACTGTACGTATAGCAGAGAACTGCATGCATCCATTCATTTGCCGATGTGAATCATTCGCTAAAAAAACAAGCCTTTCACAGTTTCTCACGCATACAGAAAACAAGAGAGTATGAGTTATGCACGAAATGATAACGAAGTCCACGTTGCGAAACGAATCATCATCCTGGTGGTATTCATGAATACTTAAGTGCGTTCTAGGCTCACATTCAAAGTATTCATTCCATCAAACTGTTCACAAAAGCAGTGAAATGCACAATTGATTTACGAGCCTTCGAATAGTTTCATAAAAACCAGGTAGAAAACCCAGAACACTGAAAGTACAGAAAACAGAAAAGATGCATAGAAGATCGAACGAGCCACTCGAAATATTCTTTGCCTTTTTTCAAATTCTGTGCCAGACAGCAAAATTAAGGGATAGATAATCATTTCTTGAAATGAATGTAAATGGAGCTCGCTTCAGATTCATTTTATGAGAGGCAATAAATGTGAGCCCAACGAATACTTTTTGTGAATGAATACTTAAAAAGCAGTGAATATTTCGTATGGCTCACAAGACGAGCCACTTTCTGCAGGTCTCTGATGCATAGCAACGTCCTCTAGTAACGAAGAATGTAAGACAACATACTTTACTTTAGTCAGCTCTAACTGTATGCATACCAAAGTTCTCTTGTAAGGAAAACTGACAGGAACTATACTTATTCCTTGAGCTAGTGCCACTGGACGTATACCAACAATCTACCATAATGAAATGACTCTTAAAAAGAGTGGAGCTTAAACAAAGAACAACAGAAGCATTTCACTTTCCCAAACTCTAAATACAGTCAGGTTTTGGGTAAATAAGATTAATTAATATTCTTTTAATAGCATTCCGATGCATACATTTCTAGCTGTCAAACAGCAGTCTTCAAAACTACACACAAGTGACACCTGTCAAAATGGAATATTTATTATTATTACATGCTACATTTAGTTTCCAGTTAAGTAATTACTTTCCACAACAATTAAGAATTTCCTTTATAAGTGTCAGTGAATGAAAATTTAAAGGTGCAAACGCAAGAGTATTTTGCTTTATCAGCGATAGATGGTGCTAATAGAGCTCATGCATTTACAATCAGTCATCCCTGTTTGGCAAATATGGATCAGTGATTGTGGTATTATGTATGCATATTTTGTGAGTATTTAATGTATCCTATATTTGTTTATTTGCACATCCCTGAGTATGCAAAGTGTGAGTAGTCATGATGGATCGCGTGTAGAGAAAAGGTCAAAACACTGCCAGTTCAAATGAACGATAAAGTTCGATCTCCAATCAAATTAAGAGGAAACTGATTTTTAATAAAATCTTTAGAATCTATTTACTTTAACAGCAGATGTTTGAAGTACCACAGGAAATAAAAGCATTGTCTTAACCAAATAGTTCCAACTGTCAGGGTGTAAATTCCCAGAAACAAGATATTTCTTTGATTATTTGGGACTTCTTCTGATTCTATTTTCTTCAAATTTTGTTTTATGTTTGCCAATTTAAATGGAAAAAAAAGCCCAATGAAATACATGAAATTCCTATTTATTTTTTCATCCTTTTTAAGGAAAAAGAAAAATTGCCTTTGGTATAATAGAAAAACAAAACCATCCCATACATCAACGGGCAACATACTGTCATCCTTTTGCTCCTCTCAAATAGGTCAGTCCCGAAGATTATATCGAGAAAAAAAAAAACAAGCATAAACTAGGTCAAACCCATGTTCTTTTTAGAAATAAATTTTCAGCTTTCTGCTTCCCTAACAGCACCCATACTACATATCCTGTGTGTAATCCTATTTCTCCTCGTATTCCCATCTCTTCACACGTCACGTATTATCCTGGATATCCTACTCTTCACTTTGTCTTATGCCTTCCCGGGGGCTTGAAAAATCTATTATGACAACCGAAAAAAATCGACAATCGAAGGAGAAATAGGTTAACGTCTTTGAAATTCGGAAAGGTGGTACGTGCTGATTGTGGTGGTGGTGGTGGTGGAACGAAAGAACACCCTTATCTTTGTACTGTAAATATAAATTCCAGAATGACGTAGAGGGAGAACAAATGACATACGATTATTGCCAGTGCGAATGGGGAATCGTGTTTATTTAATCCAAATAAAATGAAATTGAAAAGAAAAATGAATAAAATAAAAAAAACAAGAATCTCTAGCTAGCATGCAAAACAATCATATTTTTCGTTGAGTCCTTTTTTGCCGTCTCTTTTTGCCTTTGCTTATTGATATTGTTTCTTCATCTATTCCATTTTCATTTCTTTCTTATCCTCCAACGACTTCAATCAGAGTTGAGTGTCATGAAAGAATAAATAAAATATTCAAAGAAAACCATAATACCCCCCACACACACAAAGCATATCACAGGCTGATAAGGAAGGTACGCAATTATTTTGTCCTTTAGAAGGGCAAAGATGGCGCGGCGGTAAATTTGCGGAGGGTTTCCTTTTATTTTTGGGGAGCAAATTTAGAAATTAGACTAATCAAAACAAGTCACGCATTAAATTAGTGGTGCACGACAGTGAAATACTTACAGATTTCGTGAGAACAAAAGTAATGGTCCCAGATGGTAGCACTGTGGGATGCCTATCATTTTTTATACAAATTAGTTTGTCAGTTTTACTGCTGTATAAAAAGTACACGTATACTGTGGCATCATTTGACGGTTTCAAGCCGCCTGAAGAGTCAGATAGTCAACTTTGGGTAGTTTGGGAGTTTTGTTCTCTCAAGCTAAAAACCACCCAAAAACGCATTTAAATTTTGACGTTTCAGCAAAATAAAATGAAACCTCACACAAGCAAGTGCAGTTTTTTGTGACGCGGTTGACAATTGACAGCACAAGGGTGCCGCCATTTTGTAGATGGTGTGTGCGCCACTAGGTGTGGGGGGGGGGGGGGGGGAAGCCGATTTGACAGTCAAATGCAGAGCAACTGCAACAGACTCTAAAACTTATTAATAGTTTCGACTGCTTGTGTAAATCTGCCAGTTGTCAGTGGGAGTTAAGTCAAGGCAATTAAACAGAATTTTGGTTTGAATAATAGTTAAAGCAAGTTCAATAAAATGGATGACAATCTCCCTTAAACAAACTTGTACCATGCAACATCTTTAATATAAACAATGAGGTCACATTTAACATCCTTGTGGAACTCCAATTAAAAATCCATCAAAAGTAAACAACTTCTTCTATTAAATTTCATTCAACATATTCATGCTATCACTTTTCAAGATTTACGCTTCAATATGAAATCATTAAAGCATTGCACAACAATAAGGAAGTAAAGCCAAGTAAAATACACAAAACTACGGTGTCTATCTATCCAGAGCTACTTCATAGTAAATAGGCCAATAGAATGAAAACAAAACCAAGCGACGTATACTCTCTTTTATACAACATACAGGCAGCTAGACATAAAAAAAAAAACAACAACAAAAGACCAGAAGGCATACTCTAGAGATATGTATAGTCAACCACCCACCACCTCCTTCCCAGAGAATAGACACAGACACACAGTCTGATAGTTAGTAGATACAGATACAACTTTTTGGTCGTCTAAAATTGGCAACGAACTAACCATGAGGGCATAGCATTTGTGTAGACGTTTATTTTCCCAAGATTTTTCAATTATGCCACGGTGCCGATTCCAGGCATTGCTCTAGAGTTAACTAGAAACGGCAACCAGAATCCAAGCATTTGAGTATAATCATAATTAAAATGTTCTGGCCATTAGAATTCTGATGCAGCCAGCGCAGGGATTAATTCATATTTAGATTTGATGAAAGATTCAACGGCCTGCGAGGGGGTGAATGATAGATAAATAAATAACTACTTCTTCCTTGGGTGTATATACGTATGTGTATCTTTCTATCATCATCAACGCGGAAGGGAAAATGAGGTTTTCCTTCACGTAGTGCCGTCATCGCTTCTGTAAAGTTTTCAAAGTTAAACAAACAAAAACAGTAGAACGGTGTGTGTGCGCGCGCTTTTGCCAGAGTGTTTACACATTTCCATGGTTTTTGACGGAAAGGGTTGGGTGGACTAAATTAGTTCATTGTTTAGACGATAAATGTTGCAAAACTCTTCTGTTCACACAGAGCACCAGTCGATGAAATATGTATGATAACAGACGGTGTGTCCTGATTTTTTGGATAGCCAAAACGTGTTACCAAAGTGATTTGTTGTTTGTTTGATGTCAAATGTAGCCTTAGGAAAATGATGAGTAAAAAAACTGACTTACCGGTTTCGGAACCCGACGGGGAACTGTGGAATGCCCTTCACTAACCTGTAATGAAAGACAAACAGAAAAATTATTTTTAATAATTTTGTTTGAAGTGTGTTGTTTGCTTAAAATTAAAAATAAAAAAAAAATAATTCTACTGACTTCTATTTAAATTCAAAGTTCGATCAGTCTCGAGGTTACTTAAAATTTAAGGATACATAAGTCAGAACCAGAGCATAAAGGTGCGCGGACAGTGATACAGTGACGCGAAAAAGATATGCGATAAAATAAGTATTTCTTTGTGGTGAAGATAGAGCCAATGTGAATCGAATCTCGCAAGCGTCTCACACACAAACTATTCCGACCACTTTTTTGAATGATCTAAAATTTCGCCGCCATTTAATGAATAAGCTTCCAGCTTTTAAATGAATCGTATCATCCATTTTCTCAAAATTCATTTCGCAGCTGACACAAAAATGACAAGCAAAATGATCTGACACTGACAGCTGTCGTTGACAGTCGTTAACAATTGACAGCACTGAAGAAAATAGGTCCGTTCGCGTATGCTCCTAAATCATCGAATTTTTACGAATTTTCGCGTATTTTTACGAAAAGCGTACGGAGAATTTTCGTCGTTTTTCACAGAAGAGAGAGTAAAAAAATTCCCCATGCTACGAATTTTAGTGCTAGAAATTTCTTTGGGCTGGTGTGGCAAAACTTTCAAATCTGTCAATTAAATGCATTTTCAACTGTTTATTGCTGAACCCATTCGTTTACTTTTTCGCAATTTTATCTTAATCTTCTACTGAGAAGAGATTTTCCATTAACAAAAGCTTTTCACTTTCATTGAACTTGCAATTGTCCAATTCGTGCACAGTAGCCATTTCAAAAGCAAACCCTAATTGACAGTTGACACTTATAAGGTCTTACGATAAATGTCACTGGCACGTCAACACTGACATTTCACGACAAAATCAACTAAAAAAGAGTTAAAATTTAATTAAATCTTACAGTTTATTGCATTACCATTAGCAATAAACAATTTCCATGTGAAATTCCTCGCAAAGTGCAATGTTCTAAGTACCTTTTGTAAGCTATTCATGAAAAAAAAAAAAAAAATTAAACTGCAGGTCACTAAACCTCAAGGCAAACAACCCCATTTCACCGGCCATTTTATACACTTTAACTGTGTTAATTTTTTACACTCCTTTTTTGATTTCTCCACCACCATCCATTTCAATTTTTATTTTGTTTTGTAAAAATAAACAAAAACAAACAAAAAAAATCTGTAAGCTGTAGGCACTTAACCCACAAACCGACGAGCAATTTGAATTATTCACGGTGCTGACCAGAGTCAGAGCGAGCACGCGACAAGTTCGAACATGCCTCCTGGGTATCGTCGTCCGACGTCCCGGGGAACATAACATTGCTTCTTAATTTTACATATGCATATGTGTGTGAATGGGGTATTCCCGTCCATTGTCTTGGACGTTTAAGTTATTAGCCAGGTCATAATATTGCTTGAAGAGCGTAAAAATGGCTGTCTGTTTTTTTTGCAAATTTTCTGATGCAGACTTTTGTTTGTATTGACGTAGCTTGTGGTTTTTTCGTATTTTTATTTGTAAAGAAAAAAACTGCATCTTGGAAAGGTAGTAGTTGTTAACTCAGGCGATGACAAATGCATGACAATTAAAATGAGTTAAGGCATTTTTGTGTTTTTTTTTTTTGTGAAAAGTCAAACTGAGTCATTTGAATGACAGATGGAGATCAAAATCTAGAAACAACAATGTTTTTGCATTCATTTCCGGTTTGTTGTTGTCAAAGCAGAGATTTTTTTTTAAGCAAATTAAGCCGTTTGTTATAAATGTCCGGGTTGTTAACCTTAAAAAAAGTTGAGAAAATAACTCGTGCTTGACGTTTGACTTGAAGGGAGTAGTGACATTGAAATTGAATTTGGTATTGTCAAATTTTTTTCGAATGTGAATCTAAAGTAAATAGATCTAATGCATTCGTATTTTCTTATATTCTTTAAGCAGACGTAGGCCGGTGGAGAATTGCCTAAAGGATTATGTTTTATGACATTCAAAAGAAGCGACATCTATCGTCGCTGGCATGAGTTGGTTCTGGTTGAGTATATGTATATAAAAAAAATGGTGAACAGAACAAGTGGTTCCGTACATAAGACCAAGAGATAGAATCTTTTTGGACGTCAGATATGTCATTGGAGATTTGACAGATATGAAGGATCTCTCTTTGCATCCTGGGTCTTAGGCCTCTACTCATTGGAAGAGTTCTGACAGGAATTTGTTTGGCAACATCATTTAGACAACAATGCTCCACCCAAGAAGGTCTTCGAATTCCAGCACCCATTTTAGGGATGCCAAAAACGACACTAGCCTGCGGCAAAGGACGTATGGAACACAGGCAATGTGAATATTGCAGGAGAGAAGAAGAGAAAGTATAGAGTTGCTGAGGGCGTGTCCTGTTTACATTATTTTTTATCTGGTGGTGTCAGAATTCTCCAAGTGCTGAGCGAATGAATCATTGGCTCAATTATTAAGTGTGTTTCCACTGGCATTGGACATTCCAATTGAGCCAAAATAACTATCCATCAATACCCGTTTTAGCTTTCAAATCAGAGTTAACATACCTTTCTTTGGAATAAATTATATTTTAAGTAACGGAAGCAAGTCGACCTTTATAAATAAATATCGGGTAGCAAAATGTTAAACAACATAACGTCCAAACGCATAAATACTCCACCGTCTAAAACCCCTTCCGCTGACCAAAAAAAAATAAAATAGGTCACTCCAACTTTCTTCCCCCAAAGGCACACGCAGTACACAAAACCAAAAAAAAAAACCGCCGCACAAATCTCACGTCTCGCGTGGCTCGCCTCCTCTCTGGTTATCTCAGAAATCTTCAACTTAATGTAATTTAATTAAATAAATTATACGGTTCGGTTGTTTAACCTTAATAAGAACAAATTACCAAACACAAAACAGCTCTCAAGTTCGCCATTACTACGTCTGTTCTTCTTCTCTCGGGTGCTGGATGTATACGTCCAGCTTCTAAGGATTTTCCACCCAATAGGCGCGCAATTTCACAAATTTAATATTAATCACGTGCAACGCCTACGGTTTTACTTGCTGTTTCTTTTAATATCAACCTCCTCCTACGAGCTGAGGGATGCGTAGGTGATCGTCCTTATAGAAATGAAACAGCAGCAACAAACCAAAAAGTAGAGTAGAACACGAATATCCTTTGAATAGTATGACGTCAAGAAAAACAGATTTTTTTTCCAGACATATACAGAAAATCATATGAAGGTAGGTATATACTATGCCTCCTGGCATTGACATCGATTCTTTTGTCGGCCGGCATGTTGTTGCCGTCCTCGAATGTAGTCGTTGGTGATGAGGCATCAAAGGCGAAAAAAAAAAAAAATATACAGAAATCTTTGAACCTGTCGCCCTCGTCCCGAAGTTTTTCGGTGCGAATGCCATACTTCAAGGATTTTCTTTACTCACACCGAGAGAGAGAGAGAGTAGAGTGTATGTAGGTTTGTTTCCAAAGTCTACGCACATTCAAGTTGAAGGCCAGGGTTACGTTCATTTAATTTACTTTTCTTGGTAAGGATACATAGAAGGTTAGATCGTAGGCGTTCTTGAAAGGTTCCTTCACATCGTTGTCATCGTTACCCACTCAATTCACTCATCAATTACACGAATTTTGAAATGCTATTAAATCATTCAGGGTTTTTTCTGTACAAGACAAAGAAAGTAAAGAAAAAAAAACAGAAGTGATTAAGTGGGTAAAAATTAGACCGACCATAAAAGAATTTGTGGTATCAGGTGACGACTTGCGAGTCTAATCTAATCTAAAAGTACTTTATTTAGACGTCAATGCCAACTTCTATTGTGGTTAATGCAGGAAGTGCCAAAGATATTGTTTTAAGTTCTGACCTTGAGTATGAATTTTAATATTTTTAGTTGCAGTTACTGAACTTGTAAAGGATCAAAGGGTTCAGGTTTAAACTTTAGAGATGATCCCAAGATGAGTTTGAATCTTAGCTAGATGTTTGCATTTGAAAACTTAATACTAGTAGGTTTGAGCCTGAACTACTTGGATCAACAATTATTCGTTGAGTGCATAATTCTTCTAATCGTTCATCGTGTGAGAATTAATCCTATTTCTGAAATACTGCATCGCGTAGCCTACTCAGCACCTTTCTAATTAATCGTTGTCTTCCCTTTCGATATAAGTGGGCAATAACTCATTAAACACTTTGTACATTTTAAACTTTTCGAAGAAAATTTGAAACAAATATATAGTTTCTTGAGATAGAATAGAACAGTTCAAAGCAAATCGAAGCTAATGTCATAAATTGTACGTTAGGTTTTCTTCAGAGCTGTCAATTACTCTCAAATAGGCGTACTCTACAATTGACTGCCAATCCCACGTTATTTTTTCTTTAGAGCTGTCAATTACTCTCTTATAGGCGTACGTTTTCGGATATTTTGGTTTCTTTTTCCAATTATATTATTATTACGATTTACTCAGAACTACATGAAGGTAAAAAATTGATGCATCCTTACAGCAGGCTGTAAAATTTTCGAAAAAATCACTGTTTTGTAAGATTGAAAACTAATCGAAACTGGGTCATTACAAATCCAATACATTCGAACTTTAAAGGCCCAACCATAAATGCATTAAGCGTGCGATTGCTAATGTCATAATTAAACGAAAATTCTGCTCGCTGTCAAACTGTCATATTGCACATAATTCCATGGACGCATGTTAAATAGTTTTTGTCTGGCTCTCACAAAATATAGTCACACTCGTCTCTCTGTACTAAATGTGCGAATGAAAGCACTCTACGTACCGAGCCAAAAGTGAACGAAAACTCGACGAAACTGAGCGGAATGTCGATATGGGTCCATTCTACAAATCATATATATTCGCATGACTACCTACGAGAGGGGCCTTAGAGCTTAAATTAAATTTTAGTTGAGTCTTTAGGCTAGAGACGTGGTCATAATGAACAATTCTTCCATTTCCTTGTTCTAGGAAGCTCATTAAGAAGATCCTGTACAAGCCTTTAAATTGTAACTTTTGGAAGTTTTCGAGCCATTTGGACTGCTAAAACACATCTGTGTACGGATTCCTGGACCAGCTGTTGTAGATTTTTATGGCCGGCTCTCCCACAGAATCAGTCATGTATGATTTCCTGGACCGAAAAATCTGCTGGCGAACCATAAAAACTTAGAATTTGAGCGAGTCTCAGGGAATATTTCTTTTTATCTTTTCATCTGTTATTGCTTGAGAGAGTCATGTATTAAGAAAACACAACCCGCAAGGGCGAACACAGACTCATCTAGATGTACACATTCCGTAGTAAACTTCTTTCCTCTTAAAACGAACTTATTTACTACCGTTTCATCTGTTACACTACATCACAAATGTATGATTTGTTTTATAGATCCGTTCAATATCAATTTACTACCCTGGTCATTACTTTGACGCAATAAAATACGTTCCGCCATTGCATAGAGTCATAAAACTTAAACGATCTGATTTACTTTTGCTGTTCTGTTCGCGGTTTTTATTACTTTTTTTTTTAGCAATGCGATACAAATTAACATAGAGACACGGTGTATGCAGATAGACTATCAAATTGACCATCACCAATTGGTTAAACAAATTGAGTATACAATTTTTTTCCTTTTATTTCTTTGCACGGTCATTTGTATGGTTTCATTAATAAAATAATATGTGAAGCTCTGTGAGTGCTGCTTGACAGAAGCATATGTCATTTCATTTAGACTGTCAAAAAGTCCGTTACATTGAGAATGTTCAATCATTAGCTTGTCAGTTTGACATTTTAATAGAAAATGAAGTAGATTTGCTTGATATGGTTTGATATGTCAAAGAAATTGTGTGTAGAACCCATTATCTTATTTATTGGGATATGAGGAGGACTTTACTAGTCATGTTCTTAAGGTTGTTATACAATGCATTTACGTGAAGACCCCTCCAAGGTTATAAATTCAATTTTTTTCCGTCAACTATCTCTACATCCCATGGATGCATAACACAGCTCTGTCTTGAACACAATTTCTGTAGAAAATTCTTATACACACACATTGTCCTTATTTCTCGGCAACATTGTAGCAGGTAACTTCCAGCCGCAACAGGGGATCAAGTTCAACGTTCAAGATTCACAATAACGAAACATTATTCCCCATATTTCGTATTTAATTTGTTTTTTGCCAGGGTGTTCGCATGTACTTCATATGTGTGTAGAACTTTGTAGTCCATTGCATTTGGAGAGAAGCATAAGCAAACAGGTGCACTGTTTGTGGGGATACGCATGTGAGATAAGCCAGCCATTAGATTGCTATATGGTCGCTTTGTTTAGTGTCAAAAAGAAAAATTTATAGAATAAGATATAAGAAAACACTAGAGTCTCAGAGGAGACAATTTAAGCAAACAGCAGCATTATGTTTTTCGTGTCCCAGTGCCTTGTTGCGTAGCACATCCACTTGTTGGTATTCAATGGCTTTGTGTATAATGGGTTATGGCATTTATTTTGAAGCAATAGATATAAAAAAGATATATGCTTATGTACCGTGTTTTCATCCAGTCCAACGTTATCTCGCCCTGGGTCTATTGAACTACTAAAAGGTTTCCCAATATGGATTACCGAATTTTGACAGGTGATTGGGAGCATTTTGTTGAAGCTACATCTGTCAAAGTGGCTGTCATTTATTTTGCTTATCTTGCCAAAATATAGCTTTCAAAGACGTGCACAAATGATTAAATTGTTTTATGAAAGTTTTCTTATGTTCGAGGAACATTTCGCGTGCTTCGCCTATTTTACGGTCGCCATAATCGAGCTTCCGAGAGGACTATAGTCAATTCGATTCGACCGATTCAGTGAACAATCCGCTAACACCCGTACGTTAATTAAATGCAAGATCCGCTGAAAATATCGCGCTAAAGGCGCCATGTCCCATTCAGCTCGGACAATGGACATTTTGCATGACCGCTTTCCAAACATGGTTATCTCAGGAATGTTCTTTATGGGCAGTCGATTGTTGCCTCGCCTTCAAACTTTATGAAAGTTTACTACTTACATACATATGTACAAGTATGTACACCCGCATCTAGATAAAAACGATGCTTATAGCGATTTATGCTTCTATAAAATAGAAATGGCCTGTTACCTCCTAGACCAATCGGAAATAGTTTAAGTTTTTTCCCATCGCCAATACCACTAGCCGAGACCGGATCTATTAAAAGATATACCAACTCTACTTGGAAGCTATTAGGATTCATTAGGACATTTCTTACGGCCTACGATGCCAGTAAATTTCTAAAAAAAAATCATATAAAAACCATAATGAACTTAGTATCTATGTACCATAAATGGTAAAAGAAAGAACAATAAGACTAATGAAATTAATACCATAATTGCATGTCGTAATCATAAATTTCCATTAGTCCTAGACCAATGATTCCGCACAGATCCGCTTTCTTAACAATTGCACATACGCGCCGGCGGCCGGCCGTCATGAAAGCAGTAAAAACTAATCTAGCCAGCGGGGCACTAGCATCCATTTAAGTATTTTCAGTTCTTTTTATTTTTTGTTTCTCTATTTGAAATAAACCGCGCACAATCAGTTGAGATACATTATATTACTCGCTTGCAATAGTAGCAAATGCAGAGTCCATGCCGAGCCGTCAAAACAAACACATCCAAGTCCTAAATCTATCCGACGTAATGATGAATATTCATCAATCACTCGACGGGAATAGATTTGCGAATGAGTATGGTGACAGGCGAACTTTGAAGTTGGACTTGTGCACAATGGATTTTCACTTGAAATAAAGTGCGAATGCGAAAAAACGATAGAATCGAATTTAATTTATCTTCTTGAAAGTGGTATAGCTGTCATTGGTTGTTGGTCTTCAGGTTTGTTCGCTACTTTTGGAGTTGGGTTAGGTTCATGGATAGAGTGCGAAAGTTTGGGCCTATACCTTGTTGTGATAGAAGAACTGCTGATTTAAACCAATTGGGAGAGAGCTACAATTTGGCCTTATCAATTTGAATAAGATTAGAGGATTGACTTGAATGATTTGCCACAGTGTGCTCATGAAGTAGTTGGTGATTGTGCAGAAAAGGTTGGTGTTACTGTATGAAACACCATCCGTCCAGAGGCCCTCTATGGATTAAAATGTCACGTCCTGCACATATAAAGCTTGTCAGAGCTCCAAAGTGGGGTAACACAAGGTTGCATTCTTTCACCCATACTATTACTTTTAGTAATTGGCGATAAGCCTTGTGCAGCTTTGTCGAAGGGAGACGGAGGAATTCGTTGGGCTTTTACATCTCAACTAAAACTAATGCTTACTTTCTTACAGAGCTAAGGACCACCAAATGACAGCTAATGTGGAGAGGGAGACAGGTGTCGTTGTAGGCCTTATAGGGGCCCTAGGCTCCATAAGGTAGTACGGTACATAAGTAAGTAAGCAGAAGGCCTTCATTAAGCCATCGAGTGTGGTCAGAGCTCTGCAGAACTTTTCCCTACAGACATAATCGAGCGAAACTCTTAACCATGAGACGGGAAATATCAGTGTGCAAACGATAGGGACTACAGTAAGTAAGCAATATTCAAATCGAACCCTACACTCCCTTTTATGACTGATTTTACAGTCTGCGTCATTGAATTCAGCATCCAAATGCTTTTTGATAGTCATTCAGTGTTAGACTTGTAATAACTGAAAGACGAAGGAGAAAGCAAAATTCAAATAAGTTCTTGCAAAGGGATTCATTCTATTCGAACATCGGACAACGGAAGTGTGGTGGCAGATATCCGATTTAAAATGTATGAAATTCAATAGATACAGTCACGCATTTTCTTGAACAGAAACTTGTGCTTACATGCCTTAAAAGTTTACATAAACCGGATACATATGAGTAGTTTCATCAGATATATGTAGATAGTTAGGAAGAGTCACGTTTGTACGGATCTGCAAGATGCTTTCTAGGGAAATATCAAAAGCCAATGCATTGCGTTCCACAATAAACGAAAAAACTGATGTACCTACTTGAAAAGGAGGCTGCATACCAGGACACTATGGAGGACCTCTATCAATAACAGATCCATTTCTCTGGTGAAGCCAAGACATGGCCAAGACCTAGCCTAACTTTCGACATGAAGAAATTTTCAGTTCCTCAGGATTTAGCATCAAGTTAAGCCTTTAGTTTGATGAGTAGATATAAAGGACTGCTAGAAGATTTGTTCACAAAGAATGTACAACTGAACAGACTGATTTGTATTCACTGAATTCAATTATAGCCAGTTGCATCCACTAAAGTTATTGAAGCAAATGAGGTCAATTGTCAGAAGTGTATAATTGCAATAATAATTATTAGACATCCTTTCTGATTTCTATTCAAATTTAAGGCTTGCCTTCCCCAGATCCTTAGCCTTAAATTCGTATTTCTTTTTAGTTAAAATTCAATTCTCACTCCTTACATTAGAATTGAGGTCATCATTCAACAAGTTCCATAGTGTGCAACACGCTATTTCGCTGGGAAAAACCTCCACCCTCTCTCACATTCATCATCCTTGGCAACATCATAGAAAACAATAATTGGATTTGAATTAATCCTGACCAGTCTTTCATCCCTTCGTGTGCTGTTTATTTGAGTGTTTTATTGTACATATGTATGTAGATTCGTATCCATTGGAGGCGAATCATCCTCTACTCACTCTGGAAGCAGCAGCTGGCACGAAGCATAAATTACTATAATAGACTTTTGGCGCCAATTGTCTAACTCTTATATAGTAGATCTGTAGCCTAGAAGGCTCTACTATACATGTACACATGACCGCTTGCATTCGTGCGCACAAAAGGGTCATGTGAAATTTTAAGAAGAAAAAAAAAACTTCAAGCAACAACGTCTACATGGCGATGGACAGCGCGTCGTCCTACGATTGCATGTCGCCATCTCACCAGGAGAGGTATACTACCTAGTCAAAGTCCATCTAGTACACAACTACACACACATATCCACCGGCTAGCCCGTCAGTTGTAATCGCTTTCCAAGAGAACTCCTTTGTATGTTTCCTTGAAAAAACGAAATGTAAGTATATCTATGAGTATGTGTATTTTGCTCCATGGGACTGTGTTGAATGATGGTCAATGACCCGCTTCCCTCTAGCAAAGGATATCTATTTTTTTTTTGTTTCTATAAGATCGGGATCTACTTTTGTTTGAAACGAAAAATCTTGCAAGAGAGTTTCAGTTTCAGGTGTGCGCATAGTAGATACATAGTTACACATGCGCAGTGAATGGGTATGAATGACCTCTTTATTATCATGGATTCTTTCACATACGAATGTGAATAGAATGAAAATAAAAAAAAAAGAAAAGAAAAGAAAATGTATCTAGATACAAGTGGCCGGGCGGCGTTTGTTTTTCCCACATTTTTGTGAATACAACAAGTACGAGTATCTGAAAATGCAATTATCCTTTGATAGTATGGATACAACCTCGATGAGGAGGATCATTCTCCTCGGTATATCTACCAACCCAAGCCAATTTCATGTAATCCGTTTCGAACGTTTAATCCCCCACATAATGGAAGAGAGACAAATACCTAAATAGGAAGAGACATCCACCCAAGAGGATAGGCTTAGTGTAGGAAAACTTTTGCCGGTATTTCTTTGGTTTGTAAGAACCAACACATGGAGAAGTGGGTGAAAAAAGCCGGTTGGTTCAACGACTGTATAGCGTTTTTTTTTCTCTTTTTCATCCTCTTTCTGGGATTTTTTTTTTTAGAAAAATAAAACAAAAAACAAGAAACAAGTGTTGAATTAAAGAAGAAGGCAACAAACTGTTTTTGTATCTCTCTCTCTCTCTCTCTCTTTCTCTAGCTGGTTAGTATTTTTCTCCATATTCCCTGGAAATCAAAACAAAAGCAATGATAAAACTTAGGGGAGCACTAGAACTAGGACTAGGACTCAACTAGGCAACAACTGGAAGAAGGGGCGAAGACCATAACGACGCAGAATATTTTCTTTTCTATTGGGTGTAACTGGGATGTAACTTGAAGAAGGGAAGTGAAGTGGTTTTTGTTGGGGTTAATGGTTGGCAGTATCTTTGTGTGGTTGTAAATTTTGAGGTTAGAGGAGGTTCACCTTCCGTTTAATGCTGGGTTGTTCTTGAGGTTGGATGGGTAGGTGTGTGTGTTTTTTTTTTATGTTTTTAGCTTTAAGAACCATTTGCGGTTTTATAGTAGTGGATAACTTAATTCTAACAAGAACTGAACAGTCCCAAATGCCAAATAAATTTGCAATACAAGAGGGAATAGAGCTGTTGAAGTTTCATAAATTCATAGGCTCGACCAAAATTAAAAGCGAATGTCTACAGGGAGATTACATGGTAAATTGATGGACCGAGGGAGAAGTTGTCTTTAGTTTGAAAGAAGAATAAAATTTATGGGTACAAATTTGCGGGTTTGGTACATGGTGAAAGCCACAAAATGACTCATGGTTTCATGCATCATGGGTGTGAGCAAGGACCAGCTCTTGAGGGTCTGTAAGTATTTCATATTACATCCCTGTGAAGGGAGTTTATACCGCAGCAAACATACGTATATTACAGACATATCCGCCAACAATGGAAACCGTGTTAATCATTTAATCTTGTTAGCCTCTTTTCGTATCTCAGGAAAAATACAGCTGTCATCTAAAATATAGAAAACGTCAAATTGCTGTCATTTTCGTCTTATCCCTTTAGAAGCACCAATAGCTTTACTTTACAACTGTCAATTCTGACAGTGGCAATAGGTATAACAATAGTTGTCAAATGATTCCACTTCTGACACTTTGTTATTACTTTTGTGATTCAGGCAAGGTTTTGTGTAGGTTGTGACTTGTACTTGGACTTAGACCTGCTATGATGAACCTTTGATTAGATTGATGGAAAAAGTAAGTACAAATAGTTTAAACAAGAGTTTCTATAGGAAATTATATCTTCCACTTCTGATACATGATTCGGCTTCACAAACTAGATTTTCTTCTTCGTTTTGGTGCTAAATGTTGCAGCTGCTAAAAAACAAAGATCAATGATTGGGGTATTCCAGTAAAGTCAAAATTTGGAACTTGTATGTTGGATTGCTACATACATTAAATTACTATGAACCCAAAAGGTTTTTAAGGTAAAAACTTGTACACATTCATTTTGAAAATTCCTCTAAAGCTACAAAACTTAGCTAATTCCTCTCCCCACTGTACTAAGTACCAACTTGGTGTAAGAAACGTCAAAATAAGAGCTAATCCTCGAAAAAAATCCCTCAAAATTTCCTCACAACATTCGGACAAACTGAAAATGTAAACAAACCAAAGTGAATGCCCTTTGATTCTGACGTCACAAGTCTTAAAATAAAACCCACGACAACTACACTGGAACCGTGAGGCCAGTCAACAAACGAGAACCAAAACAAAGAGTGTAACGAACCCAAGTGGTTGTTGCATACGAGGATAATACCACAACAACAGCCACTTAAATCCAAAAACTAGGAATAAAAAAAGGGAGATAAAACGACGCGAATAAACCCAACACAACACAGAGAAAAAGAGAAGAAAAAAAAACAGAAATCGAGTGGAAGTAATAAGAATGAAACGACACAAACGTTGAATTAATCAGCCAGAGAGCGCGCGGACAAAAAAAAAAAATGTTGAAAAGGAAAAAAAACGTAGAATCCATAGAGAGATAGCCATTGTAGAAGCACCAGATAATGGTGCTCCAATGCACTATCCATTACGAATAGGTAACAAGATCATGCATAAAAGGGAAGCGCAAAACCGGTACCGCTGCTCTTGCAGCATCATCATCGCGCAGCGCATCCATCCGATTGTGGAGGTAGCAGCAAACGTCTCCGAGTTACTGCTGCGTAGTATTAGCTTGGATACACTAACCGGAGCGATGAATTTAAATTAAGCAAAGCGGACGCAGGAATGGTACTGAAGAGATGCCAATACCATGCCACAACGGATGAGAAGAAGGCTGTTATAGGCATTATTATACGGAGACGATGCAATAAATTGAGCGACGTGGTTTCTGTTTTTGTGTTTTTTTTTTTCTGATCCCATATTCCTAAGTTTACTTACGACGTCCTCTTTGGAGTCGATGTGACAATATGCGAACAGTTTTTTTTGTAGGCACGTTTTTTGCTTTCTTCTATTTTGATTTGTTTTTTCCGCGTTCCTTGACCACCAGTGGATTTCTATTATCTATACTCATGATATCTATCTATCCTTTGTCTGAGATTTATTACGACGATGGTTGCTGTCTAAATAAGATCGATAATTGAGCAAAAAAAAAAACTATAAAAAGAAAGAAAAATATCGATTTGTTGACACTTCTGACACTTAAGATGCTGATCACTTTTCTTATTTTTTTTTTAATCGAATAATTTGATTTCTTTTTAAATGACTTTGCTTTCAAATAAGATGATTTCGATACTAGAATAAACAACAGATCTAACCAAGATGGTTCCGAAACAAGGATAGACAAAAGATTCCACTTCTGACACCTTTCAAATTTTATTTTGAACGAGTTTAGACTGATGTCATTAATATTTACTTAAACCGATTGAATCTGATATATTTCCTGAGATTATTTTCCCTGCGGCAAGGCAATGATTTGGAATAAAAGGATCACAACTCTCCTCTGCAGTTTGCTTAATAGCACCTAAATGATGACAGGTTGGTGCATCAGATCAGAGAACAGAACTGTCTATAAAACAGATCAAACCGGCCATGATGCATTTTTGACGTTTGAGTATATTGATTCAATTCCCTAATGTCAATTTGACAGATACCTTTAAAAGTGTTACCACTTTACCTCAATTCTGCTGTCACAAATAACCAAAAAGTATACACACAAACAATTTTATGTATGCCAATAAAATGTCCACATCTTGATCGACCTACATTCTAAACAAGATCATAAACCTCCTTTTATCGTAATTCGAGTATAATAAATTCGATTTCTCTCGATCAAGTAAGTGAATTTAAAATGAACATCCAAAAAGGATGGGACGCACCCATATTAACTTAAGTATCACAAATTAACATTTTCTTTTTTGTGTTTAAACAAAACATCATTCCGTTAACTGTCAATTATCTCGACTTGAAGGTGCGTCTTCTTACGAACCAAAAAGAGAAAAAATAAATCTCGGACAAAGGCCTAAATAAATTCCAAGCTGGATGAGGTCGAGGACGGTCATTGAACACGTCGTATACACGCTGGCATCCCCCCAATAAGTGCCTCTGAACTTTGCTAATCATTCAGTTGTTGTACAATCAAAAAAGAAAGACGAAGAATTCTTATACGATGGCTGGTGTTTTCCTTTTTTTTATTATTTTATTTTCGAATATCTTTTCATTTGGTTGGTTGTTTACGTGTCCCGGCATTAAGAACCGGCTTCGTAGCTAGTCATAAACTCCCGGTACAATCAATTTAATGCCTACGAACTCTGTGCGTATACGCGACCGAGCTCGCGCGCTTTTTTGTTTGTTTGTGTATCTTTTGGAGCTGGTGATCTGTTTCTGTTGTTCTTCGATCGTTAAGTTGACTTTTTTTTTTTTTTTTTTACGAAATCTAAGGCTCGTTAACGTATGCGTCATCAGTATTCTGCCACAAGGGGTGGATGACTCTGATGTAGTCTATGATATTCTGGAAGTGACGCAGCGATAAGTTTTTTTTTTTTTTGGTTTTTGTCGCATTACATAAATTAAAGTCAATGAAATAAAAGAGTTCGTAGTCATACAGATACAGTTGTGCGATGAGATGATAATCGGATATTCACTGGAGAATGGCTGTTCCTAGAAATGCTAAGCTGCTGATCGTCTAATGTTGGTCGTGCGTGCTGGATGAGAGATAGTCCGACTATCAATCATTGGACTTTGGGGGAGGTTCTTGATCTTCTCAACTGTTATAGGATACATGCATATATTTGATCAAACAAGATCGTTAATAATTCTGTCAAAGTAAAATCATAGGTAAAAATCCTAACACGCATGTGATGATGCCAATCTGTCCTAAGGGTGGGGACTCTAGTCAAACTTCTAATGACAATTTTGCACGTATCATTGAATCCAAGTAGTACTAGACGTCCATTGATCAAAATCTCGTACAAACTTCAAACCCTCAATTATATCGGAAGATTTCGCTTGAAGCGTAGACAGAAACCATTAAATATTTGCTTTATTTGACATTTCCTTCCTATGATTGATGATAGATCATACTTTCGAAGGTGGAACAGAAAGGTAATTGCAACAAAGTAAGCAGCTGTGTTGATACCTGAAAAATTGTTGCAGGCAACTGAGGTTAGTTTGGACTTATTTTTAGATTTGATCTTAATCATTCCAACTGACATGATTTGCCTCTTTTATAAATTAATTCGAAATGCGAAAAATATCCAAAGTATGTAGCTCCTGCCGTTGTACCCAAATGAGACAAGGCCCTTCGAGCCGTATGAGCTAGACGAAGTACCAATAAAACCCCTTTAAATCCCCTTCCATGGCCAAGTTCTATGTCCATACAAAGTAACTTGTTGATTTTAATGAACTAATCACAACAAACAGTAGGGATTTTGATACCACTCGAAAAATGCCCATGTAAACATTCAATCGGTCATCGACCCCAGGCACGTGTCAATGTTTGATTAATTTTTCCTCTTCGCAATAAAATTTAATTTTTCGCTGCTCCATAAGGTATGACAAGAGTGCTACTATCAAATCCAATTTGTTGCTTTCTTGATAAAAAAAAAAACACAGACTGTCAGTTAATTTGTTGCAACTTTTAAGTACTATGATACTTTGTGTTTTGTTTGTTCACGTGGCGGCAATAACTTTTGAACAGTACAACCCAGAAATCCTCAGTAGGGCATTGCACCCCCTTAGAGTGTAATTGACACGTCATTTAAATTTATGACCATGTTTTTGCGTTGCTCGTTTTATTGTTAGATAGCACTCGTGTCATGTATGATATTTCAATTTTCTCTCAAGAAATAAAAAAGGGGCAAACTGTGATGCCTTAGAAAAGCCGGTCGGATCTCCCCTAGGGCCAGATACAATTCCACATTTATAATGTCCTTTGGACTTTTCTACTGCTACTGCTACTGTTACATGTCATCATAAGTATCGATGTTGTAAAACGCAGGAAATACGGAAAAAAAAAAAATCCGCCGCACTCACACACTAGTGTAAGAATTTGATGTCAATAACCCATAAAAACAGGAAATCCCCTTGCATTTTGTTGACGGTCGGGAAGCTTGGCACACAGCCGCCCCTGCTTGGAACAACAAACGATTTATGATTCCTGGCGATTAAGAAGGGATATTTAGGGGTGTAAGCGTAGTGTAGACCCGCATATGGTCACCCAATGCATTGGGATTTTTCTCCCTCTCCTTCCACACGCATGAAGGAATTGCTGTTATTCCTAGATACATAGATATAGATGTACCTATCCATTTGGAGCTAGAAGGAAGGTGCATTGGATTGTAGTTGTTGTTGGACAGTGTTTTCTTTTTTCCTTGTTTCCATCCAGTGTGTTCTATATTTCGCGCGTTTTTTTTTTTTTTTCCTGTGACGCACGCTGTAGCGCCCCCTCTGCTGCATGTAAGACAACTATAACACGTTATATGCCTACTACTGGGTGCAACAGTGCAACATCCCTGCTCGATGTAAACAAACTTTCGACGCCGGTCGTCGCTCCATTCTCGTTATGTTTATGTTTTTGTTCGAGTTTTGCTTTTGTGTCGTCGTCGTCGTTCGTCGCTCGTTCGTTTCGTTTGTCCATGTCATTGAACCTTTCCTTTTGCATTCTCTTTCGTTGCACTTTTCATTGCTCTGTGATGCACAGAAGACCTGTGGAAATGTGTGTGAGCTGGTACTGGGTTGTTATAAGTTTTTTTACTCCTCCTTTTTTCGGATTATTCTCTGGATTTATTTTATTAGACCGAGAGAGTTACGTGTGGTTGTTGGACTGGTTGGTGTTTATTTTATGGAAACTAGGCAGTGGAAGATGATTGCAGCAAGCATACACTACACATTCACGAACAGGGATAGAAAGAAGGGCTAGCAGGACGCAACAGGGCGCAGAAGAGGAAGCAAACTGAACGTGTGTGTGTTTTTTGGTGGAAGATGTAACGATTTTGGATGTAAACAAAGAAAATGCCGGCGTTTTTTCCTCTTCTCTTTTTGTTCGGTCTTTGTTTTTGTTTTGGAAAGAAAATGCGGGAGGAAAAAAGGAATGTTTACACACACAAAATAATATATGGAAAATTTTGTGGGAAATAATTTTGGATTAGAATATTGTTTTGGTACCGCTAGAGGGCATTGACCCGGAGTTAAGTGCGATGTTGATAGATGTTTGATAGAAAAAAATGTAGGGAAATGGATCCATTTTGGCAGCAGGAAGTCGATTCAACTGAAATAATATTTAACATAGTACCTATTGTTTTAGATATAATACTTAACACTCAGAAATTACTTATAGTTTGACATGTTTTACGCTTTCCTTTGAACTGTCATAACAAATGTCAAACTTGTAAATTTTACTTAAATTTGTGGCGAACAAGACGTAACTATAAAAAAAACGTGTTGTTCCTTTCTTTCATTTTGCACACCACATTTTCAGCAGTCTGTCAACAACAAAATGTACAGAATGACTCAACAAAATGGTTGCGTCCATAAAAACTACCGCCGATTAAAAATAAGTGCGTGAGCTCCGATTTGATTTTGCCAGAAACGTCAGAACACATTCAAAATTTGCTCTTGTGCGAGCCAACTGTCAAATCGACTGAAGACGACCGGAAAGAACAGTCTCATAAAATCTGTCAGTTGCCAGACAGTTCCAATTCCTTTATCAGATGGGGCTTTGGCAATAGTCTGGAAACCTTATGATAAAAGCTTTATTGCTTAACTTAAGTTTCAAGACGTTTCTAATTCATGAACTTGTTGGAAAGCGAAAAGTCCTCGCCAGGAAGATATGCTCTTAGACATTTGACGTCCGTTAATCACTCAGTTAGATGGGCTTCCGATCATTAAAACCCTGTCCTACTTAGAAGACCTATGCATTGAACCTGAGCGAACTGTCATTTGAACCTTGAATCAGCTTATTGAACTCAGTAATTAATCCTATTATAGCTACATCGTATTTGCTGTTTAACAACTAAGCTTGCTTGTCTAAACTCGTAATAATTGTTTGCCAATTTGTGTGTCATAATTTTATTTCCTCATTTCAAAAAAAAAAAAAAAATACAAAACAAACACCCACCAGACTAGACCTATCAAAATCAAACACAGACATAAAGTCAGTAATTTAATCGCCACTATTTTGCACTTTTTAACACAAAACAACTTTGGTTACGTATATACAATCCGATAGTGTAGGTACCACTTCAATGCGAAGATATATCGCCAAGTGCACCCAGACTGCTTTATCTACTGTACACTTGTCGGGGTGATAGTAGTGCTGCCACTGATTGCCGACACACCATCGTTTACCTTCTGATAGATTGAGACATCATGGTAAAAATAGTTTTTCGTTTTCTTTGCGATATCGTGACGCAAAATGAGTAAAGAAAAAAACCATCAAAGCATTATCGAAGTTTCGAGGTAGACAAAAGACTTTCAGCGTTATCAGTTTTGGATAAATGAAGTTCATTGTCATCAAGGTCATAGTGACACTGGAAAATTAGATAAAATTCGAAGTTTATCGCTCGGTAAAATGGGGATTTTGTTGATAAGATTAAATTTGACAGTGGCTCAAACATACACAGTTATTGGTTTAAGTGCCTACAAATAGAAGAAGCTGTCACTTTTTGACACTTTGGCTTTCTGAAAGATGCAAAATCAGTTTGACGTAAGCTTAATGTCAAAATGAATTTTATTAAGAGCCAAAATCCTTCAATTTGTTGTCTAGGGCGGCTCCAGGAAATGCCTTAGGTGCCTGAAACTAGAGGACTTTTTCTGGGACGTCATCCTTCAGACATTCTGATATTGCTCTGCAAATAGCTTTCTCTTTTAAATTCTTCTATCGATTCACGTCAAATCATAAAACTTCAACACCATATTAAATTCCATGACAACTAGCCAAAGTAAGTATGTTACCAGCATTGCATTGCCAGCTACACACTTATTCTTTAAGCTAAAACCTCATCTCCACGAAGGTTATCTATTGTTATTTTGATCGCAAATCAATGATAAACTTAATTCCAAAGTCAAAAATTTCATTTTAACCAATAGATACTTCAAGCTCATTATGAATTCAATACGTTGAGTTTTTCTTTTTTTTTTTTGCAATTCCTTTCTATGCATAAATACATATGTATATTGTAGTATGGAAGTGGCAAAGAAATCATAAAGTGCAATTGAGGCATTACCATGTGTGAAGGAATATAGTGGCACACTTGACATTGAATATTCACTTGAATAGTTAATTTTATTCAAAAGGCCAATTGACATTAAAAATAACTTTTAATTTTAAAGCGCATATAACTAATTGAGTTTTAAAGTAAATTTTATCTAAAACTAATTAAACTTTAGTCAACGTTTTTTTTTTTGTCACCTTTATAAGTAATCGCCATGACATTTTATGCATTAAAGATCATTTGATGTCATATCTGTCAGTATTAATAAACTAGTTTCTTCTGGGCGGCGACAAAATAATATAAACAAAAGAAATAAAACAAAATACAAAAAAGAAGAAAAGAAATCGTTCTCCTGGCCTTGAGATGTTGTTGTTTATTTTGTATTTGTACCGTTTTTTTTCTTATAAATGACAATATAGAACTTAAGTTGAAAATGTCAAATTGCGTTCGAAATGATACCCCCTATTAAGAAAACAACATTATTTCTATGTTTTTGTTGTTTTGTTGTACAACATTTTTCTCATCAAAGGAAATAGCAAATGACACAATTAATATAAACAGTGCTGGATAGAATGAGAGAGATAAAATACATTGAGACGAGAAGGAAAAAAGGCGGAGTAGATTGGTTAAAATTAATTGAGGTTGGGAATGCCATGGCTAATTGAAGAATAATTTGGCGTATTGCAATTGAAATCGTTCACTACCGGATGGTTGGCAGTTCAAGGTATAAGCAATTGAATGGCTATATCCGGTTCGTGTTGGTGTATCTAATCAGATTTTTACACTTTGCATTTGTTAGGTGACTGTCAGACTAATGACAGTAGATGTGTGCACGGTTGTCACCTTGAACCGGGACGATGACAGTGTGACGTTAAAGAAAGTTTTTTTTTGCTATTTTGTATTTATTTTCTTTTTGAATGTTGCGGTTACCTGTCACTTTAAAGGCGTCGAAAGTATGATTGACATTCGTCTAAGTTTGAGCATCTCTGACCGCAAAAGTTTTTTTTTAACAGGCGCAGTGGCACTGGGTTTAACTAGACGACGCAAAATGAAGGAACTAATGGGAGTCTTTATGACCATGGAAAAGCTAATTTGAACTGTTTGACCGCAAACTAAAAGTCAAGCCGAGAAGTGTTTACTTCTGTCTCAGAGTAGGCAAAGGAAAGTTGTTGGTTTGAAACTTAGGCACGGCATTCTTTCGATTTTTAATGGGGCAGTCTAAATTGTTGTTGGAGTGAGTTTTTTTTTTTTTAGATTCATAGCGTCTAACACTACTGTCTAGCCTATGGAATGTCAGACTGTTTTATTATGCATTCATAAAGCCATTAAAGCATCCATTTGCTTTTAATCGTCTACATCTTTTAAACCAAATACAGAATGACATTGAAACATTGAGTACTTTGACACCACTCCCAAAAAGAAAAAAAAACTACTCTCATACTATCCAAATACAACCAAACGACATAAATGCTTTCATTAATTGCACTCCAATATCCGGTCGATAAATTTTAAATAAAGAAACAATCTGTCATTCTTTTGTCCATTTTTGTATTGTGTTACCAACTGACAGCCATTTTTTTTTCTTTCCTCCATCACAAAATTTAAACTCGCACACCTCTTTACCTGCAAAACAATGAAACAAAAGTGCACACAATCATTCTGTGCAAGCGCCAAGGTCAAGTATTTATAAAATGACGCAAGCAATGTGTCGACACACAAGAACAAGCTAAACGCGTATGTACATACATTTCGTCTTCAAATCGTCTAATTTTATTTCGCACACAAAAACGCGAAACGAGCAAAAAAAAAAAAACAAAAAAAAAAAACCCAGCTGTTAGTGATAAAACTTCGAGACAAATAAAAATAAATAAAAAAAAAAAAAACTGATTTGATATTTGCCGGTAGAATGACGTGATAATCTACGCTGTTGCCGGTAAAAAGCAATCAACGTCGGTGGTTGTTTTAATTAAATTTCGCTTTTTATTTTCAACCCCCACTAAAAAATAAAATCAAAAAAAAATAAAAAATAAACACATACAGAAAGTTTATATAATAAAATGTTGAGCGATTACGACAGAGCTTTACTTTTTATGACGTTTATTTTTAGAAACGTCATATCGTTGAGGTAGTCCGCACCCCTATTTGGGAATACATATCTCCCCGGGGGGCTTTTTCGTTCCCACATCACACACAGAATTTTTGGAAATTTTCTGTAGTGAACCATCATTAAGATGATTTAGACGGTCGCTGCTGCTAAAATAAATCATGAGTCAGATTAGTCGTCAATGATCGTTGCAAGCGGTCTGATGTTCATTTTTTTTTGTTTAGGTCATAATTTTAACAACCAGTTGGGTGTTTTTTTGTCAACATTTTAAATCGAATGTTAAAGTTCTTTGTTGGGGAAAGAAGGGGGAAAACAGTCTTTAAGGTTCAAATCATAAAAAATTGAAATGTCATTCGATGTAAAATGTTTCCTTTTCTGTCACTTTGACAGAACTGGTTTTGATAAAGAAATTAGGTCAAAAGATGATGTTTGGATATCAGACAACATCTCTGATTTAAATAAAATAGAAACATATTTTGACATTCAATGCAAATAAACCGGAGTAAAGTACTAGATTTTCTGTCAGGCTAAACATGAACTACTGGCTTCAACAATTAACTGATTTGTAAGATAAAACTAAAAAATTTAAATCAAGTTTAAATGAGGATCGCTTTTGTAGATGAATGAATGAGAGAATATTGGGCCATAAACAGACAATAGGGGACCAAAACCTAGCGTGTTCTGCGTGGTATACATACAGCACGTATAGAAGGCCGTTTCCGGGTGGCAGAGGTAATTTTAGAGAAGCTTTCTCGTGTTTGTAATACTTTGGATGTTTAACAGACGCTCGAAAGAGATAGGACCGTAAAAAATAGTTTGATGGTATGGTCTGGGATTCGAACTTGGAACCCGATGCACAGTAGCAATTGAGCAACGGCATCTACATGAATGAGTAGTGCGAAAAAAATAGATTTTTCAATTCAAGATTCAAGTTCCTTTCCTTAGATACTGGTCAATCATGTCTTTGCAACGCACACCGTCGATCGAACTTCGAAGAAATTTTTTCCAAAAACGTCACTATGAATAAATCTATATAAATATGGTCGTAGTTTGTGTGCTGCAGAAAGTGAAAATAAAATAATTAGTTAAGACATCAGCCCATATCTGAGTTTCACACCATCGCGCCTAAGAGTATACTTCCTTTAAAACCTATTCTCATTATATTTAAGTAATATGCCACAGAAAAGAAGATAAACTACGCCGTAAGCCTTCTAATCCAAGTGATTTCTCATATGTCAAATTCATTGACGTCTTTCAAGACCTTCTCTCTGAAGTTGAATTCCGCATATTGCGTCATTTTTAACGTCGGCATTTTTAATCAATTCACTTCCAAGCCATTGTACTCAACGCGATCGTTTACATATGCAAGCGGTAAAAAAACGTGATTTTGTGATTTTCAAAATTAAACAAAATTTCATTTGCCTTATTTCGCACGAGTCTCCGAGTTCGTTTCATTAACCCCTAGACGAGGCCACAGGTCACTTACAACCGACAATCGTGATTGTTAAAAAGAATATTATGTATATACATTTTGCACTTTCCAAAAATAAACATTTTACGCTATTCATTCAAAATGAAATAAAAATTCCCACAAATAGACAAACAAGACTACGTGTGTGTGGGGGCAGCTTAAAATTTCCAAGTCTTATGCCAATAAAAAAACCAACAACCACCCTCTCTATACTAGCTAGTGTTGTTTACGTTTAGAAATCATTTCGGCAATAAACAACACCCCTCAGCTGCGCCGCTGTTGCACTCTCTAGTACAATCAACTTGAAGTTGTTTTTCTACTTTTTCTATATTCAAATAAAAATTTGTTGGCCTTGAAATAGGTTGATTGCATTCCGGTCAATGATATTTGTCATACTCATACTCAATACTAGAAACAAATCTTTATTAAAATTCCAACCAAATGGGAGGGGGTTGAAATAGAGAATACACACATACCGAACTGTCATAATCAGTTGATGACATTTGCATAAATGACAGGAAAAAAAAAACATGTCATAACTAATATAAAACTTTACAAAAGTGTTTTGACACATGTTAAGTCAAGTGTGCATCTGGTGAATGAATCTCAGTAGTTACCAGGTCAATGACTAGGTTTTGAGAATGATTATGATTCAATTTTGTTTGGAGGAAAATTTACTTCTACAATGACAGGTAATATTGTGGCATGTCTAGACATTTTCCAGTGAATATTTATTCGTTTCGGTGTTGGTTATTAATTCGTTTTGAATTAATTACCCCCTAACCTGTGTATTGTATTCTTTTTATACCTGGATAATCGACTTTTGGTTGTTAAAAAACAAAACAAATACTTAAACTCTACTTTTATGGCAAAGAAGGTGGCATTTGACGTTTTTTTTACGAGCATGTATGACTGACAGCAGGATATGAGGTAGTGGTGGCGTATACGTAACACTTTTTTTTCTTCTGCGTTTTAGGTGATATTTTTTTTTTCTTTTATGTAACGAGTTGTTAAGTTTTGTGTATTGCGTGTAGATTTATCAGGTACATGTCTGGCTGTTGAAGGTCAAATGGGTAACCTTTATTTGAAGACATCGTTAAAATTCACACAGAACACCTTGAATGGTGTCATTGATTTCAAAGGCGAGACAAGTGAAATTGTTGGGTGGTTTTACGGAGGGTTTTGAGGGTGGTTTTCCGATTTAAAAATGTATAGGGATTTTATTGAGTAAATTAAGTGTTCTTTTATTTTATGGTGCTTCGGTAAGGGAGTTTACTAATTTAGGGACTTTACGATGCATTGAAGTGAAGACTTTTTGTTCTTTTAATCTGTTTCTTTGTCATAAGGCGGCTGTGATTCTGTCTGGGACGTACCACATTAGATTACTAGTGAACATACGGCCGTTCAGTCAAGAATAGTGGTAGTATGATCCTTAAACTTCTACTAAACAAACGCAATTGTACATCAATAGGCAATCTATTGGACATAGTAACGAGATGAATTTTTCTGAGAACCTGCACATATTAGTCCAAAAGCTAGTATTTTCCAAGACCTACTCTGACACCTACAGTACCATGATCAACTACTCGTTGCCGTGACAGCGAGTAGTGACTATCGTATAGCAAGTTTTTCGCGGTCGCTTGAGTACTCGATATGACAGTTGATCGCCTGGTTTAACTACCATTTGCTTTTGTTATATAATGGTTTGAAACCCGGGTTTATCTCTCCACAGAAAGTGTCCTTACTAATAGGGCATACTAATTGCTACCTCCTGCTATCAGTTGTTAATTTTTGACGTTTTAACGTAAGTGACCCATTTTTTAGTTAAGTAACAAATATTTCATAAACTTACTTGCAGTAGAAAACACAAATTCAAGTTGACTTACCTGAAAAAGAGAAAAAGAAAAAGTGAATTATTATTTAAAAATAAATAATCCTATCTAAATGTTACAAATGTCATCAAGCATGTTCACCTTCCGCTAAGCCAATGCGTCATAATACAAATTTACATCGATTAATCCCACCAGAAAACCTAATCCCATGCAAAACTCGTCAAAATATAGCACACACGCAACGTAATGTATGATGTGTCAAATAAAACTTTGATTCATTTATTACCAAGTTGTTGCTGGCCTTGCTGGAATACCATTCTCCTCTCTTTTTTCTAAAAATACCTCCTAGTGCACATGCAATAATTCTATGCCACCTTCCTCCTCTCCTAGTGCACCGCCCCAAAAGCCCAATTCGCTGAGCAAGAAAATGCATAATTAAATTTCCTGTTCCGCTACATCATCTACCCACCGACCAGATGTTCTCATTCAAATTTGAAACATATTTTCAAAAAAAGTATTTTCGAGTGCACACAAAAATTTTCTTACAAATCCGAAATTATGAAAATAGACAATTTTGGCACCCACTTTTCTCAAGTACTTCGAAGGACTCGCCATGGCGCGACACCGTCCCGCTTTCTAATTAGAGCAAACGACAAAAATGCAACCCAAATGTCTGCAAATAGAATTTCTTTTACGTTTGGATTTAAGCCAAAACCAAAAGTCTACGGTCTTTTTGAAAATATTCAATTTTTTCTATTGATTACTAAAAATAAAATTCTGACAAATCACGTTGTTCGAATGCATTTTCGCTAGCTCGTCAAAATTGTTTTGCTTTAAATAGTCAATCGACTTTTATGGGAAGAAAATCAATGAGTGTTGGAACTTTATATGGCGTGTTGTAAATTGTTAATAAAATTTGACAACGTATTGAGTGCATCAGCTGACTATAAAACATTTTGTTATAGTTATAGGTAGTTGTTGCTGTTTCGGGGAATTCCCGATTAATGCAAATGAAAATCAGCATAACAGAGAGAGATGAATACAAATCGAATGGTAAATGGAGATTAGTTTCGTAAGCGTAGAGCACACCTTTATTTTCGTAAGATGGTGATGCAAAACTTAATAAAGGCTAATTTTGACCAGAAAAATATAAGGAAAGTATACGCACAAAAAATGATTTTGAAAGGATAAATAAATATTGATTTAGAATGTAAAGCTATGTGTGTGCCTAAAAGTATGCTCGGCTTTTTAACTTTAGGCAAATTAGAGGTCTATTTGTAGGCTAAGCGATTAAATTGATTTTTAGTCGACTTTTCTTCACATAAAATCAAAAATTTGAAATAATTTCATCTCGAAAAATGAGACAGCGATAAGGACAGCTGGAAGAGTCTGAGAGAAAACACTTCCCAGGCGTTGGGACTTTTATTTAAGAGTAGGTAATGTGTCAAAAAATTTAGAAGCCTTAAGTGAAGTACATTGGGTCTTTTACATTCAATATTTTATTTCTTTCTTCAAAGAGTAAAGCGTAAGAGTAATAATTCCTCAAAAGTAATCTTTATACCGAATTTTCAAACTAAAATGGACCCTCTTTTTTAGTGTGAAATTTTAAATGAAATCAGGCTGCATCAGGAACCAAAATATGTAATTCTACTTCTATCTCCGATAGAAATTTCAATCCCTCAACTCACTCTAGATAAATCGAATTTCTCGATCACCTTCATTCACTTTCATCCATCCAAAGTCCAAAGAGTATTTCGATCTATGTTCTAAGACCAATTAAATCCCACTTCGTATGTATCTCAAATTTCACGCTTGTATTTATAGAAATAAAATTTTACCCCAAAGACCCATCGATACCCATAAATAACCAAAGTAATCCAAAATAAATTCCTGTTTATTAACTTTTTCACGGTAAAGTATCTAAATGTATGCATTTATGCAAAGAGAAAAAAAAAATATATAAAATAAAACAAAGCAGATACACATTCACCTAGTCATACATCTTAGTAGCTATACAGTTAGACATAAATGTATCTACAGTAAAACAGATTGCGAGGGAAATATTTTCTCAAGGTGACGTGCATGCGCATTATAGACCAAACCGGCTTCGTCAAAGAACGTATTCTGCCGGCTTTTTTGTTTTTTATTTTTGTGGAACAAAACAACAAACAAAATCTCTAACAACACTCTAACGATGTTGACGATGATGATGATGATGGTGATGGTGGCGATGACGACAAAAACCGGCAAAACTTCCACCACCATCTACAAACTAATATCAGCGCCGAAAGGGGTGGCTCGAGACCGAACAGCGAACAACGCTCGGGAGGTGGTTTTGCTGCTGGCTGGGATAGGGTAGGTACTTAATAACAATGCCACACGAAAGCCGGTTTAGGGATGTGTGTGCTGCTTGGGTAGGTGTTGAGGGCGCAGATGCAGAACGAGATGGTTCAGTTGGTATCCAGTGGGAGGGGGTCATCGGGAAAAAAAACATCGTTGCACGTAATGCTCTACCCACAACCCCTATACAGATGTTGGTCTTGTATGGGATATTCTCCACTCTGTGTGTGCGCATTGCAAGAGTGTGTATAGAGTGATGGCACACCAACGCCATTCGGTGACCTTGAATACTTGCACAAGTCCATGGCATAGATACATATTTTGCCTTGACAAAGCTTGCAGTTTTTTTTTCTTCTTCTTCTACTCTTTCAGAATTTTTATGTTTTTTTTATTTCTATTACCGCGGTTTGAGTTGTTATATGATATAATGGGATGATTTTTTTTTTATTTTTACGGAATTAATTTTTTTTTTTGCTGTTTGTTGAGTGGTTCCACTTTGAGATACAAAATAAAGGCAAAGGAAAAAATAAGCATTAATTGCACTGAATGACTGTGAAGTTTGATACTTGACGTTGCGATTTTAATTTTTTTTTCCTTCTTTTGGCTGGATGAATTTCTTTCTTTGGGAGATTAAATGAACCGAATGCAGGCGGGTTTTACTTCAATGCCAGAGTTTGAAGCAGTTTAGAAGAGTTAATTACACGATCAGTATAAATTTTCGACTGTATTTTGACAGTAAGTTACGTTTAATGATTGGATGATGATTGGGTAATAATGGCGAAGAACTGGTAGTTAGTCATAAATTATTTTGGATTTGAGGTGGTTTTTAAGATTTCCTTTTTGTCGAAGAAGAAGAGCTCAGACAGTTTAATGTTTAACGATTAGAGGTGGTAATTATCCATTGTAGTCGGTAGTTTAAGGCTTTGTTGCTAATTTGTAAGAAATTCACGGAATGACAAGGAAAATTTGTTGCCAATTCAGCGAATTGAAGGATTTTTCAGTAGTGGGCATTCACAGTCCTTGGTCCCAGAGAAGTAGGTTAGTTTTATTTGAGTAAATTAAAGAGGAGAAGAGATAAACGTACGTTATCCTAAGACCTCTCACAAACATCTATTGAACGTCCCCATTAAAACAACAACGGTGGCGTTAAAAATCGTGGTAAAAAACGCCCTGTGCTTTCATCATCTAACTCACCTAAAGGCCTAACCATAATTGCATTAAGCGTGCGATGACTACATATTGTCAAAATTCAACGAAAGTTCTGTCAAAATCCAAGTGCAGCCAACCATGGAGGATACGTGGTCATATTGCTTTTGTCTCTATCTCTCATAGGATGCAGTCACCCTCAACTCTCCGTACGGAATGTGCGAATGAAACCGCTCTCCACGTATGGAGACAAAAGTGAACGAAAACTCGACGAAAGTCATTCTGGACGAGCGGAAAGTCATTCTGGACGCAACAATGAAATTTTGTGTCATAGATGAACTAAATTCCACGGTCAACTCAAACTTCCCCAGCCCCTTCATTAACGGAAACAAGATGAGCCTAAATTAATCTAAATCATGTGTGAATACATGGAAGCGAGCATGCGACCAAGCCCTAACTATAAATTTGTCGAGTTCTCATTATTGACAACAACAAATTGTATGCAAAGCATCTACAAAATGGCTGCGGGTAGAACTGTCAACCGAAATGCGCAAAAAACGATGAAAACCCTGAGCTCGAAACATAGTCTCACATTTTCCTGAAGTGACCAGGATGACGCTGTCCTAACGCTCGTATGTGGTTTATACAACTTGTAGAAGGCTACAAATTGGAAGCCTAGAGGCAATCCATCAAAGATTTTTCACAGCCCTACCTCTTGCGACCGTCTGACAAACATTCAAGAGTATTATTGTCAACTTCTCAAAAACCCTCTGCTTTCGAATGAGGTCTCTTCTATGCGTAGAAACCCGTCGTATCCTCGCGTTTTGAAGACTCTTAAGTAGCTTGTCTGTATAAGACCTGCGATAATCGGGACTACAGTTTTACTGTCTTTTCTACTCAAGTTCATTAAAAATTCCGCAGTTCTCAGGTTGTTTTGCATAACTTGAACCTCGTTTCAGTGCTGTCAGACAGTTTAAAGCTGGGTTTACAAGCAGCAAATATACATATGTATATTAAGTTCATAAATCTTAACTATTGCACATCCCTATTTATGTAATAGAGTTCGCAAAACTTAAGTACCCGAACTGGTTTGTGTCAAAATGAAGGTAAAAGTCTTCGCTCGATTCATCAACAAACTCAAGCGAGCGAGTGTCCCACCAAGCAAGGTTCTAAATTAACGTTCAACGGCATTTTAACGATCTCTTATAAATCTAAAAATATATTTTAAGACCGCAGCGTAGACAGATTGGACAAATTTATATCGAAAATTGCCCAGTGTATTTCTTTCTCTTAAGAAACTCATCACTGAAGCACTGAAATGATTTCTCGAATTTATGACTCACAAGCCGATCATGTCTTTCCCACAAAACCTAGCCCTTTTATGTTCAACACCCAAGTGGCAACTAAAACCTCATAAAAACGCCATCTTAAGTGTCAATAAAAACTATGCCACTCTTCTTTATATGGTTCTGGTTCGTGTTCTAAGATTTATTACATTTGCACAAGTGGGTGCGCGTGCGCGCGCTGAGAAGCCTCCAACTGACTTTGGTTGCGCAATTCCACTCTCTAGTGTCGTTGTTGCATCAGCAGCACCAACCAACTAACCAAACTGTCAAGTAATAAATCGCACACTCAAAACCAATCGTTATAGATGTACGTTGTGTATAATTAACCGAAGCGTTTATTATCAATTTGTGAACATTTTGTTTTTTATTTTTTTTCCCTAAGTTTTTTTTTTTTTTTTTGCAACGATGCAACTGGCAGCGGGGGTGCAAAGCAACCTCTCGACAAAAAAAAAAGTAAAATGCAAACAAAAAGGCAAGAGGAAAATTCCCAGAGTCATACACAACATTTGCAATTCCTGCCCGGGAGAGAGCTGCTTGCTTCGATATAAAGATACATTCATATCCCCACAATGCATTTTGTTTATATACTACTGCAGCTCTGATGGCTGTGTTTGTATGAGTGACACGTGCCGAGTTCACAACTTCTGCAGTTTGCACATTTTCGCCGGCCGGCCGGTTGGTTAACCTACTAACACCACAATAAAATCATCCCCTCCATCGGCGTACACAGAGAAAAGCCTTTTGCAGATACATAGATACTTTTTGAAAGGGAAAAAAGCAAATATTTATATGTTGCACAACATCACTTGCTAGCTACGCCGTCGGAGCCACCACCAACAATTGATTTATCACATTTCGCCTGACTCTGACGAGTGAGTGTGTATTTGAGCGACACGCGCGCTCTTCTCTGCATGTGTTGGTGCAGTACTGCAGTACCGATGTGCATTAAATCTATGAGAGTGAGTATCTTTTCGTTTCTTTGTTTTAAGCAAGGCGAACCACTTTCAAAAACTACTTCCGAAAACTGTTATTATCGATCTATAAAGCCGGCTTTAAACCCTACTTACAATGAGATACGCCGCCGCCAAACCCCCGTCTTATTCTCAGCTAGTGTAGGTGGCTGGGTGGTTAAGGCCCGTTTTAATATGGATTTCCATTTTGTGCTTTGTTCAAGTACGAGTATGTATTCAGTATGTACATATAGTGCGACTCAACGACAATGACGGTCGACCTTCACTTGTACATGAACTCGAAAGTATCTATAAAATAAAGCTAAGGCCGAACGAAAAAAAATAAACAACAAAATCTTTTGCACAATTATGCAGTTGCTGCTGCACATTGGGCGAGTATCCCCAGGGAGGGAGGTTGGGAAATCGTTACAAAAAAAAAATTAAAAGAAAAAAAAATCCGTATCGACGGCACGTGTATGAGAGAGGGGCCGGTTGTGTACACTGCGGCTACGTAAAAATAAAATACTTTTTCTTTGCCAAAGTCAAGGATGGTGTTGGATACAATTTAAGGTGGTTTTGGGTTTCGAAATGTGGTGGTCCTCTGAGTGTGTGTTTTTCTCTTTTTTCTTGTTCGTTTGACATACTGTTGTTGATGATGATGATGAGTTGGGTGGGTGCATGCAGATGGATTCTTTCTGTGCATGTATCTGGAGTTTGCTATGAAAGGTGTCCTACTTTCGACTTTTCCGAGGGGTTGGAGGATAATACAGAGCTCCACAACACGTGCGGCAAAATGTCCTCGGTTTTTTTTTTTTTTTTTGTGTGAGCGAATCTAGTTCAGGAAATATTCGCATACACGTGGGTGAGACAAGATATAATCTGATATCCGTCTTCAAAGTGACGATTGATTGATATTCGTTTTTATTTTTTTTTTATTTTACTCTCATCAAGCGGCGGGCTTTGGGAATTGTTGATGAATCATATGCTTTCGGGATTTGATTCAATTGTTAGTTCTTTTTTTAGATATACAATATAGAGCTCAAATGGTTTTTGAACGTTCAGGGGATTTGCCAGTGAGGAATAAGTCAAAAATCAAAAGAAATTTGCAAATTTTTTATGTGTAATTTTACATGTTTGACTCATTTAGGTCGAGTCACTACCCTTGAGAGGTTTCACAAAGTTTTTCAGTGAGATATGCTCATATTTATTCGGAATATTTTAACGTGGTAACTCACGTTGCATTCAAAGTTAAACTCTCCAACTTTATGGAACATTCGTTACAGTTTATCCATTTGATAGTAGGTTGACTTTTTGGTAACTCACGTTACAAGTTTAACGTTGAACGTTTCTTACAAGATATTGAAAGATTTTTCTGTAAGACAGAATACAGAATTTTATGAGCAATTGCTTTAACCTGAGAAGCCTGATTGATTCACTCTTCTGTGAGAACTTTAATCGTAGATCTAATCGTTCATGTTTTGGTAACTCAAGTTACAAAATCGCCGCCTTTCAGTAAATATTTCATAAAATCAAGATCAAACGTAAAGTGCATCTATTACGTCGAAGATCGTATATCTTTTAAGTGGCAATTACTCACTGATGCATAGAAACAAAACTATTTTATTTATAGTTGAAGCTTTAAATAGCAATAAGTATCAGATTGACAACTGATTAATACAATGTTTAACACATGGATACAGTGTCGGCTAGTTGATCATTTTGAGTGTTGTAATTTCAGAAATATTTCCTAAGAGGAGAGTAAATTAAGTTTCAATCTGACAAATCAGAGTTTTTAATAAAGTCACTGTTCATGAACTAGAGAGTCAACTCTGGATCGTTTGACAGATTCGCTCCCCTAAGCCAAAAACTTCCGATATTTTTAAATGTATTCTGTTCAAGCAAAGTTGAATGGGAAATGGCAGCTCGTAGAGCTCACAGACACAAGTAAAGATGGCTGGATTGACAGTTCAGGGGGCAGCCATTTTGTAGATTATGTTTGCATACAATTTGTGTTTGTTAATTGAATAACAACCTTCCAAAATATTTTGTTTCAACAGAATGAAAGATATAACTCGACAAATTCATAGTTAGCTCTTCACATTCAGAAACAGAAAAATTTAGGCTTCGCCTGTTTACGGAAATGAACTGACAGGGGAAGTTCGAGTTGGCTGTATAGTTTAATGACAAATCCTTGATTGAAACACCAAAAATGCTGGCATGTGAGCACAAAGGCCTCTTTAAGTAGATATATAAATCACTGTATTTTACTGGATGTAAAGCAAAATGTCAAAGAATGGTCTTCTAAATGCAACTGTCAATAGCTTTAAATTGACAGACACCGACTATATTACAAAAACTGTTTTCTTATTGAAAGTATAAATATTTATGAGGTTTTGTCATTTAACATTTTGTACTTTATGCCCGATTCACAATACAGCTTTGTCTGCTTCTCTTTGACAATCATTACGGGAACTGCTTTCATGGCTTCTGTCATTTTCTTTTTGAATTGTCGGTCAGCTGTATTTTGTTGACAAATGAAATATGTCTATACCTTTATTTTAGCTTTCAGTTTTCAGATTGAATTCCCTGGAATCATGAACAACCTAGTACGCATTGATAACAAATTCTCACAAACTTCAAAGCGAAGCAAAAGTTCAATTGTTTTGATTTCTGCTTCGCTTTGAGTAATGTTCTTACGTGTATATACGAGTTTTTTTTTTTGTCAACCGAAAGCAACGCACTCAAAGCGTGATTGTGATTGGGTAAACGCATATCCTATGTTCCAATCTCAGCTTTGTGTCAAAGTTCTCAACGCGAAGCAGACAAAGCGGTATTGTGAATCGGGTATTAATGTTTATAGTTACTACAATTCAGACAAATTGCGTTTAAAACTCCACACAAATCATAGCTCTGACAGTTAAACGCAACCAATTTGCTTAGAGCTAGAATATAAACTTTTGATATCTCGCTCAGATCATAGAATAGAAATCATGCAATATGACATCTGATTACAGAAGTCAGACTGAGTGTCACTCCTGTAGTGGCTTTTCGAAACCAAACAGCAAATGTGCGAGATAATGACCTTAAAACGCGCCAAAGACGTATACATGTTATAACATTTTAAAGGCGATCTAAAATGGAAGAAAAACAAAAATCAAAAAAGTTGATGAACTGTCAATGATAGTGACTCAGAATGCGGTTTACGAAAGCATTCAGCGCAATTTTAATGTTTAAACTTTTAATCGCCTAGACATTGTTAAACGTTTGCATTTGTCATCAAAATCTCTCTCTAAGAATGCCTTTTAAATCGCCACATGCTATGAATAATTCTTTCAAATCGCAAAATCGCATTCAGTATGTGTCACCTTGTATAAGAAATTCAAATAACAGCCGACTAAAGGTCTCTTGATTTGTAATAATAACTAGAGAAAACGTTTGTTTTATTATTATTATTCTTGTTATTCTTCTAAGGCGACAAAATAAGCCATCAGAATGAACGATAAATATAATTTTCATTTAATTGCCCGTCACATTACATCCATACATACGTACGTACTTGTATGTATGCCAATAGCAGCGGTGACATTTGCACTAACTATAATGTCATCTAAAAATGACTTAGCTAAGTTTTATATGTTTCATTACACTTTCTGCTGCCACACATACAAACACATACAAATGACATCTAAAAGCGATTATATTCTTTATCTATGCCAAGTGCACTATTTTCATGTTCAAGGTGACAAAAGAATATTAACTACACAACGACATGTCGCCAAGCCGTTTGTTTCTTTTTTTTTTTGTGTTTGACAGCCTTTTGTTTTCAATCACTCTTCGCCGTTGACAGATATGCAGTGGAAGAGTATAATTTTTTTTTTTTGACTGTCACTTATGATGATTATGATTTTTTTTTGTTTGCCTTTGTTCTCAAAGTGTAGGTAGGATGTTAATATTTATATGATTTAAAGATTAATTCTGACAGCTAGTTTGACAGAAGGCGGTATATAATTTTATATTTGAATTTTTTCCATTTGTCATTCGTCAAGATGTAACAAAAAGTTAATTGCACCGCTTATGACGCAAATTAACTTCAAAGTCGGCAGTGAAAGGGCGTATCTATTCGTTAGCTGCATGATTTATAAATTCAAACGTAAAATGACCTTGAATGCAATTGTTCTATCTCTGTCTAAGCAAACACTTAGTAGACTTTTTGTTGCCGCACATGCCATATGTGCTATACGATGACAGATAGTGTGCAACTAGAACATAGGGGAGCCATATAAAGTGCATTTAATAGCCGGCCGGCTTCTGAGTGGGACTGTATGGCGTTCTATATTTTAGTTTTGGTTGAAATTAAAAATACCTTGTGCTGCCCCCTTTCGTTAGTGAGGCCACTAAGAAAAGAAGAATTTTACTGTCAACAACATGATGGGAGTGGGCAAAATATCAATCTACTTGGTGTTTTATTTTTACAATGGCACCAACGAATATTGGCAATTGCACTCCGTTAAGTGTTTAGTGAAACTGATTTTTGGTTTTTGGCTTACAGTTTTGACGTACAAGCAGAGTATTTTTGTTCGATGAAATGTTTTTTTGATGAATGTCAGTGGTAGCGCGTGTCTTAAGGTTTTGTTTTTATTTTCTTTTGCTTTGCCAACATGGCTGCGAGCCATGATTTCAATTTCTTTGACACATGTACGTCAGTGTGCATACAAATGTCACAGATGCAACGCTCATGTCAAAAAAAAAAAAAACGAGAGGAAGGGAAAACTTTGTACCTCGCTTGACGTATACATAACAATTGTTAGCGATGAATCGCTCGTGTGGTTTGATGTTAATTCATGCACTGCGAGTAGGTGGTTATATCAGGTATTATATGAAGTGGAATTTTTCCCCGACACTTTATATGAAAGGCATTTTCATTTGTGCCGTAAAAGAAATAATGTATATTCATTTGGTTTTAATTCAAAAAAACAATATAGACGACAAATTAGCTCAGACATTAGCAAGTCATCGGTTGAGCAACGAGAAAAGTTATTTAGATCAGGATGCTTTGAATGATTATCATACCCGAGGGAGGAATAATGAATTAAGTGACACTTATGCCAAGGCTGATGTTAAAGTTAAGTTATGATGTAGGATTTCATTTTACTTTCACATGTTTTTCGTGCTGTCTTTAAGCAGCACATTGATCATTTAGAAGATAAGCTGTCAAAAGTAAAACTGTGAGTAGCATCAACTATGCCTGCATTTGAATAATCAGTAGGAAGTGTCAGTTTTTTGCACTTATTATATCAAGTTAATCGTATGACGTTCTTGAAGTTTTGACGTTTGAGATTTGACAGTTCAAAGTTCAAGCAATCAGAAAACTATAAAATCGTCAATAAAAAACTATCAAGCTGAGCGTCTTTTCGTGTTCGACATTCGAAACTTGTTTGACGTCCATATAATTGCTCACCTGCTAACCAGAAAGTTTGAGATTTTGAGCAATATGTCACAAATTCCGTCAAACAATATAGTAAATAGGGCTTGACCCAATACTGGAGCTGTTTCACGTACGATTTGAGTCTATTGACATTTGACACTTCAAATATTTGGCACTCAAACTTCATCTGTCACTCAAGATCTTACTGAAATCCGACGCGATCTCCTCTGGCCTAAATAAAATTCGTTAGCGTAGCAAACTTAAGTCTAGACTTCTTATATTCCAAACTATTTATTTAATTAAGCACGTTCATGTACATTCCCTTCGACTTTTAATTCTTTAGAATATTATCATCCATCAAACAAATTGTCTTCCAATGAAGAACACTACGTCATGATCGTGCATCGTCTGTCAAGCCTCTTGTAAACAAAGTAATTTATTCTTTACTATCGCTTTTTTTTCTTTTTTGTTTCATAATAAATAGCCGCAAATGCTTATTTACTCTTTTTGATTGCTTGATGCAAGGGCAAGCATGCAATGCGGTTTTAATCATGTGAAAATGTATCTATACATCTTTCAGTCCCGCGTCGCGGAAGTTCCAATTTCAAACGTTAAATTACCTTCACAATGATCGTGCTGATGCCAGATAGAGTAACGTATTCCACTATAGCTGTCATATTTAATGATGACAGATACTATTTTGCATTTAAGAGATGATTTCATAGAAAAAAGTTATTTGCCTTTGTGCCTACAAAGGGCGTAGTATCTATGACGCACTAGCGCACACATATGCTGTTTCATTTTGGAAACTTATCTCAAGGCTGTCGAATTGGGAAAAATAAAAGGAAGTGTAGAAATAAGAGAGGTTAAAACAGCTTTATGTTGCGCAATACGTTAACGATAAATCTAAAAAAAAAAAAAAAAATAACCCTGAAATATTTTTTGAGGCAATCATGCTCTGTGTTAGAACACTGATGCCATAGCGAAGGGCATATTGTTTGTGCTTTGTGTAATTTATTAAACAAAATTCATAACCTCCAATGCCGACAATTTGAAGGGTCTCCGGAGAACCGGCAAACGTTTTATTGTTTGCGTTCATTTTTTGTGTTTAAATTGATGCTGTTCCAACTATGGAGGCGGTTCTGCGGTAAAGTTTAGATTAATTAACATTGAAATGTAATTTATTTGCTTACAGAAAATTTGTTTTTCACATTGAAACTCAAGGTTTTCATCTTCTGTGAAATGGAAACTATCCATACCTGGGTCTTAATGGATAAATCTGCCTTATAATTGTGCGTTTAACCTTAAACGTCAAGGCTAGAAGGGAATTGTCATGTCATTTTGATTATTGATGGGCACTGACACAAGACGTCGTTAGCCTTCTGTCAGAATCTTTATGACTCATGGTCATTTTGAAAATAAAAGCCACACTAAGTATCTAAGCTGTCAAGGAATGTCGGGATTTTATTTCTGCTTACTTAAATTTACTGAGTATGTGTTGCATCAATTATGCGTAGTTTAACAGTTAATTTCAATGTTTGACATAAACGTCAAAACTTGGGGTTTCTGTAAAATTTCTTCCTTTTCACTGCTTCAGAATTTGAGAGTCAATTTTCTGCTAAAGTCTTATGTAAGAATCTAACGTTTGACAATTTGGCACAAAGACTTTGTTCTGTCAAACTTGCTTAGAAAACGCACTGTCAAAAACTCACTAATTGACGTTATTAACTTCCGGAATAATTGCTAGACCATTGTGCAGTTTCTGCAGACATCTTAACGTAGACCACTGGGACCATTCAAACCAGCGAGGTCCGACTCGTTTGCTGGTCGGTGTCAGAAGTGGGATTTATGTAAACTATTACGAATCCACTTGGTCGGCAACTTTTTCCTGCATACGTAAATCAATATATCTTTCACCAACTTTAAGATGAATCCGTGTGACATGAAAGAGAAATAGGGTTCCACCTAAGTCTAATCAAGCCATAAATTGAACATTCTAGCCTGAAGGCAAAGAATATCCAAAAGCAATCACATAAATCCTTCAGAATTGTCATCGACGCAATTGCCTTGCAATTGGTTACAAGTTTTCCATTAAAATTGTTTGACAGGCAACCAGCAACAGGTTGAAATTGTTCGGCGTTCATATGCAATTGGCATTGTTGCTTTGTGGATCAGAGTTCATGACGTTTAAAGGGCTCTCATCGCTACAAGTTGTGGCTGCCAATTCCAAGGATCAAGTAAACTAGAATATTCTAGGTGTTTTCTTTTAGAAAGATTATGTACAGTAGCATTAGCACGACGTGTCTTTTTCTTTGACATTCTCCCAAAGCAAAACAAAAAATCTCCAAGATAATCGATTGAGATTACCTAGGGGAAAATGAAACTGAAGAAAGCGAACGCTGTCAAGTGTACTAACAGATCCCACGGGGGGAAACAAAGTCTAATCGACTTAGGTACACCGGCGCAACGTGTACCAGTGAAAATGCAGTATCTTTTGGTAATAAAAGCAGTGTGATTTATTGTTATTGACAAATTACTGCTGCACGATGATTGTCGATAGTTGACGTGCACAACAAGTACTAGTAAAACTTGAAACTTGTTTCTATGGAGCTCGAGAGGGAAATGCAGTAAAAGTGATCGTATAATGAGAGGTGAAAGACCAAATTGTTAGAGTCGATTGTGTTTGGGGAATTCAGGAAGTAAGTGGAGAAATTTTTTCCCTGTCAGCTTGAAGTTTGAAGACTTACTTTTTTGGTTGGCTGCATTGATGGCTGTAGAACAGGTTTTACATTTAGGAACGGACAAATATTTGTGTCAGAAGTGGACTCTGTTATTAGTTATTCGGTTAATAATTGGATACTAGTGCAACTAAAAAAATGGGGAATACTTTTTTAGATACTCGTATATATTAGCGAATACTTCAAAGTTGATAAGAAAGTGTCAGAAGTGGATGATAATATAGAATAAGCTGTTCTACCTGGACTCATTTTCATGAGGAAAACATTAGCTAACACGTTTAGGAAATCCTTTGTTCCCGAAAGGCTATTATATTGTAGAAATCCGAAGAAATAATGCTCGAAATTCAGTGACGAGGTGTCAGAAGTGGATACTATTCTCTCTGGACATTTCCATGAGAAAAGCTTCAGCTTTAATGTAGAAATGTTGCAGAAAAATCAATGAAATTGTAGAAAGCCTTAGAAGAGATTCATAAAGTCAATTAAATACTCGAAATTTAAGGTTACTTTTATACGTCAAACTTGGTAGCTGTGAAACTGTGAAAGACTATTTATAAAGGATTTAGATATCTCTGAACGTTGTCAAATTAGCTGTCAATTAATAAATCTGTCTCTGTCTGAATGTCAATAGTAATTTTCTTCCCTGCTCTCTTATAAATGTACTTAAAAACTTCATAAATTTGTGAATTATATTAGAAAAAAGTGCTGGGTATTAATAAAATTTTAAAACCATAAAAATTTCTGCCAATTTGTTTTTGCAAAATTGTCAAAAGTCTCTATATTTGCCATTCTATTCTTTATGACGTCTTGTTTAAAAATTTTGAACGGGAGATGACAACAAAGATGACAACTATTAAACACATTGTAAAACGTCAAAATAAAAAGAAACTTACCCTTCGTTTGCGTGGTGCATCATCATTATAATCCATAACAATGCCCTCATCCGATGTGGACAATGATGTTGTACGTATACGTGCACTATCCAATAAATGATTGGCAAATATTTTACCATCATCACTTAATGGCGGCGATGATGAACCTGAACTCCATGCACTGGAACTGCCTGGACTTGAACCGAGTATTGTATTCGGATTATCTAAGAAAAGAGAAAGCAAATATTCGATTTGCATTGTTAGTATTTGTATAGTCTTAGCACAGTTTTTATATACAAAAAAAAATCTACAGTATAGTTCAAAAGTGTATAAAATTAAAATTGTGTTTTGTTTACGAAAAAACAAAAAAGAAACTATTTAACACTTGTGGGCAATACTGTAAAACTTTTATTTATTAGCATAACCTTTAGGCGATAAAGGTGATCCCGAAAGATGCATAAGTACCAATGCTGCATTGCATAGTTTTATCTCATCATCGCGTTCCTCTTGTGTATATGATGGCCGACGTTTGCGTGAGCTAAAAAGAAGTAAAAAAGAACAGTTATTAAACAGACAAATTGATTTAATCTAATATTTTGACAGTCAGCTCCATAAATTTGACAGAGAACGGTGTAAAGGGGTTTACCTTCCTATGACACTTGCAAATATAAAACATCACAATGCGTCACCTGTCATGGCATTCATTTTGTTTTTTGTCAACTCAACGTCAAACCCTTGTGTATTTTTAGACACAAAAATTCATTGCCAAAGCAATGACCTCTTAATTGTTGAAATGAATACAAAAATGACATTGAAAATCTAGATTTGTTTTTATGTTGCTCCTAAATTATCGAGTAAGGTATCCAAGAAAAATTAAATAAATTTGTCATACAGCGCGGTTGCCAATTTTTTTTTCTGAACTCTGAAAATTCCGGCAAACAAAATTCCGAATTCACGTTGGTGGCAGATTACTTTTAATATCTTTTATTTTTCTCGAGTAATGCCCCACCTACACTTATTCAAGCACCAACTGGGTGTATATGTAGTAATGTCATGATGACAAATTGAATTGCAATGCGTAACGAAACAAATTGAGATCATGTACAAAATTAGGTAAAACACCGTTACCAAGTCATGAAAATTGGAAAAATTATTATTTGAACGAAATAAATAAATAAACAAAACGAAAAGGCACCCCTTTTTTTTATCTTGGCTGTCAAAATTTCTGTTTTACTGGGTTGCTTATTTATACTTGACATATACAACACCCTGACCTTGCGCAATCATTATTCGCTAATTTAGCACAATTTTTTATTTGGCAATGTGTGTGGATGGTTGTTTTTTTGTGAGTGTGTCTTATTTTAAAGGAAATAATCACGTTTAACGATAGTGAATCTGGTAACCCACAAACTCTTAGAACCCACGTATCTTTGGCGTCATTGCTTTTTTCCCCCTGACAGTTGTTTTTTTAATATTTTTTTTTTCGTTACGAATTTAGCACGTTCGTATGTATTGGGGACAAAAAGTGAAAAATACACGAAAAAAACGAAGCAAAACAACACAAGCGAACGTGATCATAAATTGGAGTAAAACAATTAGAGAAACATTTGAGTGACGTTTAAAAAAATGTTTTGAATGAACAGTTTCAAGGGAAAAAAAAATTAAATATGAAAAACTGTCAAAAATAAATTGACACTAAGTACCCCTTTCAAATTGACATTTGATTGTTTTAGATACTTTGGCGACATTTGGTTTTACGTCAGAAGGAAGTTTCATAAGAGTTTGACGTTGCATACAAAAACAATGAGGGAGAAGATTTTAAATTTAGCAGTAGGTACAGCCAACTCATAAGATGAACCATGAGTCCTAAAAGGAAACTATGGCATAAAATATTCTGGGCAAAAGTTGTTCCGAAATCTCCGTTGAAATGGGAATAATTTTGAACATAAATTAAACAATCTAAAATGTCAAAAAAAATTTTAATAAAATCTAGAACGTCAAAAGGTTGAAAGGAGTGGGAACCACCTTATGCACACCTTTGACTTTTCATTTGTTGACATTTAGTAGTCATTAAACGTCAGAAATGGCATTCTTGCATCAAGCTTCATCGCCATTATCTTAGTATAACAAATTGATATCTTAATTCCAAATTAATTGTTTCAGAAATAATCAACAAACATTCTCCCTCAACTAGACCGTATACAAAAGAAAACAAGTCAAGGTGACAGTATTCGCACAATGACAGACATGCCAGCCGGATTGACAGAGCAATGAGTCAACAAAAAACTGATATATTAAAAACACTTTGATGTGTAATTTGCAACAAATCTACTTGCAACTTTGTATTTTAATTGTACAAGAATTTTATTAATTTTCTTAATATGTCAAAGTCAGTTGTTGCAAGCAAGAAAAAAAACAACAACGTTGTAGGGTACAAAGAAACGATGCGATTTTGCGTTGGATGTGTTCATTTGACATTCTTACTCTACATAGACTATGTTGCCTTATAAACATATATATTTTCTACAAACTGTTTTCATTGAGGTGACAAATTGTCTTCGCACTGGGTAATTAATTTCTTTGAATTATGTGCTCGATTTAGATCATTTGCTTACACTGTAGCAGACCTTTAAAATTATATAGTGCGCGGCAGTGCGTGCCATCTGACGGGAATATTCCTTTGCCAAATAATGGTGTCATGAAGACGTGATGTTGTTTATTTTTTTTATTCTACAATAATTTATTGGCTTAATTTTACAAGGAATTTTTAATATTTGCAATTATTTTAAAGGTTTGAACATGTGTTTTTGAAAATCAGATGTTTTTCAGGGCAACCACCATCATTGACTGACAGATGGCTTTCAATAGCGAATGTTTATTCGTTGCTTATAACTCGTTACTCGTTACGCGTATCAACTGTCAGGATACAAGTCAAACTCTATTAGTTTCTTTTCAATATAAATTTTAAATGCAATTTCAACTCGAATCCTTCTAGAGAAATCTGCACCTAAAATGCAATACCACAAATAGCTTTCAAAACGAAAACAATCTCCTAACGAAGACAAAAGATCATTTGTTCCAGATATTCCCCTCACTATTTTGTCCAACTGGCTGCCAGTTTGTGCCTCTCTAAAGATCACGTAGCCAAGTCCAGTTTTAGCTTCAGAGTTGTTTTGTTTAGAGCAAAACATAGAATCACCATCATCATCACAATCATAACCCCATGACATGCTTCATTGAACGAACACAATACTATATACCCGTACATATGTACGTCATATATAGCACTCAACTGAAGAGTGTTTTGTTTCATCCATGAGCCTTTAGTAATTGCCTCCAAGTGGCAACTACCACCTCTAGTTTGGAACAAATGACTTTCCTAGTCATCGCCACCATCTCGTGTGTATACAAAGTAAACTAGATATCATCCATTCACTCGCTCATTGGTATTAGATACAAAGAAACTCCTGCTAGCTTGGTAATAGAATAGCGAAAAGGAAATCACGGAAATTCGTAAGCGCAATCAACGCGAAAATATCGCATTTTAATCACGACACGACAACGAATTGGTTTTGTGTGCTTGCCGAGCACAACACCGTGCTTCACGGATTCAAACGATGATGTGCTGAATGATGATGATGATGACAATGACGACCAAGACGAAGACATCATCCAGTTAGTCGTCGTCGTCGTCGTCGTTTTTGCTGGCATCGTCAGTGTACAGAAGTTGGTCAATAACGGACAAAACATTATCCACACTCGCCGAGTTTCCTGATGGGGTACACACAATGGCGTGCCTGTGCCCGTATATCCATGCCTGTTGTGTGGAACAGCAGTAGCTGGGCTATAAAATGTTATTACTGCCCGAAAGGCAGAGGTGTCCATCCGCGATGATCGTTGTTACACACTCCCTCTTCGCCGAGAGCCCCTTCACTACGATGGTATAAATTAGGCAGGGTCCAGGAGCATGGAAGGTGGATACCATGGAGCACAAAGCTCAAGCACTGAACAAGGATTGAATAGGTCTTAACACACACACACACAGTGCGCAAAAAGAGCACACAAAAAGGAAATGTGCACTCTGGTGCAATTTGTTATAGTCTAATAGCGAGAGTGCAATGCTATAGTCAAACTCATTGTCTATTGTATCTTTGTTTCTCTTTTGTTGTTGCACTGCAATTTTTAATGATAAATCTAGAAGCTAATTGAAAACGAATATTTTTTTGTGTTAAATCATCAGGCTGAAAAATGTGAATCAAATTCACCATTGTAGCGAATGGAATTCAATTAAAATCGGGTTGTCTTCTTTGTTTTTCCTCAAGATGGCGCAGCAGGAGAAAGTATGAAATTATCACAATCAAGCAAAGATTTGATGTGTAATCTCAGTCAACACGCAAGAAGTTGATGGATGTGATTATAATTTAATGGTCTTAAGTGTTACCAGTTAAATTGGCAGTCCTTTCGGTGGCACGTGATAAAACATTTATATTTCGTATTTCCTTTGTCCGAGTGAAGAATTAGTCAGACATTGGCAACACAGCAAACAAAGGCTGTACCAGACTTAAGTCGAAGAAAAATAACCGCCATAAAATCATGTATTGGCAATTAAAATTGCATTAACGGTTACTTTTATATGTAATAAATTTTTTCACTTTTTAACTGGATTTCACGGTGGACAACAAATTTAACTGGAAAATGCCTTGACTGTAGATAGTCCACTGTTCCACTGTACACCGTAGATAGATGGTTTTCTTTGTTTTATTGTTAAGAACAGCGTTAATTTGGATTAATTGCTTGGAGTCAATTAGTGGTAACAGTCAGTAAAAAATCGCTGTACGCAAATAGATATTGACCTACATATATACTAGCACCATCTGATGGGAATGTATCTAAAGAAATTGCAGGTTGAGAAATTATCGGTCGGAGGTAATTAGTATCGGAAAAGTAGTCTACATATGTTGACGTAAAACTTTTCAGATTGGCGCCCAACGTGGGCTTATATAATTGCAGATCTAAACATGTGCAGGAAGCTGCTGCAAAGGAAGTGATTGATGGGAAATAATTGGCGCTCATAAAACGTAGAGTAGAAGGTCTAAAGTGTTGACGGCATAAAATCGCAAATTGGCGCCCAACATGGGACAAATGCCATTAAAGATGCAAGGCTATACACTTTTATGACTCTGATCCAGAGTTGTCAACTCCTGTGACCAGTATAAGGTTAGTATCTTGATTGGACAGGAATTGTTGATTAATTATGTTCTCACTTATGTACTTTTTAGTGACTCGAAGCCTCTATATTCTTCAATTCATCTGAATATAAGCTGCCATGGATTTTTACAAAAAATCGATCGATTTTCATCTAATATGGTTCACGATTGGGCGCCAGTTAATCATAAAATAATAGTTCTCCTGCCAGTTGAAGTACCTATAGAGTTTTTTTTTCCAATGAGCCTTTACAAATCTAGCTACCAAAATGGAACTTTAAGATTATTCAAAAAGCTCTATTTTTGGGCGCCATTTATCAAAAATTCAATAATACGCAGTGTTTTCGGTAAACTCTGACTTTTCCAATTGATTTACTGTAAGGGTATATGAGGCACTGACTTGTATTAAGATTTTTATCGAATTACATAGATGTAAGAAGATTAATAAGAGTTCATCGGGACTCCACGATTGGGCGCCAGTTAAGTAAGTAAGTGATCTTTGTTGAATTCACTGTCACAAGATAATTTGTGACACATTTGGGACCGGTCAAAACTCGAACTGGTCAGAAATAATAAAGATCTTTATCATTTCTTCTGAAACTGATTGAATTATATTGTTTTACTTAAGTATAACCCAAATATGTACAAGATCAAAGAACCTAATATTACACTCGATCTTTCAAACCTCCGCACACTCTGGCTGGCCATTCATAAAGTCGATGATACATTCATCTATTTCCGTAAAGATCTCCAAGCACTGACTCAAGTTTTCTTTTTTTAAATCAACAAAACGCTTTCAACCAGCGCCACCCAAATAAATTAAATCGTCTTCCCCAACCCACAGTCAGTCTTTTAATTGCAATTTACTATCGCCATCAAGTTTTTAAAGGAAAAAAGTTGTAAAAAAAAAAGAAAAACAAAACATAAATTTTCCTCCTACTCTACCCCTTCACCCGCTTCCAAAGAGCATAAAAAAAATCACTAAAAATAGCAACAAAAATAAATACATAGTTATGTATGTATATCTATTTGAAAAAGAAATTACTTTCACTAACTCAAGTATTTCGCGTTTCGCGTTTCGAAATCGAAATTCTTTGCTGCGCGCTCTCGCGCATTCCATTCATTCACATGTCTACGTTAATACGCACCGTAATCATAGAAAGTGCCACCTACCACAAAAGAAACAAGCAAATATATATTCCGATACACAGATACACAACGCATTTGTGTATAAACGCAACCTCATCAAATTATTTCCTTCTGCCATTTTTATGCTCTACAGTCAAACTTACCGTGAATCAACTACTCACGACGCCTCAATTGATTTTAAATATAAATAATAAAAAAAAATAAAACAACTTTGCGCACCTATTAGTCGTTTATAGTAAATTTGTGCGTGCCAATTTCAGTTTTGTTTATTTTGAATTCCTTTTTATAACCGTGATTTATATGGATTTAACGGCTATTGTGATTCAATACAAACATGGTGGTAGTAGTGGCTAGCGACATCTAGTTGTTTACTGTTTTTGTTTTTCTTCTTTTTTTTTAAAGTCCACTGTACGACGCTCGTGTGATGGTTTCTCTTTAAGGCTGATGTAAACTCACGAAAATATTACCAAGCAAATCTGTTTTTGTATGTATCTTTCTTGATTCATGCTTCACGCGAATCATTTTGCATACTTTAAAAACTCAGAGAGCAAGAGATACGCAATCGGTTTGGCTGGCGCGCCTGACCACGGGAGTACGTCAGTCAGGGACAGAGGCACTCCGGGGCGCACGAAGCGGCGACTTATCTGCCGAAATGGTAATGAAGCAACATAGTAACCTGAATACCGAATGCTCGCATGAAAAATGGGCTAAAAAACTAAAATTTGTGTGTCGCGCCATTATTTGCACGTGTGTGGTGTTTTTTTTTTGCTTTTTCGTGTGTTTGTACGCAAATGCTTTTAATGTTTGGATTGAGGTATTTTTTTTTCTTAGTTTTGTTATGGTTTGTATTTTTGATTAATTTAGTTATGGCGGTAGTTTGCTAATTGACTGAGATAGAGATGGATGGGGTTTTTTCGTTTTGGTGGAAGAAGATGAATGTATTGGAATTTGGGTTAGTAGGCTCATGTGATTTGCTACTTGTTGGTAAACACAGATGGCGTTTACAGGCAATACATAATGTTTATAGTTTTCTGAAACAATATTTATTTAAATGGTTGTTTTCTTTGCTCGAGTCATGAATACAAGAATGAGTACCTTAGGAGGAATCCAGACTTCCGGGTTCTGCCGAAAAATTCAGGCAATTCAACACAGAAAGCCGCTATTGTTAAACGTGGCAACTCTTCAAGTTATTAGAAACGAAATTCATAGATAACATCATTTATCACAATTACAAAACGTTCAATCTACATATTTAGCAGCTTGCACTGCAGTGCATAAATCTATTCACCCCGAAGCATTTTAAGGCCAAACTAAATATCATTTATTTCACCAGCTTTTGGCATTGGCAAATTGCAGTTTAAGCTGGCTTTTTACCCTGAGGCTTAGTAGTTAATATACCTTTATTGCACCAAAGGGTATGCAATGAAATTGAAATCAATTGAATATTGGTGACATACTTCTAGGGGCAATCACGTTGAAATTTAGATTACAACTAACGTACTGCCGTAGGATACTAAATCAAAATGTAAAATCATTGAATTTGGTGGCATTTTAAGCATCCTGAATATTTAGAGGTTGGAGGTAAAAAATTGAGGCTAAAGGTAGAGCCAAAAAAGGAGCTTTCGGTAGAAATTTGTTTGTTTGCTTTTGATATACATAGCTAAAGCGGTTGTGATTTAAATATAAGAGAGCTTGAAGCTACAAAAGATGGGACTACTGTCATTCAGTTGAAATATTTGCTATCGATATTTCTACGACAAAATGGAAAGGCCTATGAGCAATAATACGTTTGTATCAAAAATTATCCTCTCAGCCTTGCATAATATTTTCTAAGTAAAACTGTACTTCAACTTTCGACTTCAACTGTCAAATGTCAGCTGCTTTTGACATTTCAATGTTTTTCTATGTAAAACCGTATCTAATGCGCCCTCTTTTTTCTTTCTATGTTCACTTTATTCCGCACGTATTCTTTCGCCTCCATACACTCCTCTCTTTCATATTTGCAATCATACCCATTTGCATGGGATTTCCTGTGTTCCATCGTTTATCATTCATCATCCTACCTACGCACACAAATCAATTATACACACCTGTCCAATAATTGCTTAAGATATTCCTCTTTCCCACCCCACATTCGTCATGTTCCTTCGCGCCTCACCTTCGCCCGTCCACAACTTTGACATCAAACAAAGAACTCAATTGTACGTGTACGTAATGTTTACCTGTAATGTCACGGAGCCACGCAATTCCTCGAAGAAAGTGTGACCGAGTTTACTTACGAATTTAACTAGCGGCGGCGGCGGTGGCGGTGGCGGCTCGATTCCATTCCTCCGGCTATCCGCCGGCCGGTAGATATATTGTTGTGTGTACACAAGTACAAGTACTACACCACGTTGCATCGGGCTATTACCTTCGCATTACATAACGGCGCATTCCCATTTAACTCGCCTCGGGTAATGATGATGGAAACCTGTACGAGACTGTTGCACACAACATACAATTTGATTTTCTTTCGTTCCCACCACTCGTGTGTACATGCAGTATGTCCGTCGTCTTTGTCTTTTCATGTGAAAGTTGGGCCTTCGTTTTTTTTTGTTTCTAGCTAGAAGCCTTAGAGACCGTTAACGTAACTAAAATGTGGGTTCACACCATAAGGGAGGGAGGATCCCTTTAAGATTTCCTTCCATGTTACTCCATCGATTGTATGCTATTGCTAAATATACTATAGGATGTAACCGCGTTTGTTGGCATGACTTATGCAAATGGCCTTACCTTTTGGACAATTTTCACAAATTACCACCGAACGCGACTTGTGTGTAGAGAATGTACAACCAATGTCACGTTTCCCAGAATCTGGGGGCGAGACACAAGGCCCCAGCTACGAATGCTAAAACCAAAGGAATCATCGACAACGGCGATGGTCGTCGCCAACATGAGACCAGTTTGTGTTGACAGTGTGGTACCTGTGTTATGCCTCCCAGCGGCCTGGGGAATTGACGACATTAGGAATTCTAGACTCCTGCTACCTTCTAAAGCAAAAGCAAAGCAAAGCAAAGCGGTAAAGCAAGAGTTGCTGTGAGAAATAATAATGAGTACGTCAAAGGGCAGCAACCATACGTGTAATCGCGTGTGCGCGATTCTAATGCAATACAAATGCACTGACTGTGAGATGGAATACACATGTATAGATAGATGATGAACGGAGACCATTAGGTGGAACCTATAAGCGGTTTTCATGTTCTATGTTTGGCACAATTTCGCTTCTTTATTATGCGTTTGTTGGCTTGGTGGTGAATTGATTTGAGGTCAGGTGGAAAATTTCCTCATAAGAATCTTTTGTTTGCTTGTGACAGCTGTCACCGTGTAATGTGATGGAGGGTTTTGAAGTTGTGTGTGGCATACGTACATTCATATATGGGAGGTGTTAGGAAAGCGGGACTTTGGAAATAAGGAAAGCGGCCTAGAAAATTCTTTAATGATTCATAAAAAAAAACCGCTAAAAGTATTCGGCTTTTGCTCTTGATGGTCTAAATACTCATGATCCGAACTGTATACCCTGGGGAATCCCATCAAAATTACTCTTTTCACCAACATCGGCAGAGTGTAAACATAACATTTCCGCTCAACCGATTTGTACAGCTCTCACCGGTCATTAAAAAGCAATAAATTATTCTTCCTTATACAGTTGCCAAAGGCAAGTGTTGGCACATAAATAACACGCTCTTTAACGTTCTCCTTAAATAAAAAAAAAGTGCCCCAATCCAACCTTAAATTGACACGCATTCACACTGTTACTCACAACTCACGTGGAAATTAAAGCCAAATCACCCTGAAACACATCTCCAGTTATTTGAATGCAGAAGCCGACAAAATTCCACTACCTTGATACCTAAAAACATTTCCGAAAGACACCCAATGCATATGGAGATACAGAGCAGTTGTATCTATCATTACACTCAGTTCTGTAGAAAATGTATCTACCCTGAGGATAGTTTTACAGTTTTCTTCCTTCAATGCTGTGCTCGCTGTGAAATATAAGAGATTATATGTACATCACGTCTAACGTGCAACCGCAAGCGATTGACCATTATAATGAAGCAATAATAGATACTTCACCATTCCCCAACTGATCCTCATTCAACTGTCTTATAAGGATTCAACTTGACTTGGAGGTTACCGTTGTACGATACCCAACAATGACACTGGCACTTAACGGTTCCGCAACGCAATTCGACCGATGTGAGTAGATAGTTTTATTTTCGGAAATTATTTTCCAATTTTCCGTAAGGCAAGTTGTTTGGAATTTGACCTACTAAATCAATCCGGGGCGTATTGCTCAGTGTACGAGGCACAAATAGTTGGGTGATAATTAGCCATAAATGGTGGGAGCATTTCCGTCAAATTTGATTGGGCAAATCAAACAACTTGTTGAGATCTTAATCCCAATTGATCTAAGCAAACAAAACAAACCATCCAGTTAGGCGTAAACGTATTTTATTTTTCAGATACAATCACGACAACAACCAACAACGTTTTGTAACTACAGTGCAATACGTAAGTGATCGTCGTTGCACTATTATCCACTACTCTATCAGTAATTAGTTGTGTTATGCAGCGAATAGACAGTGCTAAAGGGGCCTGTGTGCTTTGTTTTTTTATTTAACAAACAAGCGCGATAAGCGAGTATTTTAATTATATTGGTAGTTCAGCGCGCAATTTGGCGTGAAAACATGAAAATATACGTAAACAGTGGATTTGTTTGCATCACCCCAAGACTGGCGGCGTAATAGGTGATGGAATTTTAAGAGTTGTTGACAGTTCTTTGAGGTGTTTTTTTTTTTTTTTTTCTCTCAAAATTTTCTAGTTAAATTAGTCAGGGGAGTTTTTGTTGTTGTTTACTGTTTACATCAGTTGTAACGCTTGAGTCATTGATAGTGTTTTGTAGAGATGAAGGACTCCGTACCTGCTGTCACGAAGCAGTCTTTAAGTTGTTTCAATTCAACAGTCGGGCATCATGTCAAGCTCTTCATATGTTTGAAAGGTAGATTGGAAATTACTTGCGCTTTGAACCGCACTGACGCATTTCAAAAAAACTGTCAAGTTTTTGTTTTAGTATCTTTAGCTTCTGAGACTTTCTTGGAGTTCAATACCCAGATGAACCCGAAAATCATTGATACAACTCCGCTCGCTGGAAGTGCTGGCTCCACCTCGGAAAGCACCACAAATTACGCAATAGAAATGCTCGACTAAGATATAGTAAATGATGGACGATCACCATAAGTAGGAACCTTTAACCAAGGGTTTTTACATTGGTTTGAGGTCCAGGAGAAATAGTTGTTTTTGTGACAGCTGTCACCTTGCTCTGCAGTTTTGACACAATTGTTCTACCCTATTATACATTTATTGGTTAGGGGTTTTGCGCTGGAAAATATCTTTAACGATTTTGTTGACTGCTGGTGACAGCTGTCACGGTGCTCTGTGGAAGGTGATGGTCAGAGTTTGGCACAATTTGCTTCTTTATTGTGCACTTGCTGACTGGTAGTGAAGCGATTTTAGGTTTGATAGCAAATGTTTGTAAAGATTTAGTTGTTTACTTGTGACAGCTGTCACGACTATGGGTTGGCACCTTTTTGCTTTTTTATTGTGCACTTATTGACTGGTGGTGAACTGATTTGAGGTCAGGTGTAAATGGGTACTCATAGATTCTTCTGCTTGCTAGTGAGAGCTGTCACGGTGCTCTGTGGAAGGTAAAGGTGAGGGTTTTTTCACGTTTTTGTTCTATGGATGATCAGAGATGGGTGGCTCAGAATTAGACAACTTCAAGGAGTTGGCAATGTTATGCAACTGTCACTAGACGACGGTCGTGGGGCAAGTGTGACCACTGAGCTTGTATCATACTAGTGACAGCTGTCATAGTGCTCTGTGGAAGGTAACGGTGACACCCCTATGAACTTATGTTCCAGTATCCTACCTAAAATAGTCAGTGGTATACAAAGTGTGCTTATACTAAACGATATCGAATTTCTTTTCTTAATTTGTTCTATAACCAATTAGTCGATTCTTTCCTCTTCTGTTTTTGTTCGCCTTGAATGACGTCAGTTGACAGCCTCTTAAGACGTCAAAACCTAAGAAATGTCTACACATGTCTTACAAGAATCCTGCATGTGATTTTCTTCCACTCATAAGCGATTTTTAACGAGCCTATGCTTGGGTAATTTTTTTTTGCAACGCCCATGTCGTCAGCTACGCTTCACAAGTTCAATACGTTGCATCTAATGCGCGCTCTTTCAATTTATTCATATTTTATCCGATTGTTTCTATTGCAAAACTATCTTTTCTGTTTGATCTTGAATACACCGCAAACGTAGACTAGCATTACATTGATCATATCTACAAACATCATTAATCTTCATTTAGACTTACTGTAAGCGAAATATGCTTCAGTAAATCTTCCTTGCATGACAGCCTAACGCGTATCTAGATACTCACGTGCGTTTCTGAATGACACTGAATTGCTTGTAGTAGATTATAATTTTCTCTCTCATTTTTTTCTGTTTTGTTTTGTATCTTTTTAATTAAAAGTTATTACCTTTTCTACCCAAAAGACTTCTCATGTGATAATCGGTTTTAAATTGCAAACACAGGCAATTTCAGTTTGAAAACTGACGAGCGGGTACGACAGAGAAAGAGGTGCATTTTATGGGCTATTTTTTAAAGTATGTACTGTACATGTATGTATTGTATTTTAATTAAAACTTTATTGTTAGTAAATATAGCTTGACTGGAGGTGATGATGATGATGATGATGATGATGATGATGATGGTATCACTGTGCAACTTTCACCCCATGTTCGTTCGTGAAGCTTATTACCTCATTGAGCTGATTTTCCGGCTATAAATACGAGTATTTCAATTTCATGATCTACATTAGCACTCCATGATGTTGAGATTCAGTTTGAGGAGTGTTTCTGTATTTTTTTTTAATGATTATTTCTTAATAAGCTGATTATTGCAGTGAACAAGACGAACAAACGAATGGTAGCATTTCATAATCTTTCTAGCAATTTATCATTAACAAGAGTGCAGTGAAAGTTAGCAACAATAAACATTGATGAAGTATTTCTAATGAAGAGATGCAAGCACTTTTATGATTCGAAGGAAGTTGCTTTATAACGGATGATTGAAGAGATTAAGGGATGGAAAAAAACAAATCTATAGCTAAGAGAATTGATTGAATCCCAGCGAGAGAGATACTCAAAGTACTGGTATGCTTCTGTATAGGAACCATGAGTCCTTGCTTAATTATTATATATAAAGAGGGACTGTTGGAGCCAAGTCTTTGGTATGGGAGAAGATAATCAAATGGTAGATTCGTAAACAAGAAAAATCAAAGCTGAGACCTTTCAAGCAGGGCTTGGTCTAAACCATTCTGCGGAATAGTACATAACATTCCGAAAGAAGGAAGACCTGAGAAAACGTTACAGATCTCAAGCATGCAGGAACCTCATAAAGTAGAACTGAAGGATGGTACCTATAGCTAAAGGATGTACATATCTGCAGATATTGTAATGAATCCAATGAAATGCTCGGATCTTGTGAGCATTGCTCTACGAAAAATTGTAACATTTAGGAACGTGCCAAAGTATCATCTCCTATTGTCAGACTCCAGGCAAAAATGGGGTCTCTACGGCAAAGTTAATAGTACAAGTCTGTCAAAAAGTGATTCCAAGGACATAGCCTAAAACTTCACATACACCTCTTCAGTGAACGAGAAGTATATTGATAGTCCAGTGGAATAGATATAGTAAAGGCCTAAACTGATCGATCTCGCTGAGGCTCAAGTTAAATGAAGGCGAAACGTCATCCATTCCTAAGTTGCAATAGATCGTCGTGACCTCAAGTTGAAATACATATGATCAAAACTACGAAAATCCTTGGGAAACTCAAGTCGAGAATTCGAACTAAATCTGATCTCATGATCTATCATTTTTAAAAAATTGTGGTACAATTATAGATGGGCGGTTTGATCTCACATTCACTGATCAGTTTTGCGAATTAGTCATTCAAAAGATCAAAGTGATCGTAACTAAATAAAGGCAAAATTATATTGTAGGCGATTTGTGTGGTATATTTTCTTAGAAATTCAAATCTAATAATGGGTTAAATGATTGCGTATATAATGAGAACATTTAAATCGAAAGGATGACCTCGAAAACTTCCTACATTCATCAATGTGGGCAGCAATAGACCGTCTTCATCAGGTGAAGTGATCATGTAATCAAGCATCAAGCGATAGTAGACAAAAATAGTAGTAGACAAAAAGAAAACACTAAAACGTAATTGACTGATCATGGATTTGCTAAAGAATTAACCGATCATGTCTTATCGACAGGTCTCTAATAACTAATCAAACAAGCTCGATAAACAGTCGACATGTCGACCTAGAAAACTTTCGATAATAATTAGCCAAGGTTGCTTCTAGTAAAATGTTCAAACACAGAACGAACGCAACACACTATGTGTGTAGGAATGTATCTACGCATTAAGTGATCGTGGGCGTTCACATCGTTATCAGTTTATTTTTTTTGTATAGAGAAAGTCTAAGAAAGATTATGGAACGTGATCGCGTGATATCACACATGATCTTTCGGTATCGAAAAAAAATTATATGTATATCCATATGTGACAGTTAAGATATTAGGTGATCGTACTAAATATCAAGGTTGGGAGTTACGGGTCTAGTCGATGGGTGATGTTAGCAGCCAGTAACATCGGAAGTACATATATGTATTCGCTAGTTTATTATTCTACAACTGATCATGTCAAGCGATCGTTTCTACGACTTTTCGATAGCTCTATATTCAAAACACAAGGGCGTAACATGATTGTAAAGCAATTTGAAATGCCCTACATTTGTTCAAAGGTGATAGAAAATAAAAGTAATGAAAGGGTGATCTCATAAGCAAGATCAGTAAGACATATGTATTTTCATCGTTTAAAGAAGATACAGGAAAGAGCTGCATAGAACTTGTTACGTAATCGCAGATCTTTTGGTTCATAATTTTTCAACTGAAAAAGTGATCGACAAACGATCATGACATGACATGGTCCTATCGCAACTTAAAATTCTATAGTTGTATAAAAGGTGGCGATCTTTAAGTGTACTTAGGAACAATAATGTCTTCTTAGCGTTTAAGATCATAAGTTATCGTCAATAGGTAGATATCATCATTCTTCTCTTTTAACTAAGATTGTGAGATAGAAGAGATCGAACGGTGATCTTTAACAATATGTGTATCTACCAGGTTGTGGTTTCGTTTTTTTCGCAACAAATTCTAGAGGTCACAACTAAAAGTGATCATCAGAGCTTCATTAAGTGCTTTAAAGCATATTTCGCCTTAAAATACTCAATTAGGACTCTAACAGATCGTTGAGATCTCACTAAGGAGTCACGACATAGAGCGCGATTATGTATACTGTGATTCACTGATATTTCCATATTTGGACGATCGTGCAAAAGCAAACAGACAAATTTTTTCTGATCCTCAAAACGAAGAAGAAAGAAAATTCCAATAAAATCTACCGATCGCGCAAAATAAAACTCACTCCACTGTGCTGCCCTCTTAACCCACAAAACTTCGCATAACTCATCGCCAAGGTCGCTCCACATAGAAAGTGGTCACTTCCTGGCATAAATTCCTTCGGTGTGTAAAGTTCACAAGGGGAAAAACCAACCAAACACTTCAAATCAGGTGATTGTAACCACAATCTCAAACAAATCACTCTTCCAGCGAACAATACTATCAGCCATCATCAAACTCACTTATCGCAAAAGTCAATTCAATACAACGGTGAGTTAGTATCTTTTTTTTTTTTTTTTGCTTTCCTAAAAGGTGCACACGCCTCATTTTACATTCAAATTAACGCTATATCCCCGCCACCGGCCGCCGCCGTACTCAAAAGCCCCAACATACCAGCGCCTATCTTATAAAATTGAAAAAACAAACAACCACACCACTTGAGTTGTATGTAGTACGCCATTTGTGAACTCATAACCCATAAAGAACCCGGTTTTTTTCGCCTTAAGTGCTTCTCTATATACGTAAACAAAAATATAAGTCGAAATAAAAAAAAAATAATAATAATAATTCAATAATATTTCCGCAATGATAAATAATTCATTTTTGAATGCGCGAGACGACAGCTAATTGACACACGCATTAAAAAAAAAAAAAAACTCATTCTTAGAGTTAAGTAGAATCATTAAAAGGAAAAAAAATGGCAGAAATATGTATTCGATTCAATTTACCCAGACATAAGCGTCATTACTATCAAATTAGCGCACGACCGGCGTCTGTTATCAGCATTAAAACAAAAACACCATCACCAGTCGGACCGAGCCGAGCCGGTCGGATTGAATTCCATCCCCAATCGGCCGTGTCGCATTTTATTCCGCTTTAGTATTCACATTCGCACTTATGTGTATTTAATTATTCTGTTTCGCAATAAAAACAACAAAAAAAAAGCAAAATAGAGACGGAAGACCGGGTATGTCCACAAGTAGTGATATAACTTATCGCTACCAGCACCAGCAGCAACGAGCACACCACTCAACGCTGATGATGATCATGATTCTGCGTAGTAAAGCCTCCGTGATTAGATAAGATAGTAATAAGGCAGAAAAAACACTAAATTTTTCATTATTATAGATACTTGTCGTAATAGTTGCTTTCTATAGATATATATGTAGATACGCATTTTCCATTGTGATGGCGTTTCACAATTCCATTGATCGATATTTACACACGGAGGCCATCGGCACGTGTAACGCAAGTTATTTCCTCAAATCGCACTTCGCAGTCTCTGTGTGTATGGGTAACCCACCCATTTGCGATTTTTTCGGCTTTGGAAGATTGCGCGTCTTTTAAAGAGTGATGGGTCGCGAATGAGGAAGCTGACTGTCTTGACATGATCTTATCTTAATTGACTCAAACAAATATACTATATATAAAAGACTTACTTATGCTGTGGTGTTAATGGCACATCAATATTATGCGATGATGTTCGGCGACGATCACCACCCATATCGGCGAGACGAGCAAAATCCGTGTCACGATCCTGATCGGCTAAACGTGCCGATCTTCTTGATTCCAATAGGCGTACCTCTTCAAGGCGCTTTTTTAATTCAATTGGTTCCTAAAAAGAGAGAAAAAAAATTCAATTAAAATCAAAGGTTTATACATTCCACCCGATCAGATCAATTCATCAGAAAGATCATGGAAAACTTTTCTTCAACTCTAATGACCCGACGAAAGAAATTGTCCCATATCGCCTCGTGTATTCAGTATCAATCACGTGATGAACTTATGATTCATATTTTCTGGCCTTTCAATATGAGAGATACGACAAGAAGTCATGTATTTCTCCAACTGATCATGTCAATGTTTTTTTAACTGATCGTGATATGAAATTGTAGGGTTGTCATTTTAGGCCAACTTTTATGGTACCTATGATAGACTGATAGATCACTTGAGCACGACATTTTTTCATCTGATCGTGGCATTAAATTTCATAGAAACATTTTGGCCAAAAATTCTTGAAAATTTTCGATCACTTCTACGAAATGATTAAGAAATAATTTTATTCTTCAAAGTGTTTACGTAATCAATTCTTTCTTAGAAATTTTTCATCTATGGATTGATATTGGAAAGCTATATTTTAAAAGCAAAAGTGATTGTCTGATGATCTTAACCGCCCAATCTGTAGATTAATCTTCCTTAAGACAACTTTATATGGAAAGTGATCGTGTAGCAGTTTGAAACCTGAACATCATCACTTTTATATCGGAAAAGCGTTCAAAAGATTGCACTGATATCAAGGTCAGCAGACAGGTTGAAAGTAAATTTAAACCCAAAGTGATCGCATAGTCATCGTACTAACATGTGAGATCAGTGTCTGTTTTAGACTTTTTGAAATTCTTTATTTTTTTCGTTGAATAATTACTTGCCATCTCCAGCAACAATTAAAAGTATTCATTAAATTTTTATAAGCCAAGTGATCGTGATTTATCTGAAAAGCTATAAAATTATCATAAACGTAATTAAAAAATAAGAAAAAAAAACGTAACAAGATCAAGAACTGCTTGCCTTGCTATCAAAAATTGATTGCGATTGATTGCAGCTGAAGAAATATATTTTAATGGTTAATGCGATCAAAAAAATATCATAGTTTCAGGACAAAAGGTTAATCTACAGCACAAAATCGACTAAGAACTAGTCTAAAATTAGTTCAAAAGTATCAACATAAGCTTACAAGATGAGTACAGACTCAAACCAATAGAGTGCAAAAGAATGATCTTCAACGAAAAGTGAAAGTAAGCATTTTTTTGACTTGGTCATTGGAAAGAAAATTACTTAGTAGCAGAACTCAAGAACGAGGTCTTCCACTCTAGGCTGAAGAGTTTTTTTCAAAGTCAGCTAAGGTCTCAAAGTCATTTTAATGCATAGAGCGATTTGGTTCGATGGTTTTTTTAGACCACAATATATGTTATTAAGCAGTGGATTAACAAATTGATCCAGATGTATCGTAAGTACGTCGTGATCAGTAAATTTTAGAACCATATTGTCTCTAAGAAGTAAGTTGGAGTTTACAGAAAGTAACGAAAGTTTACTACTATCTCTATACTAGCTCTATGAAACTGGACAAACTGTAGTAGATACATAAATATAGTATACATAAGTGTACCCATCATCATTTGTAAAGAATGTTCAAATCATCAGTCCCACAGAAACCATTCGGAAAGTGTTCTTAAGACCATGATTGCTTTAAAGAAAGAAATCACAGATTAAGTACATAAGCGTTGACTACTTCCGATCAAGCCCACAGGATGTATTACTCAGCATGTATCCAAACCCACAGAAACATCCGGGTAAGTACAATACTCGCACGTAACGATCGGTAGATTCTAGGCTCTAAAGAAACGTGTCAGAGGTTCTATAGCTATTCCTATTCATTCCCGAAGCAACTGGCTAATTTAGGTGTGCCTCCACTGCATAACAACAAAACAAAAACCGGTCATCGGATACCACGTCACCCGGTTTAATGGCTCCTACAATCTATTTTTATTACGAAAATATCGCTCAAAGTTTACAATTTAACGTCACAAATTTACTTTAGCTATCGTGAGTCATTGCAAAAATAAAAAAAAAAAAAAACCGATCTACAAACGATTCATAAATTCATTCAAAAAATGAGCTCTCCATTGACTGACGGTTTGAGTCCTTGCTAATGTCAAGATACAATCTTAATTCTAGTCAAAAGTCACTTATAAAAAAAAAACCATCCCAACCTTAAAAAACTCCAGATTGTCCAAAGTTTTTTTATTTATTTGAAACCAAAGGAGAAAAAAAAAACTACACAAAAAATTGTATGTACACTTCTTGAACACTTTTGATTTCACTAAGAGAAACTTGATCTCCAATTAGATACTTTTTTTTTTTTGCTCAGACACTTGCCGGCCGGTATAGTACCGAACAAAACAATCCACCGATCATGAAGCACAGTTTTTCACTAAACAAATGAGGATATATTTATTTATTTTTTTCAAAAAAGCACAATGCACAAATATTTGGTGAAAAGAAGGTGGGTACCGTGAAAAACAGAAAACGGAAACAAGTATCTCCGAGTACGTTTCCTTTGTACGAGTATCTCAACAAAATTTAAAAAGAAAAAATATAATAATAAGAACTGAGAGTATTTTTTTATGTTCACTCTCTCAAAAGGGAAAAATAAAATTCATTCCAAAGTAAGACACGAAATATGTATAAGCTGATCGCGCGCGCATTTCAGAATGATTCTGCTAGACGTTGGAGAGTCGCGTGTAGAGCCGCTGATATTATAAAAAAAAACTTTGCTTTGTTTTGTTGTGGATACCAAATGTTGCTAGCAACATTTATGTGGGTGTATTGGTGTGTATCTGGCCCTGGTCAGATTGGGTTTGGTTTCATATGAGGGTATTGGTGGCTAAAGATAGCCAGCTAACCGGCAGGTATATTTAGATACAGGTAAAGCAAGGGAGGGATACAGATTAGATAGGTAGACACATTTATACTTTGGCAACATGCTGCTGGGTATAAGAGTTTTTGTTTCTTATTATTATTATTTTTTTGTTCGTTTGATTCGAATGCGAATGAGTAAGGGAAAGAGTGTAAACAAACACCGGTTTGCAGTTTGTTTATTACACTTTACAGTCACAGATACTTGTATCTAAGGCGTGTGTGAGCGGAATAATCGTCATGGTGTGGATAAGATACATTTTTTTTTGGAATTGCCGGTTCTATACTCATACAACCTCTATCTAGCAGATTGTTATTTAGTTTTTTTTTTCTCCTGTTATTCGTGTGCTTTGTTCTATGATCGTTATTATTTATTTTTTACGTACGAATTTGGGAAATTCATTCGTCGTCGTCGTCGTCGTCAGTTTGTCGTCACATGTTTAGCGGATGAGATAATTTTTATTTGCTATTTATTTATTTGTCTATGTGTAGATACACCACATATTGGAGCCTACGCAATAATAAGAACGGTTTTTGGGGTGGTGTTATGCTGCCTGTTGTTTATTAAAAATTGTATTTCGGGTGGGGATCTGTTGTAGTCAAATGTATCTAAGTCTGTAGCTACTCATGTGGTTCGATGTGTAGTTTTAAAACGGACGAGCGGATTTATGACAATGACAAGTGTTCTTGGTATTTACTTGCCAAGTAGTCGCGATGCTAAATCCGTGTTTAAACAATTGCGTAGATACACAGCTACGTAGTATCTATTAAGTTGTATAAGATGATGTTTCGCTTTTTTTCTTGGTGTTTATTTTGAAAATGTTTATTATTGACAGACGTTCTGGGGATGAGGTAGAATCAGTTACGTCATGCGGATTGTTTCTAGGAATTGTATACGGGGAAAAACACGAGATTAATTTTTAATCAAGTGGCCGATGAAACAACGCATATGAAGCAAATGTCAAAAGTTATTGAGGGAGTACATAACTTCCTGGACCACCCAGTTATCTGATAGATGTCATCGATATCTGAGTGTGATTATTTTAAGTTGGAGTTTTTCTAGTTTCCTTTCATGGTAAGTCGGTGCGGGATAGAACCGGCTTCTTGAATTGTAGTTAGACGCGTTTCTAAGGGCCTCTAGTGGCGTAGGTGCTGCTTGTGGGTTGAAATTAATAATTGACGTACATAACGTCAGGTACTTTTGCCGGAAGTGTCAATCAGATTAAGTTTCAATGGGGGATGATGAGTCAGAATTCAGAATGGGGAAATTTCGGTCACTAGCTCGTGTCCGGCTTGATTTCGTTACCTAATTTTCTTCAAAGAGACGTTTGATTAAAGTATTCGATTACTTGTAGGGAAACAGTGGAGCTATAGACCTGGCATTGTAAAATAGGTAGATACTACGTCAAAAAACAGACATTACCTTTAACCTTAATTCGTTACAATAAGTACAGTGTTTTATTTACCTTAAGAATTTAGGCAATTTAAGAATTCATTTAACCTAAAGTTTACTAGACAAAAGACCTTCGAAAAAGTAAGGAAAATCATTGAAAACCTTTCAATTGAAAGAGTTAGATACATCAAAGCTATGACAAAAGAAACATTTGTATATTTGAACCCGGAAACTTTTGATGTCAAAAGCAAGTACCTACCTGTTTAAAAGGTGTTTTTTCTTTCTTATTTTAATACATGCATTTTGTTGAAGGTTAAACTTATAACTGACACTTAACAAATGTTTTGTATTGCTACTTGCCAATTCAAATAACGCATAAATTATTGGGTGGCGCATTTGTTAAATAAAGCATTTGTATGGAAAGAAGATGTTGCAAGTTGTACGTAGTGAAGAATAATCACTTCACCTTCAGACATGTTGAAAAGGTGTGGAGACTTACTACGCCTCTTTTAGCTTTGAAAATTGTGGGTAAAAAGATAGGGAATGGCGTATAAGTGAAGAATCTACTCTGTTATATGTAGGATACACTTTTGATTTTATCCTAAAAGTGTTAAGCAGAATGGATTTCCGTTGAGAAATGGTCAATCTGTTCAATGAGCCGCCATTTTGCTTAAGTGAAGCATACTATCTGAAGTCCTAGAGGCTTTTGACAGCTTGCTGCATTCCCGAACTGTCAGTCACATCACGAACAAAATGTAATAACTGTCATCTTTTGAAAAAGAGTAAGGCCAATGGTATTTAGAAAATAGCGACCTCTACTACAGGATGAAATTTGATTCAAAGACTTTGCGATCTATTACAAAGAGAACGAAACATTGGATTGATTACAGATGGGGGAAAGTTCGTTTGCCATATGGGATTGTGCTGTTCTATCGGTCTTACATCTTCAGAGCTAGAGCACTTAGTAAAGATTAGATGATGGACCTCTTTTGATTCATATCACTGTAATAAAGAACAAATGGGAACAACAATAGACCTGAATAGTGGACCTTGTACCAATCGTAGCCTACTAGACTGAACTCGAAAATAGAATCAATGCTGACATTAGAAAAGTTCGACAAAAGTGTCTATCTGACTGTGTAATACTTAATCTACGTATAGTATTCTTATGTAGCATGGTAGGTAGGTACGTAGGTAGTTAGGTAGGAGTGACTGTATCGGCAGACCAAGTCGACAACTAATTCGCACAAAAGTGCCGTTTTATTGCCACACACTCATGTAACCTAAACTGATGTAAACTGGCATGAAAAACCTGGTGTGGAGAAAAAGAGAAGTGGTTATTTAAATCCACCCCGTAGCAATCTCCAATGCTTATCCCCGCTATCTATGTTAGGGTATTAAAAAAGGGTTTGCCTAGAGTAAGCAGTCTGGCCCTACATAGAGCCGGACATTTACAAAGGAAGTGAATGGTTGTTTCCTGTTCGGTGGCGACATCGCAGCAGTGGGCATTAAACCATACGTAGAACCCCTCCGCGCTACCTCGTCCGCTCGCTCATTGCCTTCGATGTTGCTATGACCAGGCACCCAAAGAAAACAGATATTGAGCTTTGAGCCAGCGTGGAGAGCTCATTTTTGCACTGTTTTACCAGCTTCGAAGATGTGGTGTCAGATATAATAGCCTTGATAGCCGCCTGGCTGTCAGTAAGGATGGCTATAATATTTGGGGGTGAGGAGATTTGGCTAAGTAGACGGCAAGCCTCGCGTACAGCAAGTACTTCAGTACTGGAAGACATTGCACGAGTCCGAAAGCCGGTAAGAAGTGGAATATGTAGCATAGTATCGTTTTGAATGTTGCTTCACTAAGCTACACTGTGTGCGTCGCCTAAGGATAATCTACATACCAAGATGAGTTCTTTTCCACTGAAATGTCTAAAAACTGCCAAGTATCTTGAAAGTGCCAGAACTAGCCAATATTTTCATATTGGAATTCACCTGGAGACGAACGCGGGTGCCGTGGCTCAGTGCTGCGTGCGTTGGACTACTGCGCAAGAAGTTCGAATCCAGAAAAAAAAAACCATCAAACTTTTTTTAAAGGCCCCACCTCTTGCGAGTGTCTAACAAACATTCACGAGTAAATTTTTTATTTGTATTCAAATTACATGACTGAGAAACTATTTTGATAACATAGATCAATGACAGTCTCCGGACAGACATAGTAAATGGAAAGTAAGGTGATATCATTGTGGGATATTGATCCTCTATGAACTCGCTTAGTGCTTGGATCGAACAAGGACCTCTCAATCTTATTCTAAGTGACGAAACAATTTTAGCACGAGTTTATTGCTTATAAATGCTCTGGGTCATGGGATGTCTCTGGGGATGAATTCATTAAAAGCAAAGGTCTACAAATGGACTTTAAATCGCTCGCAATTTGGTGGACATATGTAGTTCATTTTAGAGTTGGGCTTTAGGTCTCTAGAGTCGTGAAAGCTGCTTCATATGAACTAAACCCAATATTTTAAGGGAAACACTTCATATTGAAGAGTTTCGTCAAGTCCCATCTCAAGAGCTTCGGTAGCTAGAACCCTAACTTGGAAGGTGAGGGTCTCAAAGCGACCCTCTCTGTTAATATGGTGCTCCTCTTCAAATGATGGAATATATATTTTTTTGCAAAACCTTTTTGCTTTGATACACTTCTTTCTGTGCCTAGGATTGAGTCCAATTTATGAACAATATTCAACATATGTATGCATAGAGATTACTGCTTTATGGGCGCAGTACTTGGAAAGTGGACACCATTAACCCGCGCCGGCTGCAAGTCTTTGTAAACAATTGTTAAAGAATCATCTTGCGGATCTTGTGGCCGAACCGTATCTCCAACGAATAGCTTTATACGAGAACGGACCAGGAACCTATCAACATTATAATACGAAGGAGAAAGTGGCAGTGGATTGGAGAGAAGACTATTCCATTGCGAAAAACGCTATGCATTGGAATCCGCTCACCCAAGCAGGCAGAACAGCAGGAAGCCCTAGGCAAACGTGGCGCAGAACAGTCGAGTAGGAATCGATCTCTTTGAGGATGAGTTGGAGAGAGCTCAAACGCGTTGCAGGACTACGAACAAGATGGTGCGCAGGCGTTGTTGACGCCCTATGCGCCCGAGGGGTTAAATGACTCAAGTAAGTAAGTAAGTATGCATGTACATATACTAATAGCTTAAAAGTACCCTGCACCAGTTAGCGTTTATTGTTGTACTTTATTTGCGGATCTAAGAACGTTTTGAGTGCTGGCCCAATGAACCTGGAAAAAGGCTGATCTAAGCTTTACTTAGTTCCACAAGTGACTTACAGAATCGCTCTATGATATTCCTCTTAGTTAAATATTTTTCGTAGGTCGGATTCATGACAGATGAGGTCATACTTCTGCATGTATGCATGTACAGATTCTGTGAGACATACCTATACTATCTTTATATCAATAGATGTAAATATAGGACATGATTACTGTCGAAATACTAACCAACTCTTATTTTACTGTCATTTGCATAATTGCGTTTAATTATTATCTATCAACGACCATTGGACTATGAATTATAAAGATACCCTAGCTGACAAGAAAAAAAACCGCTACCGCTATCGCTAGCTTCTATCAGTCAACATAAAATAACAATAAAAAAATGTTGAGGTCGCAGCCGATGTGCGATTATTTCGATACTTTTTTATTTCTTTCAAAATAAACCGCAGACACATATATATGCCTGCTTCTTTTAAAACTCTGACCACAATGTGAACATTAATAAAAATTTTGTTTCTTTTTATTAAAAAAAATAAAAAAAATAAATAAACAAAGTCATTAGGTATTTAAAAAATAAAATAAAAGAACAGATTAATTCAAATGACGTTATCACCCACAAATGTATCTACAGCCGGTGGGTGAATTAAGGCGACCCAAAAATAAACCTCAAAATTTATCTATGCAGATATGGCCAACCACGTATTATGTATATTATCTGCGAATTTTTCCAGTGCATATTTTTTTAAAAAAAATATCTTTTCTTTTTGGTTCACAAGAACCAACCAAAACGTTGATAAGAAAATTTATATCTGATTTTTCTTTGAGGTAAATATATTTGATAGTGACTTTAATGTCACTGTTTACCGCAAGCAAAAAAAGGCGCTCTAGTTAGCTGTACGATTATTGCTCGTAGTGTCAACAACACTTTAGTATGTAAACTATTTTTTCCCACTCGTCCAAAAAAAAAAAAATGCGGTTAATGAACTTTTGAGATACTAGAAAAAGTATGCGAACCGTTTGATTCAAAGGAAATGCCACCACAATAGACATTATGAGGGGATGATTTGTATTATTGCGGCAATAAATTGCCCAATAGATGTTTGCTTCGATGGGGGAAAATTTTCGCCAGCTATAAAAACTTGTAGACAAACTATAAAAAGTATAAAAAAAAGAATGCACACGTGATGAGGAGATGCTGTTTATTTTTATTGAAAGAAATACAATGTCTATTAGCAGATAAGTTCTTTGGTATTTTATTTTTATCAAAGTGAAACGAAGAAAGTTATTTATAGGCAATGAGGAAGTATTTTGGCGACAGAAAGAAGGAAAAAGAGTTAACTGAACAAAGAATTTCGCTGGAATCAGAATAAAGAAATACGCTGAAAAAGAGTGGTGAAACTACAAAAGGATTTCAGTGTCTTGCAATGGAGTCTCAGTACCCTGTCTCAGACATATGCATGCCTACACTTTCAATTACTCGCATATCTTTCATAAGGATCACGATCAAACGCACCATCGATCTATCTTGACTCTATTAGGAGTTATTCCTAGATGGCTCAAGGAGAGACGACAGCTTTGATTCAAATACTCATTCGTAGGCTTACCAAGAGATCACTTACTTGATGGCACTGGACCCATTGGACTTCTTGGAAGCCGGTCTGGGGGCATAAGCACTACGTGACCAAACCATATCGAAGCCATCGAATTAGCGAATTTTTGACAATGCATACTGTTGAACATACATCTGTCAAATTGGCTGCCATTTAATAAGCCTGTGTTGCGAAATCAACATTGAGAGTATTCCCAACGTGCTGGACAAATTCTAGTCGACTAGTTCACTAAGCAAACCGTCAAAACCCATATATGTCAACGAAACGCAAGATCTGCCGAAAATATGCTCGCTGTTCGTGAGAGCAGGCAGGAGAATCTAAGGCAGTCTAATCCCCGCCACGCACAAGAACTCGGTAATTTACAGACCGGAACTTGGCGTCATGTTTTGGGCCTACACCCATACAAAATTCAACTGATCCAAGAGCTTAAAGGTTTTGACTATAGGCAACGCTGCTTGTTCGCTGACTGGCCTCTCGAGCAGTTGAACGTTGACGTCCATTTCGGTCGAAAAATCATATTTAGAGACGAGGATGAATGGGTTCCTCAACAAGCAACATTGTCGAATTTGGGACGATAGCAATCCACTAAATTATAATGCATCTAGAGAGAGTCACTGTTTGGTGTGGACTTTGGTCCGGGCCATAATCGTCAACGGTCAGTCGATGAGCACCAATTTATTTTAAAACCAATTGGATGATATGAACACCGACGACATGTGGTTTCAACAGGACCCCCCCTACGTGCCACGCAGCCCGTTCCACTAAGGACATTTGGCAAGAGGGACTTCCGAATATGTTTTTTTCACGCGAAGCTGAACTGAATTGGCCACCGAGATCGTGGGATTAAACCTTGTTAGACTTGTCCTTGTTCTTTAAGCACATGATTTCTATGGATTGTGCAAAATATATTGAGAAAGAAAGAGAAAGATCTACGATCTTGTTGTGGCCACAACCCAGATTTCATGACTGTAGGCTCATGACTGTATGTATTATTAATTCTAGAGGACAACTTGGCATTGCTCTTTTCGTCACCCGAGAAATGGAGACACATAGGGCTCCAAGATACCTAAGGTTCTCCACCTGCTTTAGTTGAGCTCAACTGCCTGCCATTAGTGATACAGTAGGGATGAATTCGTCAACATTGGCATATGAGCAGTGATGAATGGTGACTTAAACCACCTTCTCCACGATAGCTATCAGCAATGTTCTAACTCGTGACGTTAAGGCTGCTATTGTCAACTTTAGCTTAAAGCTGGCCAAAAAGGCATGTTTTGGGGGTATGAGGCTTCTGACAATGGATTTAGGCTAACCTCGATCTCTAAAGATGTTCCATTCCGGGAGTAGTAGGCGCAGATGGCAACAATACCAGCAAATCATTAGATATGCTGCTCCTCAAAGTCTGGGTTTCTCTAAATCAGCACAAAGAAATCACTACACAACTGAAGAAAGATCAGACGTTGTATAGAAGGACCAAAACTACTCTTGATCTCTATGAGCCAAACTGGAGTAGCTTTCGATTGAAGAGATAGTGAAATTAAAACTTAGGAATGACGTTGAAAAACTTTACGAAGAAGTAAAGTGACAGTCAGTGCTTAGGATATGGAAAGAAACATTCCGTAGAGAGTATAAGCTTACGAGGTAAGGATAGCGATTTGTTAACAACCTGATAGGTCCACATCACTGCGATTTTATACAAGGAAAGTCCACCATGGTTTAAAAGAAGGTCCCGATATGCTCCTATTATCGGGTATTCGAGTCTCAGTACGACCAATATGACAGACTATGACTATGCACAAGCGTTTTCGCGTGCTGAATCTTTGGATTTCAGATTGGTGTACATCAAGGCTCGGCTTTTAGTCCGCTTATCTTCAACTGAGCTATGAAAGCTAAAGCTAGCCTAAGAAAAAGTTTTGGAAACATTTTATGTGACGTTTATACAAAGATTTTCATCTCGTCCTAATAAAGATATTAGAATTATGCATTTCTTCTTGATTTTTTAGATCTCAAAATCTGCAAGGGTCTGCAACAAACCACCAAGTCTCTTTCAAATGCATAACGTTCTAAAAACTCCCATTAAACTCAGCCAATCTCTTTGTCTCTTTAAACCTCCGCCCCTGCGCATATGATTTGCCAATCAACTCCTACCGCGAACTACATTATGTATGGTTAATTGCCATAATAACTTTTCCCATAAAAAAAAAAAAATAAGTAACAAGCGCAAAAAAGCCACCACCAACAGAGCCCCCAATCACTTTGCACTCGGAGACTTTATGACTTCGTTTGCCTGCATAATTGGCATCACATAGTGAGTACGGTACCTTTAGGAAGCTGCTTCGAGCTGTTATTGCCTTGTGGTGGTACCACTTACAGTGAAAAGTGAAAGTACACTCGGGCGCGCGCACATTGGCACCTTACCCCATGTGAAGTTGATCCGGCTGCTGCCGCGCGCCGGCCGCTTTTGCAGAAACAAGTTTGCCTAACAAATCCTTGTTACTTACTGATGATTGCTTTGGTGGCGATGTTTGTAGATGTTCTCCTCCTAGTTTAGCCTGACCCCAGTAGTTCACCTCTTGTCGAGGATTCTGGAAAATGTATACGAACATTTGCTAAGATGACCCCGCTGTAGGCGATAAAATTCTGCCCAAAGGAGATGTATAGTTGCACCTCGTCCATTGGTCACACACAACACACACACAATGAACTCCCATCAACGATTAATGATGACCCTATGGACATATAGTATCTTATGGATTTTCCACGAATTATGGGTGTTGGCCAAATGGAAAATTGATGATGGGAATTACCAGTGTACAAGCCCGGGTCGCAACATTCTTTATTAGAAAGTTAATTGCGAATTACAGCGACGATATCGGTGCGCGGTTCGCGGTATAACGAGCGGTCATAAGGTTGACTTACCAGAAAAGTTTCTTCTGATCTTTTGGATTTATTGGCAAATTGTTTGTTGAATACACTCACCTGAAAGGAAAAGAGAAATAAATGAAATTACTTAAAAGTGTTTTCTCATTTAATTGTGTGAACATTTTTATCTGTCAAGGAATTGTAAATTCAAAAAGGTGTATGAATGCGCCATCTAGTAGTAGACAGAGGTGAAAAGGTTGTTGACTTGGATACATAGTATTTGTTCTGCTGAGAATTTTGATCTTGTTGGAGGTGAGGAGGGTTAATTTAGTTTATTCCGAAACCGAGAAAACATCTTTTTCTGCTTGGGACTAGAGCAGCAGTTGGAGTTGGATATTGCCTCTTTAAGGCTTGATCTTTATTGTAAGACTGTCGGGTTTGTAGTTGGTCTAGAGGTTCATACTTTCAGTTAAGTTCAGATAAGTTCCTGCTGAATGAGGTAAGGAGAGGCTTGTTCTTTAAAAAGCAAAGAATTTGTCTTCGAATGGCTTCCTTTAAATATGGTTGATAAAAAAGGAAACTATTTAAAGCTTTACGCTGCGCCATGTGGGCATAGTAAAGACTTTAATAAACGACTTGATTGTATATTCGACTAATTACAAATCTTTGCGACTGATCTTCTCAATTAGAGCGGAATGAAAGATTGGTAGAGTAACCGAAGATTTCGATATAACCATCAGGGTTGCCAATGATGAAGGAGATACAGTGCTTGCCAGTTACCCAGCACTTGTATTCCAGCAACGCAGCCAACACCAGTAAATACTATCCACTGAATCACGTAAAGGTTTCTGTCTGGACTTAATTGAATCGCGCAGGTTTGTGTATGCACTTCCATTCAGAAAAGACCAGTCCTGAACCAACGACACAGAGCGGTGAGTTACTCTTTGTAATGTACCAACTTGTGCGAGTCTGACGTGGTAGATCACGACAATAGGATGTTATTTTCGGCCAGGCTAGAAAGCGTTCTTCTTCCCTTTTTTCACTGGAGTTCGGCCCTAGCTAGAGCCATTCAACGTGCTCATTCTTCGGCAACTTAAGGAGAATATACAGGCAAAATAGATTTTAGTCCTCATACAAAACCTCAACTCGACAGGTTGAGTATATCCCTCAATGCAACTTTCAGCTTCCCTGTTCAATCAGGGTAGATATGTATGTACTTAAGTTCGTGGTATCAAAATGGTACGAGTACACAGGAGCGCTAAGGGGGTTCTATTATGAAGTGCTGCTGTTGTTGTGTTGGAGAAATATCATGTCTTTAGACTACCCAAAGTTTTCTTCAAATATTCTGTACAATGATGTTACAAGAATCATTTTGTCTGGAGAACTATTGAACTACTAAACTATCTTGCGATCTTTTTTGCTGATTTTCACACCCCAATCAGCAGTATCTGCTTTTGTAGTCCCATCAAATCAATCAACTCTCTATTCTTATCTTCAAGTGTAAATCTCTCAATGAATAAAGAACAGACAAAATAAAAATAAACAGTCCCACAGTCAAGCCTCTTTATACCTCAACCATAACCAAATAGCAGTTGTAATTGATTAACCTGAATTTATAAATGAAAACCGATTTACTTTCGATTCACTGTCAACAAGTAACCAACCAAATAGACTTTACAATCAAACTATAAAAAAAAAATATTTGGTAGACTTAAGCCCTGAGGCCAATCTTAAAATTATACACACCTCGTGTCGCCGTGGTATTCTTTTCTCTATTTCGTAACAAGCACTTTCACTGCTTTAATTTTTTTTTTTGTCTGTTCGTTTGTTAATTTTTTTTTATCTGTCGATTGTTGTAATTTGAATTGTAAAAGGCACTTCCAGTTCGAATTGTAACTGTGGTGGGGAATTTGAAATTTTATTTTGTTTGGTCTTTCACTCTCACTCAAAGGAACGTGTAGATTGTTTTTTTTTTCTTTCGGGACTGTATATCTTTTATTCAAAATACATATGTTAAACTGGGTTAAGTTTGTTTATGGGTTTGTTTCTGCATACACAAAGGTAGGCCTGTAGTTTTTTTTTGTTTTACAGCTGTACAACGGTTTGTTTGGTTAATAGATACAAAGTACATACATATAGGAAGTAATTCATAGAAACTTAACCGGAAGTAGTGACTTGAAAGAACGCCTTAGGAAATAAATTCAATATGGGAATGGAAGACAGAGTTGTCAGTGAAAAACAGACTTGGCATAAATGTCCTCAACAAATTTAGGATAATCAGGAAAAAGGAGCTTTTTAAAATAAAATAAAAAGTTCTCGAATCAATACCAAATTTTCTTAAACGTTTAAGAAGCATGAAATAATTCCACTTCTCACCAAAAGTGAGACAAAATTTCACCAAGTGAAAACGAATTCACTAAATAATAATATGAAATTGTTGTTAACCAAAACTTGGTGAAGTATAGCAAAAATTCATATTTATATGGTTTCTTCAGATTTAAGCAACAACTCATGATAACAAAGGATTACTGGAACGCTGTTCGAAAAATTTACATTGAAAATACCAAGCGGAACGAAGCGGAGCGCTGCAAATGTTATCTTACTTTTTGACACTTCAGAAAAATATATGACATCGATGTGGTGTGAACGAAGTCACGGTGGTCAATAGCTGATGATGGGGAACATCTGGAACATTTTCTGGATAACAAATCGAAAAAGACAAGTGAAATCAGCAATCCACAAATGAGTTCGATGCCATCTTTACGAAAATGGGAATTCAGCTGATAGGTAGCCTTCAAACAGAAAGGACTTACATACATATGTATGCAGGCCATTTACTAACACTGGCGTGCGTCGCCGGACCTGTGGAAATCAAAATGTGGAAAGGGAAATGCAATAGATTTTCCAAAGGATACATAGCAGTGTTTGTATGTCTGTCCAGAAAGGTAATTCATATTGAGCTTGTCAGCGACTTCAGGGCAGCAGCCTTCATAGCAGTTTATAGTAGGTTGGTGGCCAGATGAAGAATATCTGCCTAAGGAGCTAATTATGAGCTAAGAAAGGACCTTACCTTCATCACAAATGAATGGTCAGCTAAAAAGAGTCTTGCTTCTCTAAATACGACCCGTCATTTTAACTCCCCATCATCACCATAATTCGCAGGTTCTTAGGAGACAGGGGTCCAATCAATTAAGCACCATTGGCCTCTCTAGACTCATGTTTGAAGAATATACAACGCTTCTTACGCAAATTGAAGCATGTCTGAATTCAACGTCACTATTTCCAATGACGTCAGGTTCCAACTGCTGCTGCACTGAACACTCTTCCCAATAGGAACCTCGAGGGCGAAACACAAGAGATTGGTATGGTATGGTATGAGGGACGTACATACTAGAGGATTGTCTAAGGAGCAGAAAGCTCCTTTGGTTCTCTAAGACACACAGAGGGATACAGAACAAAAGTTAGAATGGATGGGTGATACAGATCTTCTCCAATGCCTCTTCTATTACGTTTAGAAACCCAGTGAAAAAAGGTTCATTTACTTAGTGGCTGCCGTTGCTTAGTGGGTAATTCGTTGGCCTACTGCGCTTGGGGTTCCGGGTTCGAATCACAGTCCCACTTCTTTCGAGTGTACTATTGGTTTTCAGAGGGAATGCGTCACTGTCCAACGATTTACCTGCTGTGGGGTTGTCCCATCAAAAGAATAATGAGCTTTATTAGTCACTTATTCGCGAGCTAAGGTCTTAACTCTTAAGTAGTACTGAGCTGATGGACCTCTTGAGACTCATATTAATTCGTGGATATTTATAATCACAATAAGCAGTGACTTATCAGACAGAAGAACCTAACCTTACTTTGTAAAAGTTCGAATAAGGCATCAGTTCCCTTATGCATTGAAAGCAATGATTGACCAAGAGAACTCATTTATTTAAAAATTCAAGTTGGAATGAATAAATGATCATCAAGTGGTTTGAGATTTCCAAATGCAAGGAGACACAATGGTAAAATGGTCTTCCTGGTTGAGTCAGATCAAACAGATCCAAAGGAAGTATTTCAGTTTAGTTAAGGAGGAAGCTCATGTATGTCACATAGATATGGCAGAAGCACCGCATCATACAGTTACCTCCACATTCACCCTCAAGAGTTTTTAGTTATTTGTACAACAAACTCCATTCGTGTTAATTCAAATTGACTATAAAACCACTATAATTTACAAGACTGACACTAAGCCCCGTAGAAAAATGTAAGCTTGCAATTAAAATTTTTCAAAATTACACCGACACTAGCCCATGGACACCTTTCTCCCCCTAGTGACACTGACAATCATCATCAAGGCAAATTCCGTTGTAAAACTTCACAGCTAATTCTTCAAATCTTCAAAATGTAATTTTCTCTCAAATAGCAATGCGCGCGCGCGCGCACACACCATTTAAGCCTCTGTGCCTTCTTTCTTGCCAACTATTTCCAACCGAAAGCAACTTGTAATCTCAGCTAGACAACTAAATCGCCAGGTATATACCAAGTACTGCCACCGGCATCTCTATCTTTCAATCTTGATGAAAGTCATTCTCCGTCTGAAGATAGATGGAAATTTAAATAAATACCGATGTCGGAATTTGTATGTCTGCGGTAAATTTTAAAGTAAACTTTCATGTTCTGATTGATTCCTTCATTCCAGTAGCAATTAGATGAAACATCTAGTTCTACATCAAAAAAAAGTACTACCTAGATAAAGTTTTCGATACAATTAAAGGAACAACGGTACCATACACCCAATAGATACACAGACTAGGGGAAAAATTATATCAAAAGGAAGCTGGAAAAAAAAACTGGTTTTTCTCACATTTAATTGAATGGAAAAATCCGAGTTAGAAGATACAATAGCTATCCGCCTCAATGGGTTATTGCATTAGCAGATACACCTAGCAAATGGTGGTGCAATCGCTCTGAAGAACAAACGCTGCATGGTGTAGTCTGTGATGGGTGCGAGTTGAGTTGTTTCTATACATTTGCTGATGCTATTTGGGAAAGAAAATTGAAACTGGAAAAATGGATCTGATAGATACTCGTACTTTTAAAAAGTGAGGATTGACAGGTGCGGCTAATGCAATAATTCTGATGCTCTTTCAATTTTTCTCATTCTTCTGTGAGGTAGTGGGAACGAACAATAGCTTTATACGGTACCAACATTTCAATTAGGAAATTCTTCTTGTTGAAATTAGTTCGTTAAGATTTGGAGAAGATGTAGATGGAGAAGTGTCTATACTAATAGATCTAATTTAGTGGATCGTTTGACTTCATCACATGATGCTCATCTAGTATGAATCGGTGGACAAAATATGTCAAAACTTATGTCTCACTTTCAAGGACCTGGAAAGTACTGGTGAAATTAGTACCGGACATCGATGGATGACTTAGGCAGCGACACCAAGACGATTACTCGTCCCCACAAAAACTTAAGAATGATCTCATAAGGCTTTAAAACCCAGGGCTTTTCAGTTCAGGTTTTAAGCTGATAACTTGGTATTGTTAAGAAGTCATTGAAAAGATTGATTCTTCGCAGTAAATTTCAATAGCAGCTCTATAGGACTTAACATTTTGACGTTAAACTTTGCTCGTCTAGGATGCCATCTGTCATGACTTAGATTTCACGGTCGACATTTTGACGTCAAACTTTGCTCGCTCAGCGCACCATCCCACTTGACTTGACTTTTCGATTGCAGCCATTTGACAGTTGAGTTTTTGTCGTAGCACATTGCTTGTGCAGCTACCTCTATTAAAAAACTAGGGCGCCAAATCCAAAATTCAAAAACTTTAGATGCTTCTACTTCTTATGAAAAGTAAAATTTGAGAACAGTGTTTGAGTGTCAAAATACTGAGCAAAAGAGTCACGGTTCGAAACATTAGAGCTCTCGTTTCAGATTGCTCCATCAGAGTTTCTATACTCAAAACTCGTATGTCAAAGCGAAATGAACCAAATGCGCCACTATGATCGGGACTTGATATAAGTTTTAGAACAGTACAATGTAAAGTAAAAATTTGGTATTTGTTTGACAGCGTTGAACGTCGCCAAAACTGCAATCTGTCATTGAAATTTTAGAATAACACCCTGTTACATTTTTCCACGTTAAGTTGTGCCAATTCTGTATACAAAACATCCGTTATCATGATCTGTTACCACACGGCATTGACCGTTTCATCTTTATGTCAAATCAAAATGTCACGTTCGTGTGGGCTTTGTAGTGACTTGGCGATAATATCTGTCACAAAGATTAAACTTGAAATTTACAAAGCAAAATGTAACTTTAAGTGGTCCGGCATTTTTCGATAAAATACCCACGAGCACGATCGCAATACGAGATATTGGAGACAGAAGCTCTAGTTACGGGTTGCAGTGACGTTTACGAAGTTATGATCAACGCCAGAGGGCACGTTTCGGTATATTGTTTCTACTTAATATGTAGTCGTATGTCAAAAAACAACCAAGCTAATGTGACCTTACGGTTGTACAGAGGAAGCTACTACTAGACTCCTACGTGTTTGACAACGATCAACTGTCACTTTAACAAAAGCTTAAAAAAAGCGAGCATTTGTTGAAGCAGGGATGGAAAACTGTTTCGATTAAGTGTCACACAGATAGAGTTTAAAAATTGTAGAGACTGATCTGTCCTGTCAAAATGAATGAAATGACATCTAACATTCTAGTTTCTAGTTTAACTGTCAAATTTGAAGAATTGTCAAATAGTTCTTATGCGTCGCAACCGGAGCACAATTGCGACACATCATGGTTTATAATGTCTAAATTAGGCCAAAGTAAAGAACACAAGAATAAGATTTCTTTGGATATACGGTCCCGACTAAGATGAATTACAACTCAACAAAAGGAATGAAGGCCACTTAATCCCGAAATGTTCCACTTTCATGGAGCTCACTCTTCATCATCTAATTGCATGTCTAATTTCTTTTATTCAACAAAGCAACAACAGCAATTAAGATTTCACATAATTATATGCCGCCCACAGAACTATAAAGCCCAACAATTATGCATTACCACCTGGAGAGTCAGTGGGTGGTTGCGGTACCTATTATTATGACACCATCTTCGTCTCTATTGAGGTCACGCAAATTTCTCATCAATCAAACAAAGGTCGTCTGACCAGACGGTCAACTTCAAGTCCAACAAAAAAAAGTAGAAAACAACACGAGCCACTACGAATTGTGTAATTTGTTTTCATTTAGCCCGCATTTTTTTTTGACTATTTTCTCCAAAACACAAAAAAAAAAAAAAAACACACAAACTTGTCAAGCTTTCTCCTTGTCGAAATCGCTAGTGAAAACCTTCGATAACAATCGATAACTCAAACGCAAATTATGTTGAGCAAGTCTTGTCGCGCTGAAAGTAACTTTGACGTTTGCGGCGACCTATGCAAATGTCTGCATTTTTCTACCTGTCATAATTAAGAAAGAAAAAATTAATAATTTTATGCTACGATAACGGAACAAAGTCAAAATAAAAGCAAGCAAATTTAAGAGGAGGAGTAGGAGGAGGTTACTCTATATGCAAATCGAGCAACATTTCTGTTTTGTTTATACGCATTTTTTCACGTCTTATTGGCGTGGTCAGCAGCGCATATCGTGCTTTTTTGATAGAAAGACTCGAATATCAAGAAATAAATGTATATAGTCGCGTGAGGCCAACATGAATGTCTAATTCACGTCAAACCTATGGAATTTGTTTGTGAAAACTGGAAGGCCAAGTTGGCTTGTTGTGTGTAGTTTTGCTATTTGTTGTCGCTGAGAATGTAATCAATGTGAAATGCAAACTGACAAGTGGAAGGTGAACATGTGATCGGAAAGTAAATGACAAAAACAAAAAAAAATTAAATACTTGAGCAATTTGTGGCTTTTATGTGGAGTGGAGTACTTTCAGACAGACATTTAGTTTCGTAAGCAACTTGCTGCGTAACATGACTAAACATCGACACGTGTCCAAACATCAGGCACTCAGTCACCCTACCACGACGAAGAGCAAAAGAAACGGAAATAACACCAACGAGGCCCTAAAGAAGCAATCAAATCCAGATCAGTGATGTTCATACGAACCTACACGTGTACCTAAAGGCCGGCACTGCCTTAAAAAAGACGAGGACTAACTTCTATCCCGAAGGATAACGAAGCTACTAAACAACAGTCGTTGTTTGGAAACGCACAAGACTAGACTCATACACTGAACGAGACTCGGGGTTCTCTAACTGACAGTACGCCATTAGCAGGAAACATTACAAATTTTGGGCGATAAGGCAATGTGCGACAAACCATATGAAGAAACCGCGGAGCAAAGATGGTTGGGAGGGAAAGCACTATTGCCACAATCTAAGGAATCTACACCTACATACCTGGTGAGAATAAAAGAGAGCTACTCTTCACTAAGCCACGGAAGAGAAGTTCAAGGTATGCATTGATGATCCCACGGAAGGAGTTCCTCAATGCTCTGTGGTGGGACCAGTACTGTAGAATATATTGTATGATGGCAACGCAAAAAGCAAGCGGAAGTGTTGCTGTCAAGTCATCATAAAACTGAAGGCAAGCATTAACGACCTGGAAATAGCAGACTGCAAGAGAAAGCAGTGCCAAAAACTTCAGTTCAACAAGAACTTGAAACCATGTCTAAATCGTTAGTACTGCCCGGAATGGGGATCATTAACACTCTCGCACATGAGACTCTAAAAACCTCTGGAGGGGACTTTCCTCCATCTGCAAAATGCCGCTACTGTGAGAACAAGAAGAGGAAAGGAAAGATCAGTCACATCACTAGTCCGTTGGCAAAATAGATGAGAGAAAACAATAGAAGTCAGATCAACCTACAAACTTTGGTATATCAAGATTCGATGTCTAGACAAATGTCACTGCCTTTCGGAAGTCCTGACAAGAGAGTGGGTTAGTGTTCCAGTGCAGGGAAAATAGTCCAATCCCGAGGCTTCTAATAAACTACATTATGACTTAGCCCTGGGAAGGTATTCTAAACGTCAGTCCCAAGATATATAAACTAAATACTTGAGCTATAAATTCCAAAACTTCCAGCCTTGACAGCACTTAAGAGTAAATTCTAATTTTTCTTTCCCATGGAAGTTTGACATATTTTTTTTCAATTTATGTTCCCCAGCACTACCTTACCTTCACCATCCAAGAACTCACTATAGATGTCACCTTCATCGCGTAAATACACTTGGCCGCACCTTAACGCTATTTGCATACAAAATACACAAATTTACCCGCCAATCTATGCATAAATCTATTTATTACAAAAAAAAGAAAAAAGACTTAATATGACCCAAAGTGCCCATTATCAACTCTGTGTGACAGTGTACCATGAGAAGAAACAGCCTTAACTCGCAACTCCTTGTTCGGCTACTTTTATCTACAATCCACACGGAATCCCTCCTCGCTTAATGCTCAGAGTAAAACAACTATCAGGTGCACAAGCGCACACTCAGGGGGCATTTGTATCTACACAACTGTCCTAATAGATTCTTTGTGAAAATTATGGCCTACACATGAATCGCGTTTGAATGGAACACAGCTAACCACCGAATCCCGGTGTGTCTGCTGCTGTCGTCTGTGTGCAGCACCCCAAACCGAACCGCCGGCCGCCAAGATGGACCAACGAAAAATTATTGGACAAGCTTCTTGCATACCGTCATAAAGTTTCATTAAAATATCTTACAGATACAAGTAATGTGTGGAGAGAAATACTGACTTAACGGCGCATTTCGTTCGTTTCTTTTTTTTTTCTCGTTATTTAATGCCTTTTTAGGTGGATCTATCTGTTGGTAATATAAAAGGAAGCATAAGATGTTGTTTTATAGCATTCCCTGTATAAACAAGGAAGGAACGATTGATTTTGATAAATATTTTTGGGGCGTAACCTATGATGTGATTGTTGACATTACAAAGAAGAATAACGATGTGACAGCTACCGCCTCGGGGGGAGAGAATCTAACTGCAGGTGGCTGCAGTTACTTTCCATATGGAACCTGGTCGGATACCATATCTGTTGAACGTAATTTCTTGAGAAATACTCAACGTTTCATGGACTGTGTCATAGTTTAAACCATCAATCAGTATGCATCGTAGATAGTTATGCGCATGCAAACGGGTTTTGGAGTTAACGATTTGTGGGTTGCCATAGGGTTCGATACTTTCAACGATGCTTGTTAAATGTAGAATATACGTCGCATCTTTTGTTAGTTTTTGTGGAGGAAAGTGGTGGAATCTTGAAGTTTTCGAGGGCAAATGATGGCCTGAAGGGATTCGGTTATGATGTTGGATTTAGGCGTGTACTCGCAGTCATTGAATGAGTAAAAGATGGTTATGTTTGGCTGACGTTGGAAAATTATTTACTCACGCAAATGGCAAATACTGAGGTTCCAAAAACCTCCTATTGTTGTTGACCCTTTCTCATGATTCGTCAGGTGTTTCAGTCATGCTTCTGGAGAGTTTTTCCAATGTAAAACTTAGTCATCAGCGGTTTGGGGCCCTTTGATGACGAAAGCTTCGTTTCTTTGTCACCTTTGACGTTGTGATTACGTTACGTGACACAATCATACTTCTCAGTATTTCAGCGGTTTCTAACCTACTTACGTGCCTTGCTCGATAAACTAGTGATTTTCATTGTTTGTGGTGTAAATCAGTGAGATTCTAGACGGAGAAATTTCTTGCCAGACACCATACGGCAAACAGAGAATAGATGATACTGCTGATAGCCAGTTTGTCAGTGACAATTTGCTCTGGGTGCCATGTTTAAGTTAAAAACGTCTAAGCGTATTTGTGTCATAATGGAGATCCTCAAAACTCTTTGCCCGTCGTATTTTACATTCAATTTGTGCGGGCCTTGGCTTACGGTTTCTTATAAGCGGGAACAAGGTTTAAATCTCATGAAATACAAGATCTTGCCAGCTTCTGAGAAAGATAACAAACTATCTTCAAAAACATTCATAATCTAAAAGATCGGTGTTGGACGCCATTTAAGGGAGAGTATTTTTGCGAGTACTCCTCAATTGCTAGATTGATTTCATGGTGAAATTATATTCACAATCATGAAGAGCGAAATGATAGGTTTAGTTCACGTAGTTATCCCCCGTATATGCAACATGTTAAAAGGGGTGGTCTTGTAGATCTTGCAGCCGCTTGGAAACACATATAATCTTTCATACTGTACTGTTAAATTGATCGAGAATACAGAAGTAGTTTGGGATTGCCAGAAGTCCGTCTGCGTACTTTAAGACTACCGAATGATTCTCTAATCAAACGAAAGTCTCTGCAGACGGAATAGAAAATCTTGACAGTTGGTATGCCAAGAAGACTTACTAACGAATGCTGTTTCAATAAAAAGCATAATCCAGTATGGAATGCGCTCAAAAGATGTTCAAAAGCAACGTTCAAGACTTCTGAACAAATGATTGATTGGTCGAGGGCTCCACCTGTGTTGCATTAAAAGCCGTGGTTCGTTTTATGAGCCTTTAAAATAAATCCTTGTACAAGCAGACTGTAGAGCAAAACGTTAATGAAGTATGGTGAGTACTTGAGTGCTCTGTTCTTTATATGAGTCAAAATTTAGGTCAAATCCAAATCGTTTCTGAGCCTAAAAACTATCCGTAAATTGTTTTATTCCTTCACTAAAATTAAATAGCTACAGGCATACCCTTTCACCAGATTTTGTAACAATTTAGATCCAATGTGCTGCTTTCCTGACCTAAATACGATTTCCCTCTTTACTTTCTTTACTATGAAACACTTTCAATTTCGTGTTAATTGCTTCATTCAATGTCAATTTCTATTTGAATTTTACTTTCAAAAATTTGAAAAATTTCCCTCTCTGCGGCGATTAATAAAACCAACAAAATGTTGACCTCGATTTTCCTGAATCCCGAATGATTTAAGCAAGCAAAAAGTAATTTCTGCCAAAAATAAAACAACACACACACACACAATCAGTCATACGTCTAGTAACCTAGAAAAACCACTTAAAAAGTCATACAATTTCGCGACTGCTGTCGCGACAAACACACACCACTTATCATAGAGTTCCCGAAAGGTAAGGCATTATAGTAGCACGCCCCATTAAAAAGTGGTTACACACCCTCTCAACAGTTTGTCATTTAACTGTCAATTAATTATTCATACACGCAGTTAACGACCAACGATGTGACACCAAAAGTCATTACGCGTCGGTGAGTGACAGTCCTCGTCATTATATGACGCGGGATTTACCATGCACACATTGAAGACAAAAAAACAAAAACAACATGTCGTCACAACAAAACTGGGATCGCGCACAGGCAGAGTACACTCTCTAGCGCAGTTTTGTCGTTTTGCTAAAATGCTACTGCTGCTGTTGGTATATGTAGCTACTGATTGCCCGGAGGCTGAATATACGTACGGAATTCCATTACTCATTCAGTTTGCTTGCCATTCTTCGAGTGAATATTCAACTCTGACTGTGTAAACGCCTCTGAGTGTGTGCTGCTGTGAGAAAGGGAGTTCCTGTGCCGCGAAATTCCATCGAACAACAAAGACGTCGACAATAACGACGACGACGCGATATCTGAGGCGGGAATTATGTTGTAATGATATCGCGCGAATGACTTGTGAGTCAGCGAACAATGAGCATCATCGTTGTTATCGTATGTACAGCGGCTCGTGGGTATACACACACACACATGAAACAAAGTGTGAATCCCCTTTTACGGTTAAGTCCATTCTCCGGTTGTGATTCATCCGTATTATGGAGTATCCAGTGGCGGGTAACCCAATTAAAATTCGGAATTTAAGAGCTCACTGTCTGATTAATAAATGTGAACCGTGCTTGTTGCAGTTTTTGATTGCATTTTAATATGAGGATGATAGAAAGGAAAGGGATAAAAGAAAATTTATGTAAATGACAGACATGTAAACGCATTAAATCATCATTTAACTGTCATTCTTGACGTTTGTGCTGTCATTTTGAACTATAAATGGATGATTCTAGTCAAATGACAGTTCGACTACTTCTTAATTGCCTCATTAACATACGTTTATTTAGAAATTAGATGATTTATAGAACATGCTGACCATTGGGACAAAAAACTTTGAAGTTCGTAAAAGGATTTATAAAAATGGAATCCTTTTACTTGTTCTTCTCATCAGAAATTTAGCGAGTAGGTAGGCTAGAAAGAGTTTGCTTACTGCTTAAAGAAAATAGCGGTTGAGGAATTGATACAGTGACAACTGAAGTCAGGAAATGATGCAGCAAATTGAATTTTCGTTGCAAGCATCTTAAAGCGTTGATGAGTGTCCTTTAGTACTCTTTAGGGAAATCTTAGCTTACTCTTCCTGGCTAGAAACTAACTTAGATATTTCGGCGTAGCGTCCTGATAATGGAACGAAGGAAAAACTGTTAGGCTAAAGGGTGGTGGATGTGTACTAAGTTGTAGTGATTCCTCCGATCATTAAGGTTTTCAAAACTAAAGACATGTTCTGTCTGTTGCCTTAATCACACTATGGCGTTGTGATATTGCTTCGTTTTAGAGCAATTTTGAAGTAATCGATACTCATTTACACTACTACTTCATTAGATCCAAAGATAAGGCACAGCGATCACAGAAGGGCTCATGGTGACATGCTCCGAACGAGCACGGTATTCGATATGTTTCGTTCTTGTGCATGGGAGTTTAGTGACGTTTAGTGACAGGTTCGTTTCCTAAAGAACCAACTGATCTACCAACTCCATGCCGACTTTGCGAAGACGTAGTCATCCCTGAAAATATCAGCATAAGATGCTTGGCTCGTACTTGAGCGAATAATTGAATATACAACAACTATTTGTCGATCCCTGATTCAGTCGTCATTTGTTGTGAATCTCTATACGAAGAGAATAAGATATACAGCATTATAAGTGAAGATCAAAGCAGTTTCGAAAGAAATCCCCCAAGGGTAATTACTGATGATCGTTCGCCACACTTGTCTTCTCGAAATTTCCTTAAACGAACACCAGTTTACTGCGAGAGTCTAATGCCAAATCACATCTAGTAAACAATCTTAAATCTAGCACATATTAACGTCAGATCTATCACACATAAATTGAGCTTCCCAGAGGAGGCACTAGCACAACAGACCAGCCGCCAAATAAGCCGCTTCATGCAAATTACCCCCAACCCAAGTGAAGATCATTGCCATTGTTCTTTCTATACACCGCAACGACCACTGAATCTTTTTTAGCAAATAATGACGCGATAAACTTAACCTAGTAACGGATTCTCTATCTTATGTTCTATTCTATTCTATTCTGTGGCTATAATGACGCCACCGCCTCCTCCGTTGCCACCACCATCACACAAAAGCAACCACAGATGGGCTTCTTCGCCAAATTAGGTGAATTAATGTTGAAGGTTATGAACGTGTGGATAGCGTAACCACACACACGTATCCGCAGCGTAATATTACGGGATTACGGCACTTGTGCCAATAGGCAAAAGTATACCCTGTGGTTTTCGGCTAGCTCCATTATAAATATTCATGTCAATGCGTCTTGAGCTAGATGCCTAACGCAATAGAAAAGTACTGCCTAGATTTAAGTGAATCTTTTTATTTGTGCTTGTATCTAAAGCACTTTATTTTTTTTTTCTCCGGAAAGCAACAAAGATACTCTGCGGAAAAACGAATAAATTTATGCATTCGTTGCGGTGTAACAACTTTTCATTCAATCTGACGAAGGCGACTCTAGCGTTTTGCCGGTGAAGCTCTGTCGTAATGCTCCAACGATCATGTGTATATGTGCGATCGGTAGCGCGTGCACTGACGCTTCGCGTAAACAGTTATAAGACAAACAGAAACAGATGCAGATACAATGCACAATTCACACACTCCTCAAGAAAATACCGAGTATGTACTACAACATAGGTTAGTCAAGAGAGCGATCTCGAAAACTCGACGACGACGCGCGACGCAAAGTGAAGCTAGCTTGTGAGTGATCTTTCCTCGCAACGGTATAGATAATTGTATGCTTGATAGAGAGAGAGATCGAGGGTGTGTTCGGGAGGGGAGGCCGAAGAAAACTTTGCTGGAATAATTCATAAAGGAATGAGGTCCGGCCTTGTCTTACTTGGATGAATCTGTGAAGTGCGCGCGCGAGCAAACGATTTTCGAGATAATTTTACTAATTTTTTCGCTGCACAATCCATGACTTCAAATGGAATCTCATGGATGGAAAGGGCAGCCAGCCAGTTAGATGGTAAATTGCAATCTCATCGCAAAAAAAAAACAAAAACAAGAAGAAAAAAAAATGCAAGTATGGACAGCATTCGTGGCCGGAATTTGAAATTGGATTGAAATTATATTTGGTTTTTTTGCTTTTGAAATGTGGGACACGATTGTGTGAGAAATTTAAATTGCAGCTCTGAGGTGATGGGTACTAATGGTTACGAACGTCTAGTAGAATACATTTTCTATGAGTCATTGGATATGTATTTAGCTAGACAGATCCTTTGGGAGTGGATATGCTGTACCTAAGTGTTTTTAAGGTCATGTTTTGTTGTGAAGTGGGTCGCGGTGTGCCACTTGACGAGCAGTATGATTGATGGCGTTCTAAATAGGAGATAGTTCCGACTAAGCAGTGATAGTAAGGGAAAATGTGTCTCGGCTTAAGAGCGACAAGAGAGCTTAGTAACTAATCGATAGATCACTCATTAACTAATGAGGAAGCATACCAGGTTAAAGACTGAAACCCGGCTTTCAGGGATCATTAATAGTCTGAAAGTGACTCAGAAAAACCGATCTTTTTTTAAGACTTTCCTCCACTTGACCGCTTTCTTTGATATCATCGTTGGCGCTTTCAATCACTGCTAATCTGAAATGCATCTGTTCTACATAATACAAGTATTCTTTGTTCAACAAATCACTGAATACCAACGCATAGTCCATTCATCACCACTCGCGACATTCCCCCGCAAAAAAAAAGAGCAAAAAGTCACTCATAATTATTCGACATCCTTTTCTGTTCACACCTCTCACTTACATCCTCTTTTAGCATTCCTCGCTAGCGCGCTTGTGTGTGGGATTCTCTCGCGTAGCTATCCACCGCCATCTATGAGTTCAAAAATGCATTTGACTGAAGCCGCCATTTAGCGTCAGATGACAACAGGTGAGGTGACGTACCGCGCGCAATGTGTGTTCCTTCAAAAGAGGCTTCACACGAACAATCGCTCACGTTGTTATTAAATAATTTCATCACGTCTTCACCTCCCAGATAACCTGGCCTAGAATGACGTCTCTCTCTCTCTTGCTTTCTGTGTTTTTTTTTTTGCAGGAAGAGACAAGTAAAGCAGGAAACACAATGCAATTGAAATAAAAAGAAACTGCCTAAAGAGAAATCCACCATAAATCATCTGTCACATCTGACAGAAGGCCAATTAATCAATTAATTAGAAAACAGTTACCGACAAATTGGCCTTTCGTGGTGCATTAATTTCAACACACTCCAGGCCAAAATGTTATCTGTGATACCACCACATCACCATGCTACCATTCCACCAATCGACCGGTATACAAGTGAGAGTGCAGCCCGAATCGTGTAAAACATTTCAAAATCCCATTCCAAATTGCGAAATCTGCTCTCTTGCTGCTGTTGCGGCGGCGGTGGCGGCGGCTGCGCTGTCGTTCATGTATCTCATGGATATTAATGAATATACAAATAAAAAAACAGAGATACCATTACCTCTGTGTGGTGGATGGCGATATTGTTAAATACCAAAACTCTAAATTAAACTCTTGTAAGAAATCCACGAGTCAGTGCTGAACTTTGCCCACGTTATTGCATTCAGCAAGCAACAGCAACACAACGGTAGGCTTCAAATGAACATTCAATTTCGTTTCGCGTCTGTCAATTTGGCTTTGATTTTGTGAAACAAAATCCATATGCGGGAGTGGTAATTGATCGTGGTTTACGGTGTATAGGAAATTGTACGGTGGGTACTACACAAGCGTCATACAATTATTATACCACCAACGCGTCGCCATTTTGCTTGGTTTTTGTTTATGGTCTTCGGGCTGAAAGTCGAAGGCCAAACGTAAGGCCTTGGCTTACATTTTCAAGTTGCAATTTACACCGCGCGTGATTGGTTTATTTATTTTTTTTTCTTACAATGCAAATCGAGGTGGCTTTCATTTTCATTTCATGCGCGGAAAAATAGAGAGAGGGAGAGGGATTGTTTTTGGGGCTTTTGGTGGAAATAGAATATGCGTTTCTGTTCTGGATTGAGGGCAATTTGGGTACGGCAAGCCGACAGGGCGTGGTGCATATGGAAGGGGATTAGTGTTTTATGTGTTTTTTCCTTAAAAGTGGGTCAATCCCAGGAGATTAGCTTCACTTGATAATTAAAGGTAAATTCACCTCTGTTTCATATTTCGGTATGAAATTTCAGACCCAGTGTGACAAATTTCGAAAAAGATTTTATTAATTGAAACGAATTATATGTATATACCTTGAACTATGACGCTATGACTTGTCAAAATGTCACATGTTTGACGCTTTGTGATTGAATTTTGTGTCAAACAGTGTATTTGTCAAATTGGCTGCTTCGAAGTGTTGTCAACATAATTTAGTGGGCGTTATTTAATTACCTCCAACCTTGAGTTAAGACTCTAGGGACTGACGGATATATGAAAGAATCACGCCACGCTAGTCCTGTGACTTATGTCAAATAGTGTAGTGTCAAATAGTGCATTTGTCAAATTTTCTGCGTCAATTGACTTATTATTTATACGACTTATGTAAATAGGTGGTTATACAGATGATTCATGTCATTTGACAACTTGATAAATGTTATGAAAAGTGAATGTATTATTGCGGCTATTTTATGATCTATTCTAAGTAAAATCTTGTCCACTTTAAGTTCCTTTTTTTTTATTTTGAGTTTGTCAACAATCTTTTCCATCATTATTACCATTTCATTCCATTGTGCTTAATTTAATGAAATTATTATAATTTTGGCAGCTAAACTTCTTTATGTTTGCATCAGTTCTTTAGGATAAGCACAGGCTTTTGTGTTGAGGTAGGGTATTCCTAGGACTAAAAAGCTCCAAAAAGAATGTTTGAAGCATTCAATTTCATTATTTTCGTGAATCCATACGTCATTTTGACAGATGATTTTCTTGTCACAGGACTGGCGTGATCCTTTTGCTGAGACAAATTTTAACGAAAGATAAACTGCCAAATCAGCACCAAAAGTCTGTTTAAAAGCGTCTTGGCTTTATTATGTATGCTTATTCTTAAAAGTTACGATCGCTAGAATAAATGAAGCTTTTGACAGTTCTCTTAGTTGGTATGTTCGTTTTGTGTGAGCTATGGAGAAAACCACGGGAAGAAAAAGGTACATTCACAGTGAATCTTTTATTTATCATTCACCAGAGAGCAAATGACTCGTAATGTTTAACTTTCGCGACTCCTTACTTTCTTTGCAGAAACTAATAGAAATTCGACTTTCTTTTGGAATATAAAATTAATTCTGTTCCATTTTGTTTTAAATAAATTGTGCCCTTGGATGTGCCGAAAAATTGTTTACTCGCAGGTGGCTAAGCTTGTGGATGAACCTTAAGAAGAAACCTGACATATGGTACACTAGAATCGATTGATTCAAAGTCGAAGCCAAAACGTCAACGCGTTATTAGGTTTTGAACACTTGTAACTTAGCAATATTTCTATGACAGCTGTCATATTATATATCTGCAAGCTTATTGTATCCGGTTGTAATTGGTCTGACCTTGGCTTTCACCTTTTTCGAGAAGTTTTTTTTAGCAGTTTTTCGTTTCATCTGCCATGTATGTAACTCACCTGAAAAGAAAAGAAAACCATTTATTAGCTTTAGAAGAAAATAATTTTAATTAGGAAAAAAATATGTAAATTTTAACATGTATTTCAGATTACTGAGTCAAAAGATCAAGTCTGACAAACATTGAAGTGTAAAATGTCATGAGTAAGCTTCTCAAACGCCCTCTGCTTTTCAAATGTGACGTAAAGTTACAGATCCGTTCCGTTCGTGCAGAAAGGCTCATGACGTACACTACATGACGCACATACAAAAGTGCAACCATAATTGGCTGAAGTACGCGATGGCTAGAGCCATAATGAACCCAATTTCAACTAACGAGCTGTCAAAATTGGGCATATGTAGCAGATATCATATCATTTTTGGCTTTCTCTCACACAATGTCCTGAAGAAAAAGAATGTATCGGACCGAAAAAACTGAGTGAGAAGTGATAGTTTGGACTGAGACAAAATTGAATTATGTTTGCCCTTAAGAGCCTTTAGTTTTTATTTCCCCAGACAGATAAACCTTAGTCTTAGCATGCAGCATGCATACCAGTAATTTCTATAGCAATAACCTTGCTGAACATGTCTCTTCTAGGAATCGAGTATTTAAAGTTGCCTTAAGTAAGCGTCACCTTATAGGACCCTAATAGATGTCGAGAGCTAATTCCACATCTATACTGGTCTCATTTAGGATTTGTAGCTGATAATTCGCTAGAATCTATTGTGAAAGATCGAAAATAACACCCATCATGTTGATGATGATAACAAGGACAGCTCAAGAGAAACTTATCATTTAGGGATATGAACTTTCCCATCATCATCAATATCTACCAACTAGTAAAAGTGCCTAAATGGTTGGTGGAATTAGAAACTTACAACTAAATACTTTCAAAACCATGGGAGTGGCACATTCATATGTAATTAACTCAAAATCCCATCTAGTCACATTGGTTATGCCTCATTATAGTTACAGTCAGACAGATACAGACAGATACAGACAGAGAGGGAGAGGAAAAGTAGGTTAGTCCTCAGCTTCTATTACCTGCGGTTATATTCTTCTGCTAGTTAGCAGATAAATGAAAATTAACTACCTTTTCCTTATTACCGTTTCCTTTAATAGCCCATTAACGACCTTTTCAATTACCCTCGCCAGATACTAACTGCTCGACCTGCGATTAAGCCATCATTTGAAAGCCACAATTACTTAACCCAAATTGCATCAAGAGATGATTAAAAATATGTTCTACCATAAAATTTAATAACAAATTAGATACCTACATCTAAACGTACGTCGATCATCTCACGATCAATCAATTACCTCTATCCAATTTTACCTCACGAAAATCACTCACAACTACTCGCATGCGATAGTTTTTTTACTCGCAGTGTACTTAGCTTAGTAGTTGCGTTCGCTTGAAACGCTCGACTTCACAATAAGCCCCCACTAAATCAAAAACAAAAAAAAAAGGCAAAAAAAAAAATTACAAGTAAAGAGAAGGCCACCATTTGCTGCCTGTTGCATCACTTCCGTAAACAACACTTATCGCACGGGAGAAGTGCCAACTTACTGAAAAAAAATTCTCTCAGGCTACAGTACAACCGACTTGTATTGCATCACAAAAAAAAAAAAATCGTGTGCTCACTTAGTCCAATGTCAATGTGCGTTAGAGATACTTGTTATGTTAGAGACTGATGCGTGTGTTGTTCGAGATACATTGTATCTACACTACACAAATGGCATTGTTAGATGCTAGGTCTCAGTTAAAAAAAAAAATAGGGCTATTGTTACAACTATCGGTTGGATCGTGGAATTTTACTGATCGTGTGGTTTTGATTAAAACTGAAAACAACAACAAAAACAATGAATAACAATGGGAAAACATACATATATTGTATATTTGTCTAGTTGATGGCAATTAATTTAAATTGAACCTTGGTCTTGAGTGTGTGTTTTTTCTCGTGTAACCTTGTTAGGTTTGAGGGCATAGGGCAATTAGTTGATAACAATATGTTTGATTATGATCTTTTGTTTTATTGGATGGCTTTGGTCCAAACTAATAGCCGAAAGTGATAGTGTGGCAATCTGAGGGTTTTGTCTCGGCTAAATTTACAATAACCAGATCGTGGAATTCCTTGATTTGGTTTCACTTATTATTTCACGTCAATTCTTCCTAAATTTTTACTGGCTCCTATTCTGTTGCTTACTTTATCTGGCAAATGTCACGCGACGATCGTTGGGGTTTTGTCTCGACTTAGTGCGAGATGATTGTCAAAACTTTGCCAACCATCAGCTTCCTTAGTTTTGATACGACAATTTACCTCGCATTCACTATGGTTACTTGATCGTCATCGGTTATCTTCGGGGTGTTGTCTCGGCTAAACTCGATGTGATCGTCTCAAATTAATTAATTGTGAGCTTCCCTTGATCCGGTACTACAATTTGGCGAGCTAATCCCTGACGCTAATTCAACTATGAAGCCAAACGGCCCAGATTGTTGACTTACATCCTCCCTACTTGTCCTAGCAATTATAGACGTCCAATATAAAGTTTTTAACCAGGTTGATGTCGATGTACAAGGCGCCTTTGATAAGATCTTATAACGATCTTTCCTCCAAGCTCGGTGGGCACAAAACATCCAGCATTCCGTAACTCAGATGGTTAGGGTCTTGTGGAGAGCTTTCTTGGTTGTTTGGAAAAGTATCTCGCTGCAAAATTGCTTTCAGAGTCCAAAGAAAAGCGATCGGCAGAAGTTATCCGTAACGAACAAAAAGGTCGATAAGGAAGTTACTTTTAAGAGCACGACCCAGAGAATGTCTTCCTTTGCCATGCGCTTAGCGAAAATGTTATTGATTCGACCATGACGCTATATAAAATTTTAGAATTAGTAACACTTAAAATATAAATCACATGTTGCACATCATCTTTCTCTTTTGCAACAATTTCTTTCTACTTTGCATGATCTGCGACGCGATCGTGATCAGTTCATCAACACCATTTACTGTGAAGTTAACCGTCAGAGACATCGATGCTTTTGGATTTGATTCCCCTGATTCATCATGCTTTGTTTTAATGACACATTAATCTTTTTTTTGATGAATAAAGTAATAGCTATTAGCAGCATGTTGTCACCCAGGATCTTAGATTACATTACCATGATTTGGTGGAAAGACATAGTATTGGTTAATAGTTTGCTGTAACCAATGAGCTACCATCAGATCAGTCAGCTGCAATACATCGATGTTGTCATCGATTATGGAAATAGATGAATCCAAGACGGTGTTTAATAGTCATGATGGAGACAGTTCGTGACCTTGCTGGTACAGGAGCATTTAAGTGTTCTGAGTTTATAGCCAAGCATTCATCATTAGTTGGAAAGAATACTGAGATGAGGCATAATGATGGCTTTCTGTCGCATAAGAGCACTTTAAAATATCCATCTTTATTGCAGCATATTGCATTCTTGACGTTTCACACAATTTAGTCAAAGTACCTACTCAATTTTACTGACAACCTTCTATCAGGAGGAGGAGTGATCTAGTGATTATGCGTTCTTGAGACGAGACGTCTACTCCGAGCAATTAAGTAACCATTTCTCATAAATCCCATTTCTACAGTCGTAAATTCAAAGCGTTTTATCTCTCGAGCTAATCTTATAAATCAGAGTTCTGGTGTCGTAAATTTGAAGCGCTTTTCTCATTAACTTCGCGAAATATCTCAATTTTTTATCTTAACGCCCAAACTACAGTGTAGCAATTGCGCAGTTATGCGTTCAAGAACCTTGTAGTGACCTTGTATGTGTCACAAAGCCCGAACGCGAAATTTAGTCGGTCGTGCGTTTTACCAATAAAAGGGCATCCATTGCATCTGTTGGATAGTTCGCTCATGGTGAAGTCAAACTCATGGCTTAGTAGAAAGTAACTTCATTTGAAGGGGCATTAACGATATTAAGCCGATCTGGTTGTCATAAAAGAGCGCATTGGTTCTACACAGTATACTAGCCTCTAAGACAAACAGTAGCAGTCAAAAGAATTACGGACTCAGTACATAATCTTTGAATTTCCGTGGGCCAGCTGGTTCTCATTAGGACCGCTATGTCTCGCCTTGTAAGTCATGAAGCTGCCAACAGTATGCTAGTTCTCCGACCATCGAGTTTTATGCCTAAGGATGTTTTTCTCCCAGGTGTGTCTTAACCTTGCCTAGCTTAAGAACCTGACCCAGTACACAGTCTTCGAGTTTACCGTTGGTCAGGTTGTTCTCATTAGGACCGCTATATCTCGTCGAGAAGCTGCCAACCCTTTGCGAGTTCTCTGACCATCGAGCTCTATGTCTAAGGATGTTTTTCTACGAGGAGAGTTTAAAGCTAGGACCCGTTGACGAGGAAATTAATTGGTCATTTGCTTGTCATACAACACAACACTAAACCCGAACAATGATATCGTTAAGCAGTAAAAGTGATTAACAAGTATACAATGTCGTTCCGATAACATCCTATTACCCCACACGAGCACATACCAAAGCGTCCATGTTTACATCATCGGTTTTCTTATCTAAGAAACAATTTCTAATCAACAAATGCCCAGTTGTGAGTCTTAAAAACAATATAGACCTCTGTCCTAATTACCCGCCATAAACTGGGTCACCCTCTAAATTTTATGTTTGTGACTCATCATCAGCCAATTGATCTGTCGTTGATATGATTCATCAAAGTTGGTTTCGTTTTTCCGAATATATTACATCTGAAGGTAGCCAGTTGACACCGATGACTGGTTTCTGCGACGACGCGACATCGTGACACTTTTCCCCTTATTTTGAAAGATCAATCGAAAAACCACACAATTTTTTGTTTCCTTTGTTTTTTTGGGTACTTTTCCCTTGAGTAAGTTGGAAGTACGAAATTCTCCTGTTCTTTGTTTCAACAGTAAAACAATGCAACTTTGTTGCAATGGAATAATGTTGTACCATTTTACCGATTAAAGTCTTGATGGGTTAGGTTGGCCATATATGGGATGTATGGCCTACTTTGGGATTTTATCAGTTGTTGATGGTGACACTCGGTTGCAGTGGAGAAATATTCCTTGCATTGTGCAATTTCTGGCTGGGTGATATGGATTGCAGAGTGGAAAAGTACTTATTATTGTTCGATTCATATGCAATGGGAGCTTAGTTGGGAGTGTAATGAGGCCACCATTAGATCAGATTACCAGCTGCAGAGTTGAAATGGGAAACGTTCAAGGGCCAGCTGGGTAAGGATAGACAACCAGAAGGCAAACACTTAATGAAGACATTTTTGAGGAATAACTCATACTCGCTGAAAGCGATCGTGAAATGCTAAGAATTAAATTACTCATGAATTTGATACTAGACGCCAGATGTAGGGTAGCACGATCGATGTCCTATCCACGTGCTGACTCTTGTCGATGAAATTGATAGTTGGGATTAACTTGTCAGAATGACTAGCACGTGTCCTATAAAGAGTGTCACTGACAGATGCAGTTGGTGCTGCTCTACATACATAGTTCTACGGGTATGCTGTCAAGTCATATCGCTGTATGTATCTCGGTCTTTCTTGGATGCATATTATGTGCTAGCAAAAACTCAGGTCAAAAACTTAATGTTCGTCTCACGTGTTCAGTCGAGACATGCAAAGTACTCTGACAGCCTTCTGGGTCTCGGGAAGAGCTGCAACCGAAGTGATCTTTTATAGATGGTTCAACTGTCATACCTATCTGCTGGTTGTTCATAGATCTGCATGCGAAATAGTGAGTTAAGCTTGAATCTTCCTGCTGTCTTCCAAGTTTAAGCTACAATCATAAAACATTTCGGCCCCAGATGTAACATCTTACTAATGATCAAATGTATTGTCAGGCAGTGAGCTGTATTACTGATCTCACGCCTCATAATGTGCGGGCACTTAATTCTAGTTGTTCTGGGTGACATTCTTGTGTCGTTAGATATTCGAACAAGAGGAGTGCGTAATCAGACAGTCGCTATCATAAGATGGTGATCTCGTACCATCTCCTTGTCTTCTTCTCGTTCCATTGGGGAATCTGTATGTCCACACGTGGCGACATGTTTGGCCACAAGATGTCGGTGCCCACTTCGGTATGCAAGCTCCCCATCCTTACGAAAATGTCGTCGTTCAATGGTGCAGTAAATATGGCGCCCGGCCGGCGTGTTGTAGAAGAAATCCTTTTATTCTTCAGACGTCACATACATATTCCAGTCCCGTATCTGGCCATTAAAATGCCATTGCCATTGTTGGAAAACTAAGCCTGATCTTGAGGCATGCAAGGAATGGTTTTGAAGTCGATCTGTGAGCTTAGGAGTGTCTTCACGTTTCAGAAACCAATTTTGTCCAGGTAGGTTAGACTTATCTTATCCAAGGCCTAGTCAGTTTCAATAGTGACTTTTGTCTTTACTAACGTCAAGTCCTAGCTGTCGTTACCTAGACCGCAGGATTACCACTAGGAGTTGAGGCAAGCACTGCATTACGAACTCGAGTTTTGCGGTAATGTCCCAATCCATGGTATGGGTAATCAGTAGTTTTACGATCAGCAAGTTCATAGCGAGAGCAATTTTAAATTTATTGCCTGAATCTGGATCTTTGCATTTCAAGATGTGCAGGACTCTCTAGCCTGGATTTTTTTTTTTTTATCACTAAAATGTGGCAAAGGGGATATAAATACCCTTGTTCTTATGTATATACAGGGAATGGGCATTTGCTAAATTGGAAGACAAGAAGGCTGGAGGGTTAGTGCGTTGAACTACTGTAAAAGGGGTTCCAAGTTCGAATCCAGAAAAAATACCATCAAAAGTTTTTTTCACGGCCCCACTTCTTCTGACTGTCTGGCAAGCATTGAAGGGCATAACTGTCATGAAAAAGCCTATCAAAACCCCACTGCCCTTCGGATACGGTATAAAACTGTAGATCTATTCTGTACGTGCAGAAATGTATACCACGCACAACAAGTGCAGTTGTTGAAGCTAGGTAGGCCTTGTTCCTCTATCGGCTGCTTATGGCGTTATATTTATTTATTTATTTATTTTAGTGATGGCGTCCAAGTTGACTGGGAAGAATTGTATGGAATTTTTGCATTCGTTTGTAATTCACAGTAGTTTCTTGTGTACATGTTGAAGTATGTAATACCTACAAAGCGCTTTCATAATCTTGTTACTGCAGGAATTAAGTACTTTTGATTAAGACTTGACCACCAAATCTTTCATCTCATGAGCAGTACTCTACTACATCCTGACCGGTAAGTAATGTGAAAAGCTAAGTATCAACCAAAAACGCTCCATCAGAGCTGGGGTTTACATAAAAACTCCATCTCTTAAGAGCAAACAAATACAAAGGCTTCATCACAAATTACCATTTAACTTGAAGTAGGCCGCAAATACATATGCCATCTACCACCCCTTTTAACAACGCCTGCCACAATTGACAGCCCACCGACTTAGCGTTCAATGATTTCCCCATTCCAGATACTAAAAATCCCCATTTGACTGATATGAAACAAAAACATTATCCCAATCGATTCACTAAACACCATACTGATGTTAACAACCCCACATTGGCCCCGATTAATCACATCAACAAAACATCCACGCACACAGCTGCACAGTGACAATTTGTGATTCATCAATCCTCATATTGCTCTCTCGCGCTTTTTTTCTTCTAAAAATTATTCAATTAAATTCTATTTATTCCAGAGTCTGACTTTACGAGTACAAAAATAAAAAAAAATTGGCCCATAAAGCAAAAAAAGAAGAAGAAATACAACCGCTGCTGGTGTCAATAACACCCCCTTAGTGATAATTAGCATTCGCTCTCAATAGTGCCTTGACTACACGTGTAAACGTGCTGCCTACTATCGCTCAGTCTGTTCGCCTGTGTGTGCGGCGTTTGCCTTTTTCTATGACACTACTCCACCACACCCTATTCGGTGATCAAAAGAGTCACTAGCACCACAACAATCGGGAATAAAACACTCAACACATCGAAAGGCGAACCGAACGAACGAACAAACGAAAAAAATTGGGGGAAAAGGCCGACGACCGCATTTGAATTTCAGAAAAATAAATAAATAAAATTGTAAATATATTAACAAAGAGGAAGCCGTACACAAATATTCCAGTTCAGTTCGAGTGCTGTGTTTTGAGCGACAGACCTCCCCTGACTCACAAACAAAAACACACAGAGATAGATCACACAACACTCTTTAAGGAGGGTGAGGGTGCAACAGCAGCAACTGTACGAGTACGTAAGCGGATCACGGATCACCACCAAAGAGCACTTGAGTGTGATCAGACCGGCGATCGTGTCAGATAATGGCGCAGAAAGACATCCCGGAAGCGAGGGAGTTTTGTCCCCTTCTCAACTCAACATGGTTTTTCCTTTGTTGTTGGTTTTTTTCTGTTTTTTGTAGAGACACAGCGGGCAAGAGAGTTCTATAAGTGGAAATGTCCTTGTGGATGACGACGATCCACTTCTCTTAAACAGCTGGACTTGTGGGGGGACAATGAGTTTTATTTTGATAACCAAATGGGGTGTGAGGAAAGGTGTATGCATCTTGGTTTGGAGAAGGTTCAAAGTCGATTTGAGTTGAGCTCATTATGCAACAAAGAGATCTCAGTGCGTTGCGTGTGTGTGTGAGAATCTAAGGGAGTTGGGGATAAGATAGCATACATTGTGTTTTGTTAGGACGTCTTTAACGAACTGAACAGTGAATTAGGTTTGGAAAGCAGGAGTGGTATTTATTTGGACAGTACAAACTGTCCTGGAATGAATAACGAATAACCGTCTTAAGTCCTACAAACTGTCCTTAGATCCCAGTACCAACATGACAAATTTCTTTCTCTGCCACTTCTGTTCCTGCCAACTGTCAATAGATGTCTATAGGATGTTTACAGTGGCGAACTTTCAGTCCTGAAGCTGTTGACGGCAGGGGTCACGAAATAATCATCTCTAGACTGGTCAAATCGGGGAACACCCATCAGAGCAGCACAATATTACCGATCACAAAGCAAGATTCAAACAATCAAAATTTTAAGTTATACCAATGAATGATCACGGCACGATCACCGATCCCATTATAAGATCCTGGCAACCAGGCCTTTGGGTTTTAAAAAAACATTGTGAAAACTTTGGACAAAGTGGATATGATCAATCGATCGATCAGTATCCCTTGAGCTCAAGTTAAATTTGAGCTTGTTCACAGCACATTGAACAGACGAGAAGTGACAAAATCTTAGTTTGTAACCAGTGGACAAACTAAGACCCAAAAATATTGCACTTTCTTTAGCAATGAATCAAATTTTTAAAGAAAAAAATGAACAGCAAAGCGATCGATCAATTAAGATACATTAAGCTGACAGCTGGGGCAAAACTTGAGCAAGAAATCACATAAATACCCTTCGAAAGCTATACGTAAAGTTATGACCCCGAGATCTTACTTGACTTATTTCTATGGGCTCGATCTGCCTCTAATATAAAGCCCACTGCAATAGAGCAATTGGAAGACAACACGATCCATGAATCTTCAAGAATCTAGTTGTAATTGTCATCTTTACTGGGCACACACTTCTAGAGACGAGATCTAGTACAATTTTCTCAAGCTCAGCCTAGTCTAGATGGGTCATTGCATTTTTAACGGATATCCTCTTTGAAGGCTTTAAGAGTCTGAGACTTATTGACATAGACTTGTGACTTAAGAACCTCACAAAAAGAGTCGGACGATGTTGCTGTCCAATGGAAATAGACAACAACGAGAGATTAGGCGACACGGAAGTGCAAATTGTGACAATGTGTTCCTTGTTCTTTAGAAGTCTTGCTGACATGTATTTTGTATTTGTTTACCTCACAAATGTCAAAGTGGAATTGACATTTGCCACCATTTGCAAAAATGTTAGCATCTTTCGATGAGTGATGACTTTTGCGCCATCTTGTCTTCAGATCTAAATTTGACAATGGATCGAGTTTGGAACTACTAAACGCCTTTGTAGTTTTGTGCTTAAGAACAACATTGAAGGTTTTATTTTGCCCCAAGTTCCTAAAAAACTTGCTGTTTCATTAGAAATATAACTCTGCCTAAAGTGCCAAACTGACAAAATGTAAATCTCATCAGTCAACCTGCAGCTCCATGATGTGTGTTTTTCGCACGTCTTACTATTATTTTTGCCGATATTGCACTCGATTTTGCCATTTTGTATTGCTATCATCCAAACATGGGAAGCGAAAAGCGACACCGGCAAAAAACGACGCGCAAAAAAACCTACTGAAACATTTGGAATTGATGTCAATGCCTTTTTGTGGATTGCTGAAGACCTTGCACCATGCTCGTGCAAAAAAAAAAAACACACAAACACACTATTTTGCTAGATGCTTTTGTTGTAATGGTTTCTCCATTTTTGTTTCATTTTTTGAATTCTGATTAGAAGGTGCTTCACTATAAGGCGGAGATACTTACAATTGCGCATTCAAATAGATACGCTGAGTTGAGCTGACTAATCGAGAAAAAGGCACAGAGATACTCGAAGAGTATTATCACACGTCTCTTGCATGTGCATGTGCATTGTTTTGTTTACAATTTTTTTGTTCTTATTTATTTAAATTATGTAGTTACATTATGGCGACTTTCGGTGTAACGCACATGCAACTATCACGTCGTGCACTCAAGCGAACGATTACTATCGCTCTATGGACTTTGTAATAAGGTTTCCTGTGTTGTATGCATGGCTCAGTGATGACTGTTCGTTTGGATCTGGCTTTCTTTGTTTTCCTCTTAAAATGAATTAATTTCTTGTTTATATACATAGGGACATATGCGCAGTTTGAAATTTTAGCCTACAATCTGTTTGAAAACCATTTCGAACAATAGAGTCTTCAAAGTTTTGACTTTTCGAACTTCAAGTGACAGTCGTTTCGACACATGACATTTCCAGCTTTTGACTGTCAGTTCTGTCAAACAAATGGAAGTAATAAACGTCTATAGTTTTTATCGCAAATCTATTGTACTAGAAAACTGCTCACAAAAACTTTCCTTTTTGCTGGACTGTATTCTTATACATTTTTCTATCGAACTACATCCTGAACTCCTCGTCTGTATTTATATTAATTTTTCTAGCTCACTACATCCCACAAATGTCACATTTCAATGCAATTTGACAGATACAGATGTACTCATTAAAATAAATCATTTTCAAGCAGCTATGTTGCAGCAAACAACGCTCACCACTTAAACAACAATTGACTATCAGAGGCAATTTATAACGAGTTTACCATTAGCCAAAATAACAACGTGTAAAGAGAGTTCTCTGTCTTATTTTTTTTTAAATATATAACATACATGATCGGCTGCAGGATTTTGTCACGGAAATCACGGATAAGTCGAGACTTTCATCCCACCTCATTGAATTGCGAGCAACATTGTTGCAACGATCTCTGTTCGTTTTTTATTATTATTTTCTTTTAGCGGCATTGTAGTGGACGTTGTATGTAGTCTTTCCTGCTACAAGGAATATCCATGCCTAGCAGGAACACTTTATTTATTTGTTGGTTTTGTTTAGATTTAAGATACCTATAGTCTATTAAATGGATGATGGTGTACCATGTTGGAAAGCCACTCGCGATGGGGGCGAATTTGTTGGATGGACGTGCAAAAGAATGGATTTATAATAACAGGAGGATTTATATCTTTATGACTTTGTTGTTACGACAATGAAAGGATTAAGTTTTCAGCTGAAAACAGGTTACCATAAGTGAGAAGTTGATGATAGTTGCTCGCTCGAGGTTAATAGGTGATTAATGCAGAGAAGTCGTTACCATATGAGAACAGGAACAAATTTGAGATCAAAGGTAAGAAATCAAAGTCTCAGAAATAACAGGCCTGCGCTAGTCCTCTTAGAGTTACGTGATTGAGACGCAAAACATAAGTTAGCTGAGGTTTCACGAGAAAAGTTTTAGGTCTTTGGTTTAATATGCTATCGGTGGCCAAAATCTAGAAAGGACAGTTAGATGCAACTTATACCATAGTGTAACATTCAATCTTTCGTCTCTCTGTATATTTCTGAACCATCACCTAGCTACAATCCACCAAAACGCCGAATATTGCAAAAAGGATCAACCAACAAAAAGTATTTGGCAAAGCGTAGCAAAGACAATGTAGCCGGGTGTACGAAGTGCAAGACTTCATTTAAGAAGTACCACAAGAAAATGCACTTAAAGATCTTCACTAAACTGTTCAATAAAGTCAGGTGTACGAAGGGCAGAACTTGATGTAAGAACTGCTACAAGAAAGTGGACTTTATGAGATCGATTGTAACCAGGTGTACGAAGTGCAGAGCTGGATATAAGAAGGACTACGAGTTATAAGTTGTAACAAAGAAACTAGATTCTAATCTTAAGATGTACGACAGCTGAATGACTGTCACGAGGTAGATAGACATTTTGATGACATTTACTATAACTTTAAACTATTCAAGGTTCCTACGCACTCTATTGATTAAGTTGAAATGAGGAACACAAAAACGTCTAAGTAGATTGTCTATCCTTTGACCGGAAGATGGACGGAAATATGCTGTTGATGGTTTCATTCGCGAAAGTCATTCAAAGAAAGACAGAGAGAAGTAGAGACCCTGTCGGAGTTCCAGTTCATGGAGAAGATACCTAAAGCAGACCAAATAGGCTGCAACCAAGGATGTAATGACTGGTAACATCCTCTCTAACAAAAGGGGTGTCCCAACGGCTACCTTCGAATGGGTCTTGAATCATCAGCTGGCAATGACATATCTGGGATACGGAAGCGGACCTGGGCTAAGATTAATTTCTGGAATATTAAGATAAGATGAACGATAGATTGAAACGGGCAATCCTGCGGTCTATGAGAAGAAAATTCTTGCACTTTTTGCAGGAGTTCTTTGTTGCCAAAGTTCGAAGTTTTTGCCTACAAGCACTGAAGCAAAAGCTGTATTGAACGCAATTATTCAAATTATTTTTAAATCATTTCCAAACTCATAACTTCATCCGTCAATTAGGAGTCAAAAATCTGTCATATTTCCCAGACCCAAATATGGAATCAACCTCAATCACCCTTTCACTTATCGATCATAATTTTCTATTTATTCCTAGATATCGACAAAAATTTCCATATTAAATCAAATTCATATCTATGCATCGACAAAACTCCTAAAAATATCTCAAGAGATTTATGTAAATTAAATCAAATTTGACGCAACTTGCAGTTGCCACACACACAAAAAACAGTTTACTTAGCAACATTAAAAGAAATAAATTTTAAATTAATAAAACATTGTGTGTGGCTTACATATGAAACAGGTTTTCTGTTTTTTTTTTCTTTTTCTAATTTTAGCTTAAATCCCGCTTAGAACTGGATTTGAGAGTTCAAATTAAAAATTAACACTCGACGTCTTATTTGTTTTTATTTTTAGTTCTAAAACTAGGCCTCCCATGCGCCAAAAAAAAATTAAATAACTTCAATTTAAATCGATACAAAAAAATAACGTTCACTTTTTTTTTGCCAAAAAGATATACATCTATCTGTTAGCTATTAGCCCCTCGCGCATAGATAATGTATCTGAATCAATAAGTTTGTGAATTTTTAATTTTTTTTTTCCTTCCCTCTTATGTTTGTAGTTTTTTTTTGTCTGTCTGTCTGGCTTTACCTTGGACAAATGATTTCTGGTTTTTATTGTTAAACTTTTTGACCACACTCAGACCGAGCGCCACGCTGATTAAAGAGAAGGTTGCACTTGAGCAAGTGAAGTTGGTTGTGCTTTGCACTTGGATTTAACAACAATTACCACAATCAGTTTATGACTTGACCTATCATTTACATTCATATTACATCGAAAAGTTGAAAAGTAAGTTAAGAGAGATACATATGTATGTACATAATATCCATAAGATGTTGAGCAACAAAAAACACTGGCAAATGCTTTTCTGTCGGAACTGGTTGTTCAAGGCGAATATTTTGGAGTGGATGATCTTTAAATCAGAAATTCATAATTTATTATCAAATTTTTTTATTGTATTATTTATTTGTTTTGGGGAAATAAAAAAAATCGCTTACAGTGGATGGCAGTTTTAAATGGCTCGTTTGAAAGTGAAAGTTTCCTTGAAGTGAGATATTGGCGTCAGCAGTCTGTTGAACAAGAAAATCTTTTCTTTTTTTTTTTTGCTCAAAAATGTTTTCAGTCGAATATTTTATGAATATTTATGATCCAGATTACGATAGGCATGATGATGGGATGATGATAATCAAATTAGTATGAAGGGCAATCATGCCTACCGGACGTTTTAAATTAATTGGGAAAATATAAGTTTTTGACGGCAAAAAAGCAAAACGAAAACAGGTTAGAAGGTCGTTGTTTTTTTTTTTTATTTTTGTTTTTTTATTTACCTTTGATCGTAGCCAAAATATTATACAATGACGTCTGTTTGTTTTCTTTGGATTTTTCACGGATTTCAAGATTATTATTTTTTTTTTTTATAGTAAAATAATAGTAAATAGTTTGGTAGTAGAACTTATAAACATACCGGTAGTATGAAGGTCTTTAGCACCATTTAGACGGTGAGTTTCAGGTGTCATTAGCAGTTGTCAGTTGTCAGTACCAGTTGTCAGGGATAGGAATCAATGAAGAGAGGCGAAATCTGTGTCATTGAGAAAGAAGCACAGACTATACGCAGACAGAAACAAAGCCCATCTGTGGTCGATATGGTTTCGTGGACAGCTGCAGTCGAAGCACTAGACAGTATCCAAATAGACCAAAAGCTTTAAACAGAATATTTAGTACCAATGAAATGTCTCTCTGCTGGGTCAATGAACATAGGAGTATAGAGGAGAGTGAAACAACGAGTGACACAGGAGGAGCTAGCATTAAATAGCACTAGTAGCCATCCCTTTTCTTGCACTGAAAAGGAAAATAGATCGTAAAGCAAGAGAAATGATCAAATCCTTCTCATGTCTCGCGGCTAATGGCGAAAGTGGGACGAAAAAAGGGATCAACGCCAATTGAAATGCAGCCTAATCAGATGCTACCAACATTTTGGAAGGAATCGCCATTGACCAATAGTATGTACCTTCCATGCTGCATATCTCTCATGCCATCTCATTCCACACTATACGAAGTCATACTCCATTTAATGGCGGATTCAATCCGGATTCAATTCTGTTCATGTATCAATCCGACAAGCATTTTCATTCCAAATTGATTTCGTATATTTTGTGGCATCTTTCGTATAAAGGAAATACTGTAGCAGCATGAAACTAAAAGTTTTTTCGCATACTTAAGCTCTACACACATAAGAAGAAATGTCAAACTGAATCCCCTTTCGATTCAATTCAAACTCAATCCCGATTCAATTCGATCTCTCATGCAACAACAGGGTAAATAGGGCTTAAGCTCACGTTGCTTGTACTGAACAATATAAATCGACTTAAAATTTAACATGTTCGCGTTGAACGCTTTGTAAGTCGCATACACCAACTAGGTGAACCAACCAATCAAATGTTGAACAACCTTGTATACCTTACCAACTGTTGCATAGCCTAATAGATTTAGTGGATTCAGCTTTTGAATAACCTTACTCATTTAATTGATGTTCTCATCCAACTATTGAATAATCTTGAACATGTCACTACGTTTATACGCCGAGCCTAGGGATCGAAATGGAATCGAATTTAGATTTCGATTTGATTGTTTCTGCACACCGAGTTGAAATACTGAAAAGGCAAAACATGGTTGGCGAGCAGAGTGCCTACAACTACAATACTTTGATTTATTGGATAGTTTATTTATTGAACTTTATGGAAATGTTTGGGACTTGAACACTGAATCGGTCATTCAATGGCGCTTCTATACATTTCTTTTCCTGAGGTGAATCTCATTTATTAAGAGTTAAATAAATCTTCTAATATTCTGTTCACAATTCAATTAACGTAATTGAATCCTGATGCTTGGAAAGTGCAAATTGAATTAAAATTAACACTTTCTTCTACAAATGTCTTGAAATGAAGTTTTAAATGTCAAAGTAGCACGTCGACAACTAGATATCAGCAAAGTAAGCAACATCAGTCTCTTCAGCGGTAAGCCTTCCATGACATTTGACGTTTTAAATGTCAACCTGACACGTCGACAGCAGGGTAACCAACATCACCCTTTTCAGTTCTTAAAAGTCTTCATAAACAAACAAATGACATCTGACGTCTTAAATGTCATTCTGACAAGTAGACTACCCTATAGTGTTACCAACACTACCCTATATTCTATCTAATATTAATTAGTAGTTCTCCCCAATTAAATTCAAATCGAAAAAGAATGCACTAAATCAAGGCAACGCAATTAGCATTCCATTACAAATAATTGCATCTACTTTCCACCTAATTTGACTGCTGGCCAATATCATTACCTCGACAGAAAAAAAAACCTCACCATCAATCTCATTTAAAACTTCATTGCCGAAAAATAGTTAGAAGCATTCAACTTCAGACTCAAACTCAGACGTGAGTAGGTAATAAGCAAAATATAAACATGAAATATGGCTCAGTAATTTTCACTTAATTAACCACTAATGGCTGCAAAAGAGGGTGGTCTGCACCCGAAGCGATGCGGGAAGGAAAAAATACGACACACACACACACATCCATCCAAGAACGCATTTCACTAACTGTACACGACTTCCGCATCAAATAAAATTTCGTATGCGTTTCATGTACACGCGTGTGGCCGACTGTGACTAGATTCAATAGTATCTATAAGGTACGAATACTCACCACCACTCGGCTTTATATGGCAAAAAAGAAAAAGAGTGTAGTTGGGTGTTTGGTTTGAACTCAATCAAGACGAACGTGATAATGGTACTCATGGGGCTATGTATCTATGGCTATGCCTTGCGACTGCGTATACTCGTATACCGTTAAGAGCAAGGAAGAAGAAGCGGAAAGTAGTGACCAACAGCTCAGCTGTTTTACAGTGGCTATCGCAGTTTAATGTATCTACGCTTTCTTTTTCTTTTGAAAATTAAAGAAAACATGAAAACAAAATGTGTATGTATCTCACAGGCGAAATGAATGACTACCGGTACCGGTCTCGGTCGGTGCATGGTGCAAGATTGCTGCACCAACCTAAATAAATTCATTACACACATTTTAATTTTTACTTATTACACCTTGGACTACTTAATTAGTCAACCGATCGCGCCTGCCTTGCACATGTATCTATAGCCACGAATATGTGTTAAATTCGTATCTTTTAGGTTGATTTACTTTTGGCATTATTCATATAGATGCGAGTGTATTTATAATGTTGCTTAAGTGATTCAAATTAGATGGCTATGTGCGGTTTATAGTGAAATAAATCTGTCATTCCTCGACTATTACTTGCTGCAATGTTTTTGTTTCGTGAGTGTGCAGCACACAGCACCTGCTGCCGGTATGAGTTTGAGTTTTTTTTTATTTCTTGAATCCAGTCAAGCGAATAAGAATGCGTAACTGATTAATGGATGGCAAAATTATTTTTAATTGTTGGCAGCACTTTTGTGAGTGAAAGTTAAACGAATTTCGCTTTCAGCATCAGATTTATGGTTTGTAACAAAAGTTTTGTTAGTAAGTGGGGCATGATGCTGGCGCTTTGATTAATGATGTTTTTTTCTATCTCTCTCTCTAATTTAAATTGTTTGTATTTTTATCTTGAATTTGGCTAATCATTAACGCCATTGGGATGGATCTTTGGGACTCGTTATTGTCTGGGAATGCGCTGACTAGACTATCATTTTCAATCACTATCCATGTCTTTAAAGATACCATAGTTTCTCTGGCCATTTGTAATGGCCTTTGCATTCCATTTAAACTTGTTTTTTTGTTATTAAGTTGTCAACTCAAGATAAGCTATGGATATTTCTTGTGGGCGAGAAGAAAACGTATTAAGAACATGATGACCTTAGAGTTCTTGGCGAACCGGTGCTCCAGCTTGTAAACACTGTTCATATCCACTTATTATGTGCAATAAGTTAGTTGAATGGTTGTTAGCTAGAAGGTTGTTTACACAACAACTGTGGTCTTAAGCGACTGAATTGCGGTAGGTCCAGTGCATGGTGCATGGTGGCGTGTTCTTCATCCGCCATCGGGATTTGCGTTGGAGTTACTTGCATTTTCATTAAGCCGGTCCTTATGAGTGGTAGAATGAAGGTGGTTTTGCAAGTGTTATTGGTAACGGACTTAACGTTTAAGGCAATTTCGAAAAGTAGATTTTAAAATGCAAGTGGAAGAAAGTTTTAGGTGACATGAAGCCTTAAAGCACTGACGAATGGCGCCACTTGTTACAGATATGTAACTTTGTAAATCTTGTAAATGCCCCTTCAAGTAGAAGCCCCTCCAATTGTGTCAACTATAGTTGAGAGCTACCGCACAGGCTGGCATCGTCTTTTGGCTCCTTCAAAAGAAAAACAAGGAACAACTGCCAGCAAACGATTTAATAGGACCAAACATTTCATTACAAATTTCGCGCTATTTTTCTTGATTGATGAATCTGTCATTCGTTGACAGCTGTCAAGTAGAATCTATACGACGATAAATTTTAAACAAAAATTATGCGAATTTCGTAGAAGTGTTTAACAATATTTTTCATTTTTTGTCACATATAGGGATGTCAGTTCCAAAAACTACTGATATGGCTGAAATTGTTGCTCGAACGCACAAATCTTGAGAAAATATTTCGTAGCATGTCCTTTTTTGGATCCAAAAAAGTATATTCTTTCTCAATTTAAGCTTGTAAAGTTATGTTATACACACATATTGCCGTTCGGCCACCATTTTTGACAGATATCGTTCTGTCCTTGTCAGCTGTCACGGAGAAACTATACAAACACGTACAGTACGTCAAGATTGTCTTTTTTTATTCGATCTTCTCGTTCTGGCTCTAACTCCTGGAGATAGAAGATAGACAATTCGTCCAAAATTTTGCATAAATATTGTCTTCTGCACTGCACTTCCTACACTGGATAGAGTTCTTTCAGGAGTCCAATATGCCATGTTTTTTGTTTGCAAAGGAGCCCAGCAGACTCTGGTCGAGTTAGTAACTGACGAGCAGTGTACGTCAATTACAAAACTACAAAAGCTTCATCAGCCTTGAAATTCCCCAGACTGTCGCAGAAATTTTGTACCCGGATTGGGTACACTGCTTACTGCCTAGAGGCCAGTTCAGCCTCACATGCAAATATCTGGTGCTGATACTGCATTAACTGCCACACAGTCAGAGGCTTGACCAACCCTGACAATTTCGACCTGAAAAATGTTGCAAGGAGATTCCAGGACCGAATCTATCATTAGTTTTGGATGGACCCGTTCATTTTTCTTTACAGTGTATTAAATGCCGGACACACATTGTGTAATGGGCAGATTGTCGGGGACCTAAGGAAGAAGTAAGTCTTCAATTGACTGAAGAACTGAAGAGGAAGGCATATGGGCATTGCCATACGTTTTCAGGGCAATGTCAAAAGCCACGAGACTCGTACCCATCTGTAAGGCTTTGTTTAAAGAATGTTCCAATGATCAACAAGTTTTTCTGATGCTTATTAATTTCTTTCAGTTGTCTTTAAATATTCCGCTTAAAACATAAGCAAATAGGGGTCAGAATGGTTCCAGTTTTTTAACACTTTTATAGCCATCTTGTAAATTAAATAAGTTCCATACTTTCCTCATTTCGAACTAAAGTAACAAGTTCAGGCAACCGTAACCACTGATCACTATCAGTTCCCAGTGCAACTAATCCAATTTAAAAACTCACAGCTAATATTCTACCGCAATGTCATGCTACTCAGCCGTCAACCAAAGGTCTACAATTAGCTACCCATCTAATATGCATATTACAGCCGGTATTCCCTATTCTCGAATTATTCAAATTGTACACCCTCCCTCTGTGCCTGGACTGACACCCTTAATTTCTTCCCAGCAATTGATTGCCCCCTCTTATATCTATTCTATATCAACTAGGAAGAATTTCCACTTCTCAATGACTAATTGTATCCCAAAAAAAATAAACTACTACAACAAATAGACAAAAAAAACTTCCAACTCCTATTTTGCAATCCAAATACCTACCTCTATAGCGCAGTGTTCAATGGATGGAATTTTTTTTTATGCAACCGTAATTACATTATGCACAAAAAAATAGAAAAAAAAAACGCCACACAAACGAGGAAAATGGTAAACAAATTCATAATGAAATAGAAATTTGCAATTCAAATGCAACATGTTGAGTGGTCGATTCAAAAAATGTATACATGCATATGCAACATCAGTCAGTCAATCATAATCTATCCATGCTCTTTGTATCTGTAGCTATAGCTACACTCTTAAGCCTGACAGATACTTATTTTTGTGATCTAAAGGAGGCTAGAGAGATAGAGTGATCATGTTGCTGACGACAATGATGATGATGTTGATGACGGCTGAAGGGTGAATTGATTACTATACTTTTATACTTTTGTGCGTGATTATTTTTTTTCTTTTTGCTAACCTCACTATATGTGAGGTTTTGCATATATACCTATTGAATAGCTGTGCTAATTGTAATAAAAGAATTATTGTAAGAGAACCGGAAATGATATGGATCGTTGGCAAGGTAAAGTACAAGTTGTTGTTAACACGTTGTTATATTTACCGCAGTAATTGTATCTTTTGAGTATATCATATCAGATACTGGTAGATATTAGATAGATTGGGTTTCTCTGCTGGCAAACTCACCTTAAATGTGAAAAGAGAAGGAATAATTAGTAAAAATGCAAAAATAAAGAAATGTATCTAGAAGTTGATCGAAGGCACATAGTATGAAAACTTAATATATTTAAATGAAGCCATCTGTCTAAAACGGATCGTGTAATACCCAATAAAACTTCCTTTTCTCGACAGTACGTCTGAAGGTAAGCTTGAGGATGAACTGATGGGCTTTCGAAAGAGTACGTGACGCAGAACAGTTGAGAAGGAAGCACGGCAGCTAGGAAAGAGTTGGGGTAGCTGGTCCGCTGAGGCCCTACGACCCACAAGGGGATACAGGACATACATAAGTAAGAAGGAACACAGTTGGCTATTTCCCTGGAACATTTTTTATGAAAAAAACGATGAAATACGGAAGGACGGGCAACATTTTTTTTAAATGTTCAAGAAAGATTATGGAGCTCAGAGCCTCTGGTAAAGTATTTCTGGCTATGGAATCCTATACATTTGGTAGCATTTGTGGCGACCTCCAATATACGATTTTTCCATAGAAGATGGTTATTATACATATAGCAATGATGGCAAGTCTTCCGGTTCCTTAATGGACAATGTTTGGGAGTTTTTCTTTCACTGGAGAGACAGGAGTGTGACTTGTGACCACGTTATTTTTTGATTTAATGCGCTGACAGCTTCACGACCCACTAGTTCTCGCAGAACACTCGAGAAGGAAAGCACGAAATCTCGACGAGAGTTAGGACATATTGGCGTGTATTGTATCCACAGAGGATGGGCACAATGGGGCTTATTGAATGCAAGGTTCGATGCAAGGTTCAAATGCAAGGTTCGATATTCAAGTACCAATTTTATCCCTTCAACTTTAACACTAATTTATACCATTCGGTCAGAGAGCACTTGGTGTAATCAAATAAGAGTTTGAAAAAAATACTGTGAATTACAAACGAAAGCAAATATTACATACAATTCTCCTCAACAATTTTCGATACCACCCACAGTGAATACATATAGTTTGCCTTCCTCTTCTCTGGCCTAAGAGCAGGGGTGTGATTTGAAGAATGAAAATATTGAAGAAGCATCTTCTTAATGCATATGCGACCTGAAGCTGTTCTGTACAACATGCCCCGAATGATAATTTTTCAATCAATTGAAGAAGAAGCTCGAAATCAATACACCCATTTCGACAAAAGAGCCTGAAAACAAAATCTGTCAAATGTCTTTGAAATATCAAGTGCAACCGTTTCGTTAAAGTAATAGAGAGATTGGGTCCAACTTCCGGTGAGATATGTTGCTACGGTGGATCTGTTGGTACGCAAACTTTACTGCTGGCAATTAAGAACGCACGGTCTACTTATGAAGCGACAATTGAACGAAAACTGGACGAAAGTGAGCGAAAAGTCACTACAGAGCAACATAGACATATTGGCTGTGTTCACATGATTTCAAACCATGGCGTTCAGAGCTTTAATTCAATTATGGTTGACCTAAATGGCCAAATGTAATAGATTATTGGCAAGTGTGATTAAGTTTTTAAGTATTTCGGTTAAAAAAGCTCATGCAATTGACCTTCAGCCGTGAATATATGTATGTACATAAATACAACTATACTCCACTAAAAAATCTAGATTCAAACGCATTCACAGTGGCTGTGTTCCCAACACTTCGCTAATCTAGCTGCTAGAATACTTTTGCACCTGGATGACACATATTGTACTAGAGGCCGCTAGATGTGCGGTGTTGAGAACACGGCCAGTCAACAGGTCCCCATTCTACTACAAAAAAGAAAAGCTTTATTTGATGCCATGGTAAGAAGCTTTTGGTAAAATTTGTTTCAATGGGTCAGTATCTTATTCCCTCCCCACGGGGCCGAAACAAGCCTCTTTTGACGAATAGATTTTGGCAAACAAAATTTTCTCCCAGTGCTTTCAAATGTTGCACCTCACAATGTAAGATATTCGTGACAAAACTGACAGTCCTTGCCACAGTAAGTCATACATATGTACTCGTACATACTTCAAGGACTCCAACGAAATGCACTTTCAACTGCAATAAAACCCACGCAAAGCAATAATTCTTCCTGAATGACATCATAACCACTGCAATTCGCATTGCAAACTTTGCACCTAACTCTTGCTAATTATGCGAGTATCTAAACAATTAGGCTTTTGTTTTTTGCTTGCCTGTATTACAAACGCTTCTTTCATTTCCTTGTGTTTTTTCTTCCAATTTTTTTTTTTTATTGTTATTGCAAACAAATATGTAAGTAGTCATCATTCAAGTGAAAGAGAGCCAGCTAGCGGCAATAAAAACAAAAACGCAATCCGCAGAGAAACCGATACAGCTTTGCACGCAACAATTCTAGTAAAATGCGAAAAATGTTGTTTTCCTTAATTATTGCGTTTGCAACTAACTATAACTTGAGTATGTGAATTGTTTTAATTGCTTGTCGGGGTTTTTGCTTCTCTTTTTTTGCATTTAAAGTTGCTTACTTTCTCAAAAAAGGTTATTTTAAGACGAAAATATAATAAAAGTAATCAGGAAAGAAGGCAAATCCAAAAAAGATACATCTAGTCGCTACCGTTTAAAATTTACCACTTTCTTTTGAGTATCGCTGGCAATTATACCTAAAAACTCTCGGACAGTTTCTGAAATTTTCTTTTAGAGTTTAAGTGGATTTATCATAAAATTTACAAGCTCTGTGCAGTGTTTTGCGTAAATAACGATCTTGTAGGTACAAGTATCTATAAGGAAGCTAATTTACATTTTATAGCCTGTTGCAAGTTTTGAGCTAATTAAAATGATTACATCAATAAATATGATGCAGATACAGTTTTCTGATATACAAATGCCATAAAACAAAAAGTGGCACACGAACCAAACTCCAACTCCACCTGTGACGAGAGACTCTGCACGTAGGCAGCAAGCAAAACGAGAGAGATCGCCAAACAAAAGAGGAAAAATTGCTCAGAACCATTCATTGGTTTTCAACTGATCATATGGTCACCATTGGCATGGCAGCCTCCATCATCATTATCGTCATGACAACAAAACCAGCACAAGATACAGCCAACAGAAAACCAGGAACCTTATTGAGTGGTGAAGTGCACTTTGGTCTGGTTTTGTGCCTTAGGCGCACTGACTAACGTGGTTAGATTGGTTCGGTTTATAATATCGGTGCACCTGAGTTGTTGCATGATGTATGCAAGCGAAAATATTGCACAATATTGTGTTGTTGTATCCACAAGTCGTTCATGGACGTCCAGTTTTTAGATAGACGGATGGAAAAATTTGGATGCGGAATGATTGTACGTCAGAATTTTGTTGCAATTTTCAATTTGAAACTAGTCCATCTGACAATGGTGATTAGCTGTGGTTTTGAACTGTCTAACTAGGTCGTGGTTCAGAATGCAATTGTCAGTCAGCTGCAACTCATATTGGATGAATCACGTTGAAGAAATCTATGAGAAATACACGAATAATTGGAGTGGAACAACTATCATGGTCAGTCGGTCATTGGGTGGAAGGTTGTGGGCTCAAGACTTCATTCACAAAAAGTCTATTCTTCGTACTCGAAACACACCGAAAAGTATACTGTGAATTATAACCGAATGCAAAAAATTCCTGCAATTCACCTCAATAGTTTGGGCACCAACCATGGGGAGTACGTACTGAAACCTAAAGGTTTCTTTCCAGATACACTCAGTTCTACTTTACCCATTTGAGTAGAAATGGTTCTTATGTATAAGACAAGCTATACTCAAAATATGGCATCTTAATCTTATCCTAGAATACTCAAAGTTTTCAGCAATTCACCTCAATAGTTTGAGCATCAACCATCGAGAGTTCATATTGAAACCTAAAGGTTTCTTTCCAGATGCTCTCAGTTGTAGTATACGCTTTTAAGTAGAATTAGATCTAAATGTGTAGAAGAGAAGCTATACTCAATTTATAGTATCTTAATCTCACTCTAGAATACTCATAGATACTTGAAGATACTTGACAATGGCCCATGAATATACGTAGCCTATACTTGTAGAAATTCTTAAGGACCATTTAGCTATTAGAGCATCTACGTTGCTGCTATAAATGATCAGCGCCAAGTACCAGCAAGTATGAAAGAGACTAGTATTTATAAGTATACTTGAGTATGGAATAAAAAAAACCTTTAAGACTTCCTTGCTTTACCTGGCGAGTGGGCAAAAAGATGCAGATCTTGTATTTTACCTGTTAACGTAAGAGTACTTAGTGCGTTTCTATACTCAAATTGATCTCACCCTAGAATACTCATAGATACTTGGAGATACTTGACAATGGCCCATGAAAATACGTAGCCTATACTTGTAAAAGTTCCTAAGAACCATTTAGTTATTAGAGCACTTACGTACTGATCAGTGCCAAGTACCAGCAAGTATGACAGAGCTAGTATTTGTAAGTATACTTGAGTATGGAATAAAAAAAAATTCCTTGCGTTACCTTGTGAGTGGTCAAAAAGATGCAGAGCTTATGTTTTACCTGTTAACGTTAAGATACTTCGTGACTTTTAAGTACTTTCTAGTACATACTCGATTATACCTAAGTTTCAGCAAGTTTATGTGTGTTTCCAGCTCTTATTTGTGTTCGCTTTATTTTGAATTTGAGTGAGTGCCTGCAAGAGTTTTTAAAGCCGAAAAGTGTCGATCTTTTTCAGAGCAAACCACAATCGCTCTCATTTCTATCCTTTTTCCTTGAAACAATAAAAAACTTAAGATACTTAACTGACACCATTCAATTCAAGGTACAAGTTTTGCCTTCCAGGTATCTTTACCTAACGCACGTGCTGGATTGTTTGTTTATTTTACGTTTATAAATTATTTTTACCATAGCAACCGATCTCCAGACGAGTAGTATTTAATAACCAATTCAAGTAAAGAGTTATTTAGCCGAAAGGAAAAGTATCTTGTAAGATTTCGTGTAGCTATTGTTTTGTCTTGGCCTCCACTAAAGTGAAAGGCAAACCAACGGCGGCTCGGCGGGCCAACTCCAACTTATTGCCAATAAATCTCCATTCATAACAATGGCCCAACTATATGCCTATTGCAGCCATCACACTCTGCAGTAACCTTGTCAGCATGTGAAACTTCATTTTTTTTTTCCCATCAATAGACGCTGTAACGTCACACACAGCAACCGTCAGACCAAAGTGACGTTGAGATATGAGAAAACAAATAAAAATAATGAAGGCAACCTCTACAAGATATGTAGTCCCGTTTTTTACGCAACTTTAGTCTCTTTGGTTATGGTTTTAAGCTTCTTCTGCGCCTCCACCCGCCTTCCGCTTCAATCTGAAGATCGGTCTCAATTGTTGGCTTTCGAAAAAGTAGCTCAAGCAAGCGTCGAGGAGAAACTTTTTCATCGCTTTTGTTTTCACGAGCAGACACTTGTGTATCTATACGTAGAAGAAGACTACAAAGCAGAACAAAAAAAAGCGAAAGCATTAGAAGAAGAAGTAGGTACCATCATGTGTAACAATAAGCGTGATCAAATAGCTCACCCACCATGCGGCGCGTACATGCCGGTGACAGCCGCGCAGCCGCATAATGAGAGAGCTTAAGCTTAAGCCTGATCGCATCATCGTATGCGGATACTCTGTCTGTGTGTGTGTGTTTGTGTAATTGCATCTGAATGGGAATTAAAACTGAAAGTGAAACGACGTAATCCTACCACTGACACAAAAATGACATTTTCGTGACTGCTTTTGTGGGGATTTGTTTCTTTAGATACTTTACTTTTTTTTGTAGTTACTCTTTTTTTTATTCATGCAATTAACTGTAGAGAGTAAGCTTGAGTTTCCGCTTTTAAGCCTGCAACAAGTGCGCAAAACGCAAATTAATGTTGACAGTGCGGAGTAAAGCGGAATGTGCAAAAAAAAACAAACATCTATCGGTGATTAGCTGCATTCACAACGCGTATTTATGACATGGTCTTTGTGTATCTTTTGATCGGGAGTCGGTCTAATTTGTATCTATAGGTATAGATCTATGCTGGGATTGGATATCTTGTGGTTTAACTTGTTGCAAGAGCCTGTTTCTTTTTTTTTTTGTTTTATTTGTGGAAGAAATACTAGTATTTGTGCACTGTTGTGACGTTGGTTTTAAAAAAATTGATATGGAAACGAGGACACAACCTGTCATGTTACAAATGCTGTCGCAGGTGTTTTGTGTACTTGGGGTGTTTCGAGAGAAGAATTATATGTACATTCCCGGTTTGAAGTGGTGTAACTTATTTAAATGGCGTCCAAGTACGCGTAAAGATATAGAGAAAGCACGCCTGGGAGTAGGTGATGTCTTAATAAAGTTATTTTCATAGAAGTAGGTCAGAGTATGTATGATTAGATATATATAGACACTTAATTTTATTTGAGGACTCCAATGGTTTGGAAAACGAAAAAAGTTTAAGTTTTTATTAAAAAAGATATTTACACAGACAGACTCAAGTATTTATAAGTACTTGTGAACTTTGAAGTACTCTGCTACCTACTAGCGAATACTTAACTCTCGAAAAGATACTCTGAATCTTTTCTTACTTCAGCGTTGTCAAAAATAAAGTAGGGAAAGCACCTAAAAACATTTCTCAGCATCATTGGGTAGCCATTCTCATGAATTATCAAATACTGCAATTATTTTGAAGTATCTACGAGTATTCATAAGTATCTTAACTTAATAGCTATTCTCATGTATTCCTACTGCCCATATCTTACATCTCCAGATATTCAAATCAGCCTCGTACTTATAAAGTATTCTGTAGTATAATGACAAACTTGCACATACTTAAGTATTATTTAGTAGATGTTTCATACAGAGGTATTGCTGGTAAACTTATTCTTCGGACTTTTCAAAAATCCCGGAGGACATTATGTCCTAAAATATTCAGAGTTTGACTACATACTTGGAAATACTTAAGTTTTGTAAAGTAGGTATTCGCTAGACACGTTTTGTGGACAAATTTATTGTTGGAGCTTACTAAGCCTTCCTTAGGTTTAGCCAGTTATCTATCTCATTTCTTAAACTATTTACTAACTATGAAGCTAGTATTCCCTAGAATGTTGCCAAACTTATGGGCAATTGGTAGGTGTCCTTTCAAGCTTTATCTCTTCTTCATCAAGTAAGTACTCACTTCACAAATTTTTTCATCCAAGCCTACTGTTGAGAGTTTCACTTTTTATCGTCACTGTATCAGTATTTTCCTCTTCATGAAAACAAATAATTTTTTCGCAAAGAAATAACCTGATTCAGCAACAAGTTATGCGGAAGTACTTTCGCAAATGTGTACATTTTTTTTTGTTCTCTTTGTTAACACTTGCCATGGCCTTGTTCTGAACCAACAACAACGACGACAATAAAAACTTGAAATTCCTCAGAAAATATATCTCTTAGGGTCGACCCCATAAAACACTCTGATTATATAGGACACACAAGACCTGATCCTTTTGATTTTTGGGTCAAGCCATACGCCATACAAGAAAAAACCCCCTCATGCCAAACTGGATATCAATTTAAAAATGCATTTTCTCCTCATCAGATCCTTTCTTATCCGATGGCTTGACATCAAAAAAAATAAATAAAAATAAAAACTTTAGATTCGTCCGGGGAATACGTAATGAAGTACTGCGCGGTATAATTGTGCGTGCGCGCAACATTGTATCCGGCGGCGCGGGGACTAATTTAATATTCATGTTGCGTACGATTTGTGAAATGTTCGCACGATCACTGCGAATGTGATTTGCGATCAGCAGCGATTTTGATTGATCGCAGACTGAGTGTCAGGAGAGTTTTTTTTTTTTTTTTTTGATTTTAGGTTGATGGAAGGATGTGGATGCGGCCTGATGTGTTATCTTTAAAGTAAAAATTGTTCAAATATTTTGTGGCTCATAATTTAAACAAGACCCGTTGTTTGTTGTTTTTGTTTTATTTTTATGATTTACGATCGGAGGGACTCCTAATTGAATTATTATGGCAGAGAGTGTGACTTGGAATTGCAATTGACTGGAGATGGGTGGAGAATATGTAATTAAATTGTAAATTATTGCGGGAAGTTTTTTTTTTACTCTTCTTTAAGTCTTATTCGTTGAGGAAGAAGGATAAACACGCTTACCACATACGAAACTACTATTACCGCCTATACCTTGACTAAAACGTTTAACCAACAAAACTCCATGACGAAATGTTCATTAAACACTAAAATCCACTCACTGGTGGAATGTTAAACTATCTAATTATATACCATGACCGCTGCAGAGCAAATTGGCCGACATTATAAACGCTGGTTACCAGCAATTATGTGGTTATAGATTTTTTGAAAGCACTTTTGGGGTTTCTATTTGCTTGTGGAAGTTTTAAAATTAAATGCAATTACGCGTTAAGATTGCATTTTGACTTAATGGACGTTTCCAAAAGCGTGCTAATCGAATTAAATACATTGCAACTGGTTAAGTGAAATAAAAATTACAAGGCCTATTACATTTCCAATTCTAAAAAGTTCATAAAATTATTGTTTACAGGTTTTCAGAAAGAGCCAATTATGATGGAGTTCCACAGGGCTAGCACTTAGGTCTCTAAGGCTTTCACTTAAAAGTCTGACGTATCTGTAGGTGAATTTTACTATTAAATTAGGTTTGTAGATGGCAATACAACCACATAATTGTTTCCTGACTTTCAGGCAGACAGATGCATTCAAAAGTATCTATCAGAGCAGAGTTGTCGTATGTACTACTAAGGGAGTATTCATACTCCCTTCTTAAAGACTGTACTGCCGTACTCCCCTTGAAATGATTTGAATTATTTCGATTTTTTCCACAAAATAGTATTAGAAAGTAACTCTTATTGTGTTTAGTATATTGTCACTTTTATTTCATTGAATGAGCCATCACAAACTGGTGCAATTACCCCGGGGTAAGACTGTCTTTTTAGAAGAGGAAGTTGAGGTGTAAAGTAAGAAACATGGTAAGATCTTCATCCAGTGTTGAAATAGGTGAAGGAAGGGGTAAAACTTATATTTAGGAGAATTTACTCGGGGTTACTCCAGGGCAAAATTGCTCCAGTGTGTGATGGGCTTCGTCTTTTATCAATCCTTGAAAGTGATGAGATAGTGATAGTGAGTGATGTTAAAGCATCTAGTAAACTACGAAATGGAAAAATAATCAGCAAAAATAGTTTACTACACAAGCTATACTCCTGTACTCTCCTCAGGCACAAAATATTCCTCTGTTAACTTCTAAAACACTCCCTTTCGAAATTGGAAAACGGCATACCTGTACCAGACCCATTCGCTGCTTTAATGACTGCAAGGTCTAATTAGAGCCCGTTTTCAACACTTCCACAAGGTAGTCCGGCCATCTATCTATCACCAGTTTTTACCTTAAAATTTTAAACAGTTCAAGTGTAAACATTTTTCAAAAACTGCTTCCTGACACGCCCACTTTTCGAAAAATGCACTTTTTCAATAACTTTACATGAAACTTGATAGTACTTACATCAGCAAATAAGTAAATTTTTCTCTACTCTTTTCTCTACTCTTCCAAACATTGTGTGTTGCCACGCCCACGTTTTAGGGGCGTTTTCGTTATTACCAAAAAACAGTTTTTATTGGAATAATATCACTTCTTAGGAACAATGTTGAACATGTTTCAAAAACCCGCCCACTTATTTAAAAAAAATCACATTTTGGAGCAATTTTAAAAGAAAAAACATGAAAATGCAACAAACTTTCTCTTGTCACCCTCAACTACAGTTGTAGTCACTTGACCTTCAAACAAATCAATAACTTATTACATTTCTGTCATTCTTTTAGGCAAATGATATAAAGTAATTTGCATAGAAACGTAAAGCCATTCGTTTAGTTTGCCATCACATTTTGAACAGAATGGAAGCGCCTGCAACAAAAATCAATATTCGTACTCATTTGAAGGTATTCTTAAAAATATGCCAATATCTCGGTTTAACACGTTTCAAATACAATCGTTCGACGGGAAAGTTTGAACACTCAAAATTCTTGTTTCGTATATCCAGAATATTGTTCTCAATTCCAGTAATATACGGTTCCTTATGGATCATTTTAATGGTTAGCTGGCATATTATCGTCCTCTATTTCGACAGTAGTTATTATTATACAAATGTCACTCTTGAATACATACTGATCCTTGATTTCTCTACACTATTTGGGTCATACATTACAAACGCTCTTATTAATGCGAGTTATTTAAAAAATGATCATATTCTCACATCAATTCTCAACGAAATGATTGATATTTTCAATGAAATTCAACTCACGACAAGTGTTAAGGTTTATTCGCAATTTCGCTTCATGTTAAGACTGAGAATTTTTTTGCTAATCATATCAAGTCCTGGTCGCATAAAAGATATTGTGAACTTAATATATTTTTGTGATATAAACAGTATAATTGGGCTTGTGGTAACGGAGCTAACCATTTGGAGTTATTTATATGCTCATCTGGTTTTGCTCTGTTTTTATTTAAAAATGAACGAAATGTTGAGTGAGCTTAGTGAAATGCGAATAACAACAAGTGTTCTTCGATTTATATCGATTGTTTTGCGAATTCATCGTTTGAAGTCGAGCTTAAATCAATTCTACACAACTTTTAATATGTGCTACTATTCGATGAGTTTAATATTGAATATAAAGACAATATATGAGCTAATAGTCAATATATCAAAACTAGTAGATATGAGGAGACATTCAAAACCAACTGAATCGTTGCATGGAGATATAGGTGGTGAAATAGTGTATATAGTAAGACGGTCCTTTGACGTATTTTTAATTGGATATATATCAGAGATGTTAACTGAGACGGAGAATTTATTTAAAAGAGAAATAATAATGCTTTTTTGCAAGCACAAGGATCTAAGAAACAGTGTTGAGGTGCAGCGGGATGTGAGTCTAAGAGTTAAAAATTTGATGCAATGTATTCAGTATGTATTTTTCCAGATCGATTTACTTCTGATTGCGAACCACATTCAGGATCTTTCTACAAAGGCATTTAATTTATTTGTTGCCACTCGGAACTTGACGTTTTTTCTGTTTATGGACATAATCATTACCTATGTGATCACATGTGTACAATTATATGTGGGCGATCAACTGGCTGCTGTGTGATTTTTTCTACCAGTATATAATGGTGGACAAACACTAGCACTCCTTAGCTGCATATAGAGGATGTCCTAAACTTTTAATTACTCAAATATATGACCAAAAACTACTCAATAGCGCGCACATAGTCGAAGTGTATTAATGATATTGTAGCATTCTGGTCCCTCGTCCTGGTCCTGTGGATGTGAGATTGGAGAGCTTTCCTACAATGTGATGATTATCGGAAGCTTGTTGCGGACTTGCTAAACGTGACAGTTGACAGTTCGAATGTCTCCAGATGAGCCAAGCGTCAGTTTGCTTGACCGATGGCTTCATCTTCTTACTTCTTCCATAAGCAAATGATTGAGTCTACTACAAAAGGTATGACCCGCGATAAATGCAGAAAGCTTGTCAGTCCTTCGATATCCATAGGCCCGGTACCCAACAGAAAGTCACCGATTGACTTTGGATATCTCGTCAAAATGTGATTTGCAGGTTTTCACAAGCTTTGACCTAATTACGCCAAAGTGTTTGTCTTTCCAAAGACATTACCCTTGGGTATAATTTCAGCAGCTCGTATGATAGCTGTGACTTCGTCTTGAAAGATGTTGAAGTCGTCGTGTATTCCAAAGGAGTGGTTGAGTCCTAGGCTTCACAATAAACTTCAAACTGTGGTATTGATTGGCCGTCTCTCTGGATATTGGATATTAGACAATCCCAAACAAGGATCATTCCTGGAGACTTACGGTGTTTTATGGACAACCTCAGCCAAGGTGTCTCAGACCAAAACTTTTTATACAAAAGTAATTGCAAGGTAAGCTTCCCTTTAAAAGAAGATACAAGGAGATGAGGTTTTTCCTCGGTTACTACAAATATCTTGTAACGCAGTTTATTAAAAAAAAATCCAACAGAATTGATGCAATTTTACAGAACGCCGGGATGTCATCTTAGACCTCTGAGCTTTTCACTCAAAAATGTCCTTTTCGAATGAGGTTAAATAGGTTATATCTACCGATGCAGTGGCTTGTTGGCAATTCAAAAAGAGAATTATTTGTAAATACACAAATAGATTTGGTAATATTTTATGAAGCAACACAAGGATACCCTCTAGCACCTACAGTCTTCAACCTCAAGTATCTTCAAACTTATTTTCATTCCAACTGTCTTTTGTTCACGCGACAATAACTCTCAGTTTCCGTAGTTTCCGGTAAGAGAAGATGAAATTCTTAAGACTTCCATAGGGCAGCAACTTAAGACCACTTCTTTTATCACTTCAAACGGAATGAAAGTACATTTTACTTTCCAATTCAACTTTCTTTGATGGTCTTTTTTGTTGTTGTTATTGTTATGTCAATGTCAGATGGGTTTTTTTTTTATGCTTATAAGCACCACAAATTACATGATGTTTTCATTTGTTGTACGCAAATACCTTGTTACTTTGTGTAATATAATCTCAAAGACACAACAATGTCTTGTTGTCGTTTGAACATGGTTATACCTTTGAGAACAAACACTACATGTGGTTGCAACGTTTTGCTTTGTTTTTTAGTTTTTTTTTTCTCCTTTGTATTCCTCTTTCGATCGTAATTCAATATTCCGATATATTTCAGTCGAAAAGAGAGTAAAAGAAAGGGGTTAGGTTTGATATACCTATAACTACTGACCGCTTTATTATGCTAAGTCGGTGTAGAATGGTTTAAAAAAAAATAAGTGCAAGGGGATTTTGGGTTTTTTTTTTTGATTTTGTTCTTCCTCTGTTCGACATGTCGGTTTTGGGTTTGTTTTATCAATTAGTTTGGAGTTTTTTTTTATTTATGTAAGCTGTGGTTGACGCATATTGCTTGTGGGAAGAATTTTTGGGTTGACAAAGAAGGGATAAAGGAATTTTTCGAAGCCGGTGATGGGGTTACCTCAGAGCTGACATTTTTGCATTCCGGAGAAGTTGAATGAGTTAATCAGTGGGTTCGTGTAAAATTGTATGCGTCATAAGTTATTGGTTGAAAATTGCCATAGAGTCTCAGTCGTAACGAGGTTTTTCGTAAATATATATGCAGGCTCAAATTTTTTTATTTTTTCATAAGTTCATAGGTCAATGTCTGAGAATTGCTTAGATTCTACACCTTAACAAGGTTTTTCGGTCCTAAAACATCTAGTTTGAGGCTAAAATTTTATCATAGTTTATAGTTTGATGTCTGACAGTTAATTTCTGAATCAGAAAATGTTGACTCAATTCGAAAATAATCAATTTTGAGGCTAATGTTTAAAAAATTTTGGAAAAAAAAGTACAAAATTTTGTAATTTGTCGATGCTTTTCCTTGGTTCTAGTAAGTTTATTGGTTGAAGTCTGACAATTGCCTTAGGTTATAAACTATAAATAGTTGTTTCAGTTCCACAAAGTCTAGTTTTAACGCTAAAATTTGAAAAATTTCGAATAATTTCGATTTGTCCATGATTTAGTTTCAGCAGTTTCATAAATTATATCGGACAATTGCCTTAGGTTCTAGGTAATAAAAAGTTAGTTCAGTCCTAAACCGTCAAATTTCGATGGTAAAATTTGAAAAATTTCGTGAAAAAAGTATACAATTTTTGATTGGTCTATGACTTTTCTTGGTTTGCATAAGTTTTAAGGCTGACGTTTGACAATTTCCCTGAAATTTAAGTCGCAATAATTGATGTCTTATTTCGACTCTAAAATTTAAAGAATTTCGAAAATAAATAGGTACAAAAAGTGTCGTTTTGTCTGTGCTCCAACTTGGCAAAATCATAATAAGCCCTCTACCATATTTTCTATTAGTCATTCTCAACTTATTTGAGATTGATTATTCGGTGAAATCTAGTAGGATGATTTTGAAAACGAAACATAATTAGCTAGGAACCACATCAATTTAACCTCCCAAAAGCAGACTCCAAAATAGTATAAATTCAGTTTTCATTGCATATTTACAGGCATTTGTGGATAGATCTAACCATAGAGCTTATACTCCAATATGTTCTTATCCTTATTGTTTGCATAGAAGTATCAATGACACACCTAACAGATGCCTTCCTGTACACTCACGATCCCACCTTGTTCCATTTAAGTCTTGATAATTGTCAGTAAGCCAAGCCTTATTGTGATCGATACGTGTATCGTTAAAGGAATTTGTCTTTGGATCCAAACGTCCATGTCACCAATTTTAGAATTCCCTCATTCTAAAAATGTGCGCAATAATTAATATATTTCACAGATAACACATCAAATGCAATACACACGATGAGTTGCCTCTGCGAAACCGCTAGCAAATAATAATAATTAACTCTTGCACATTGTGTATCTGTGTTGTGTTCGATATATAATTTTATACTTCGTAATAAAACACCCGGGCACACACAAAAGCAGCCGGTGTCGTTACCTAGACCTACTCTCCTAGTTCACTTTTGCCACACATATCTGTGAGGTGTGTGTAAAAGGAATACAACGCAACAACGTCAACGACAACGACGACAATATTGCGCAAATGATTGCATTTTAAAATCAAATGACGCGACAAAGTAAATCATACACAGATACTCAATACAAAAGCCCACGTAGCCTACTCTCTCTCTCTCTCCTTCTCTCTCTGCCACTGAGGTGATCATCGCTGCTGCTCACTATGGATGACTTTTGTTTGATTTTTATGTTTTTTTATTTTATAGTGTTGCACTTTCTGGGTGTAAACAAGGCAATTAACTGCCAATAAAATGTCAAGAGGATTGGTAGCGAGCATAAAATGCGCTGCTAATTGATCAGCGATCGGTTGTGTATGCTCTTGCGAAATGCATGATCTTTACCTCTGGAGATCATTATTACAAGAAAAAAAAAAAACACGCGTGAAGTTGATCGTAAAGATCGTGGAAAAAGCATAAAAAAGAACTTGAGGCCCCAAAGCAGATGATCGCAATCACCGTGAGCATACATAAATCATTTTTACAGCGCTACCGGGCTTTAACGCAAAGTTTCTGTGGCCCATTTAATCGCACATACATATGTATGTATGTAGCTAAAGAACGGCAGCGACGACGACGCCAACAAAAAAAGAAATGCGAAACACAAGCAAATATGTACTGTGAAGATTTCACCGAACCTACCTCACAAAATACGCGCCGTGCCACGATTGTATCGTACGCGCACGAATGTCGTAAACAGAACAAGAGAACAACAACAACAAAAAAGTGATGAAACAAAATTATTCCACTGCCAGAAGGCATCTGTTGGATGTGAAATGCGAAATATTTCGTTTTTTTTTTCTTTATTTCGGTAGAAGATACAGGTTGGGCCAAATGTATGTAGGCAGTAAGATTTTGAGATTTTATTGCCAAAGGCTTCAAGTGGTGACAGATGCTCCAAGATGACTTCTCGAAAATCTGTAAAATTTTTCGTAAAATTTTTCAAAGATTTGGAGAAAAATTTCAAACAAAATTTGAGTTTTACAAAAAATTTTAACCAAAATTTTGCAATTTTATGAAAGTCCCCTGTGCTTTCGTGTAACGGCTTCGAAACGTGAACTTGTTCTTTATTTTAAGTCTCAACAACTTAGTAGTCATGTCGAAGCAAAATTTTGCAAGCGGTAGCAGAAAGGATTGAGCTAGAATCTGTATACGAGTATACCAAGAAGTGCAACGTGATTTAGAGAAACAACACCAACCTACTAGAGGTCGAGGAATCAGCAAGCATCACGAATGAGCTCCAAAACCAAGTGAAACATTCTAGACGGTAGTAAGCTCATTTCGGATAAGGGGAGGTGACAAGTCCATACTCCATAGCATACCAAGTGCTGCAACGGGCTAGCTCAATGTTGCAATTTCGATGAACCTTTAACGAACGGTGTCAACTACATCAGCTGATATAAATGGATGTCGAAGGTTCTAAACTGCATAAAAAGATATCCCAATGCAATATGGAACTGGACACGTACCTATGTGAGACCTGCCGAAGCTAGCTAAACGTTTCTTGGAGCAAATCGAAGAACACAACCTCCTGGATGCACTCGATGCCGAACAAGCAGATTTCCACTGCGAATCCTACTGTGCCGAAAGAATGATCGATCATCGAATAGTTCGTTGAACATCTACTGCCACACTTCACATAGTGCTCGTCGATGTTGGAAAGTCTTTCTACACTATCACTCGGTGGTTTATTTGGCGTTGATAGTTAGGTTAATAGATACCATAAAGGCTAGAGACAACCGATCAACATGTTACACTTTGAACAGAGGCTAAATTCAAGGAATTTGAAGTCCAAAATGGGGTTCTACAAGGCTGTATACTTTCACTAATATTATTTTGGAAAGACTCGATGCTGTGATTGCTATTCTGTAGGCGATAAACGGCGGAATTTTATGGATTCTAACATCCAGACTCAAACGCCATGACTAGGCTGATGATGTCTGTCCACTTCCTCATAGTACATACATCAACCTCCATCAAATGACGTAAGACGGAGCAGATGTAATCGATTTGAAAAAGTGAAAAATTATCACCCATGTATCAAGCTCATCCGTATTGGTCAAACATGGGAGAACCGATGCCTTCAGAATATCTTAAGAAGGTTTTGGCCACATCATGTCTCACAACATGAACATCTATATCAGGGAACAGGCAAGGTTTGTGGCCACGGCGTAGTGGTAGTGTATTCGGTCATTGAATGAGAGGTTTGGTGATCAATTCCCGACCAAGTCCATTTAATTTTCACAGTATTAAAAATTAAATAATACGCTCAGAAAGCACTTCGTGTATTTCAACATGAACGCGAAAAAAATACTGTGAATTCAAACGAATGCAAAAATCACACACAACTTTCTCCCCAATCGAATTGGATACCACCCATGGAGAATAAACATTGAAACCTAATATCACCTGAGTTTCAAATACCACTACACCAACTCTTTCCTATCCCTTCTTCTCTCTTCCAAAATTAACTAACGCCCGTGCCCTGTTAAACAGTAAAAGGGTATTCATATCCCCTTTGGCATGTGCAGATTATATATAAAAAAAAAAAAAAGGAATCAGTGCGCAGACATAAAAAAGGAACAGGTTCAAGCAGCTTTTAGATTCTCAAAGCAAGAGTTAAAAAGAAAGCTCGGCAATTGGCAAAGAATTGGGCAGAACTTTGGTTTATGGCATTGACAGTTCTAACTCTACCGCCAAAATACTTGGAAATTTACTTTCTTAGAGAAAAAAAAAGGCTGATATTGTATACAACCGAAACAGAGGGTCTTAGGGTTTTTCCTTTCACGAGACATTTAACGCCGAATAGTATCGCGAGAGCACCTTGTCTCAATTGTTAGTGCATTGGACTACTGTATGCGGTTCGACTACCAGAACATTTCTTCTGATCATCTGGGAAGCTCAGTCATAAGAAAGCTTCCTAAATGAGTTTTAAGCTCTTTCTATCTCTCTTTTGCGATCGAGTATTATTTTCAGGAGATAACTTCTGCAAAACACCTAAGGAAAACTGTAGGTATATTCGGCAATCATGTATACCATACAAGTTTGAATTGCTAGGCCTGGCCAGCTTATGCATCGTACTAAGACCCGTGGCGACAAATGTCAAATAAATCCTTCAAATAAACTGACGTCTTAAAAGCTTCAGTCGTAACTTGTAAACTTCAATTTCACGCCCAAAACTATCAAGAAAAAGGCCTTAAATAAACGCAAACCACTTATCGCAGCATCAGCACTTCCTCATATCTCAGTGTTTGCCACCAAACTCCTGCGCTAAGTGAATTATAGAAAACCCGTCTGTTTATCGATTTCCTTGCTTTGCCGTGACTTATTAAAAATAAATTTTCTCCAATAAAAAAGAAACTCACGAAATTGAATATGTAATCGAAAAAAAAAAATTCACTTTCCATTGACTTTAGAGATACAAATCCCCCGAAGTACACCTCATTTAATCGACATTTATGCGACAGCATTTAGCGATGAGGCAGATAAAAAAAAAAAAAAGAAAAAAAAAATCTCCACACCAGTCAGTCAGTTGGTTGGTTTGGATTGAAGGAGAAAAACTTGTGAAAAATGTCAAATTAAATGCAAATTATGTCGAAACGTGTGCAAGGCATACAATTTGAATTGATTGCCTACACAACCTACACACGCAGGCACGCGGTGGGCGTGCAAAGTATCTATCTATATACTCATCGATAAACAATTTATTCGAATGCAGCGCTTTTTAATCAGAGATTTCACTCGTCTTCCTCCATCTCACTCTATCTTTGTGTCTCTATTTCAATTGTTTTGACATTGCTAGAGCATACACGAGCCAACTCACTTATGAAAAAAAAAAAAAAACTTCGAACTCAACCTTTTTTTTTTTTGATTGCAACAAAGGTAAACGGAAAAAAAAAATAGATTGGCAACCACCAACCAGCATTCCATTTCGTTTAGGTTTCGTAGTTTTTTTTTGTATTATTTCATTCCAGCAATGTTTTCAATTTCATTGGAGGTCAGGTGTGCAAGGCTGAGCTTTACACGGAATTACTTTGTGAATTACGCAACTCAAACATAAGTAAATGAGATATAGACAATGTTAGCCCAAGGGGGCTGCTGAAAAAAAAACGCCACTCAATTCGTCAATAGTGAGACAGCTAATGCACTTGAATCATGGTTTAGTGGGGAAAAGACTTTTGAGGAAATACATGTTGTTTGTTTGGGGAAACCATTTCAGTGCCCCTCTGCTCGGATGACTTCAAGTAGTTGTATGACGAGGAAATCCTCTGACAAGGATATTTGTCATGATTAGTGGTGCAGAGACATTTGTGACGTAACGCTCAAATGACTTTTGTTGGACAAATGTCTTTAGGTAGTTAGGTGTTTCGTTGGTGATAGCAAAAAGTGGAACAAATGAAGATGGTGCTGTGGATTGGTACTCTAAGATATGAAGAGACTTCTAGAGCTAACGAGGGGATGGTTTAGAAGGTAAAGAGATACAGATGCTTGTATGTGCAACAAATGATACCATTCGTCAGGGCAAGACGTCCTTTAACTACATTAGTTGTATCCCCAACGAAATACACTTCTCATGCTTTATTTTTATGGACGAATGCCCTCTTAAAGCTCTCGGAATGGACTCCAAAATGTGGCGGTCAATCCTCAGAAAACAGATCACAGAGGTACAAAATGTCAAACTTTGGTTCTCCAAAACTAAATGGCACCCCACTGGTGCTCTCATGTGGATACGCCCCCGTCAATAGACAAAATACTGAGTTTGAAAGTCAAAATCCTTGAACGAGTTAAGAAAGCCATCACGACGCTATATAGCTGCAAAGAAGCTCTTGGTAAGAAATGGAACTTTAGCTTCACGTTACACATTGGTTATATGTATCTATAGTCAGGCCAATCTAGTGGGCCGTACTACACAACTTAGTCGTGTGGAAAGATAAGCATTTGTCTTCAGTAGTGGAGCTCTAGGAAGTAATAATACATATAGTGGCCATGGTCAATATTTTCCATTTGCTCCCGCTAGATAATGCCATCGAAAGTAGCCATTCGCATCCCTTTTGTGGACTGGTAGACCAGCCCTTTCTTTCATTGTCAATCGACTATACTGTATCCCGGTAGATACTAAATAAATCCTCCCCCAGCTTTCGAAACCTTCATTCTCTATATGACAGACTGAGAGGGTAATGATCTATCTATCTGGAAGGGGTATACTGGCAGTTAAGCCCCAAGCAAATCTCTGGATTCAATCACCTTCAACTCTAGATCTGCCCTTAATTGCCCCATGTCTTATGTCTAAACAGTTTAAACTCCACCTAATATGGGTGTCGAGTCACTATGGCATTCAGGGTAGTAGATAATTGCAGGGCTGATAAATTCACCTGACAAGGAACAACTCTATCGGTTCTACTGAGAAAGGGCAATCTCAGCATGCCTCTCGCCAAACAGAAGGCGATTAGCACCACAAGTGGTCGACATGCACCAATTGCTCTATCACGGATCTGAAGCTGGATCTCAAGCGTTCTAATACCTTAACGAAACTGAATAGGTCTCACATTAGTACTCTGATAGGTGTCATTACAGGACACTGCATCATTGGGAGGTACGCCCTTAGAACAGGCCTTCTTACAAACAATTTCTGTAGAAGCTGCATGGATGAAAAGGAGGAAGAGAAGTTCTCTCAACTTGAAGAAAAGTACATTCAGATGAACACTTTTTCGAAGCGAACTCGCTGGCATAGCTTCGTAGCAAGCTCCTGCTGGTTTAGCAGGATGGAGGATAGTCGATCCGATTGATGTTACCATGGGCCTTTTGTGGCATAAGTGTGGCCAGTCATCTTGCATAACCCTGCCTCATTCTGAAACACCTTTCGAGTTTCCTCAGCAGGAACGCTGATCGCTGATATATCCCGCCTCCAAATCAATCCTAAAGAGCTCGATTCCTCTTCAACTGTGCTGCGCTTTGGACGTCCTGCTTTTCTGACTCCTAGGGTGAGAGCAACGCTTTAGTCGATTATGAACTATAAAGTGTTTATATTGTCAATGCAGAAGGATCCAGTGCGAAAGCCTGCCGGTTCGACGTTAAGAGTTTCATCTACCAGGATTAGGAAACTCATTTTAGTAAAGATCTAGTTAAGAGTGTTAATCGAGTGCAGTTGGTCAAGTATTTGCTTTTGCCAATGAGTTCGTATTTGAGAAATAAATATCAAGGTTTCTGTCTTTCTGATATCTGAATGCTGAAGGACTTGGACTTCTTATCAAAGTGCACTAAAAGTAAGAAAGTACAGCTCAAATTTGAGAACATTTTTATTAACGATTCGGCTTCTGTGCTAGACTTTGATTGACTTGTTTGGTTGAGAATTCCAACTAGAAATCATATGTCCATCATAAAATACTACAAGCTGCCAATGCTCCCCTAACCCCAACACTCTCCCATATCTGAAACACAGTAAATCCCTTCCCAACAAAAAAGACAAGAACACATTTTCCCTAGCAACGACTCATGTTGAATCCCACTTTTCAAATACACAGCCTCCTTTCACTGAATCCAAACCAACTGTAATTTTGAGGTTTCCTACAGATGTATATGTATCTGTGAATGTATCTGAATGGAATAAAAGCTAAAAACGCTAAAACACCGCGCCGCCAGCTGGTCTGATTAGTTTCAGATTGATTGCACATTGCATAATGTAGGTTTATACATATTTTTTTATTTTTTAAATGGCCAGTGGGGTTGGTTAAGATGGTTGGTGGTGTTTGTAGACGGTTCGGATCTAAGACAGTACTGCGGCTTTTTACTCAGATCAATACTACGAGTACTATTCGTTTTCAATGAGTGATTGTTCAATGTTTTTTTTTTTGTATTTGTTATTAGCAATAGATTGTTTGGTTTGTTAGACAGAAAGACTGCTGCACACAAAAACAGAAAAAAAGTCTGCCATTAAGTCACGGACATTGTTTATGGGAGATCAAATTGTTTAGCGATGCATAAAGCGCGGTTTAGTTAGTTGATTTGGTTTTTCATTTCTAAGAATTTATAGTCTCATTATGGAGTTTTTTTTTTTACTTATAACTATTACTTGTTATTACAATTTTTTTACGTAAGCGTACATGCTTTGTTGTTCTACCTACGTTCGAGGGATAAGTATGATTGGTTTGGCCTTTTTGCGATCTGTTTAGAGCTTGTGACGTTTGATGTTCAAGTTGATGTTTATTACTCACCTGCAATGAGAAGAAAATAAATGTTTTATTAGCTTAAGAAAACAATTAAGTTAATTATTAGATATTAATGGAGTTGTTACGACAGTTTTACATGAGAAAAGTAGTTGATCTGGTGTACGAAGTGGAGTGCAAGGTGTACGAAGTGGGAAGAACTAAAATATTTTTACCAATAGAGAGTTTGAAATCGGAAAATATTCAAGGGCGGTTCTAGGGCGACACTATTGAAGTTCATGAGAAAAAGAGATACTTTGAGATGCATTGTAATGTCGAGAACTTGGATCGATCTGGTTACAGGACCGATTGGAGCTGGTTATAAGTCAGACTGCGTGCTGGAAGTCAAGTACGCGACCATCCTTGGCAGATTTTTCGGCCATTCACCCACCTTACCTTGACTTCAAAATACCATATACCTCAGCTCACCCTAGCAGAGAGGAGTGGAAAGACAGTCGCATACCAATTGCCGAATCTAAAGCTATTTTCCCTGATGGATCAAAAATGGACACCGTTGTAGGATCGGGAATCTTCTCCGAATCACTGGGTATATCCAGATCTATACGACTCCCAGACCACAGCAGTGTTTTCCAAGCGGAGGTCCTGGCAGTGACAACAGCTGCCCGTGAGTTTGCCGTAAGAACAATACCGCCAGAAGGTATCACTTTCTTTATCAAAAGCCAGGCAGCAATCAAAGCAATTACAAAGCACAAGGTTCTGCTCTGCTAGGTCCCTGGGCACGAGGGCGTCCCGGGAAATGAAAAGGCAGATGAATTAGCAAGGAAAGCTTCATCGGACCCACTTGAACTGACCGATTTCTCCATAAGCACCCCGCCCTGCGCTCCCAGGCTTGAAGCAGGGAAACTGGCTATGAGGGAGGCGAACTTGAAATGGAAGTCCCTGGATACTTGCAACAACTATGGCCAACCTTTGACAAGGCAAGGACCTAGCAAAGACAGACGTTCACTGTCCATACTCGTGGGAATACTCACGGGTCACAACACTCTGCGGTACCACCTAAAGAAACTACTGCGGACGGAAGAAGATCTCTGCAGAGGATGCAGCGATGAGAAGGTTATGTAGGACACTACCCACTTCCCCTGCCAGTGCCCTGGACTTCAACATTCCAGGTACAAATTCTTCGGCAAATACTTCCAACGCCAATACCGACATGTTACTGAACTTCATCAGAACATCAGGATGGTTTGTATACACGGATAACGAGTAAGTACAACCATGGGAAGTTTTTACATATATTTATGGGTTAAATAGACAAGGGGTACTCTTTCTAAGCCCCCCTATGGGTGACACAATGGGTCAGTGCTGACCTGAGTGCGGCTGAGGTATTTCGTTTCCTATTTCGTTTCCTATTTCGTTTCCAAACCAGTTTTGGCATTAGATGCAAGGCTTACTTTAAGGCAAAATCTACAGTATGCTCCTAAGAAGGCAGCAAGGGCATCAGAGGAGCAAAGTAGCTCTGTGGCTTCTAAAAATAAGCTTATGCCACGGAGACAAGTTGCCACAGAAGAAAGATGGATGCTCTAAGCCTTTAAAGTATGCTCCTCCTCCTCTCTCCTTCTCTCTTTTGCTCCTCATTCTCTCGAACAATCTTTTGCAACACATCACGCTGAGAGAATGGAATGGTATCAATAGAAATTCTTGTTAAAGAAGCACAATGGAAACAACGTTAATGTTGTACGGAAGTCCCATCAAGGAGAAGCCTCGAAGAATGACAAGAGATGGAGTACCATCCTAAGACAGATGGACACAAAACTTGCACTTGGGTCAGTTGGTAGTAAAGAGAACTGAACTTCTATTGACTTAAATGTTTGTTGGAGCCCTTTCCACGGTACAACAAATTATACTTTAGCAAATGACAACTGTTTTCTCTTAAATAAAAGTTTTAAAGCAACATGCTGTGTAGCAACCCTGTCTACAGTCATGATACAAAATATGCCCACAAGATATTAGAATCAACTGCCCACTCTACCCACCATCCCTCTATAGCGCCCTAAAGCGGTACACTACAACTCTAGCCCTGAAGTTTCTAACCAAAAAAAAAAAAAATGAAAAACAAAAAACCTGCTCCAACTGCCCATTAACTTAATTGATTCAAATTTAAAGGGCAATCTCTCTATTGTCACTGATTTTTTGTTGTTCGTCTTCATCATTCTTTTTTATATTCAACCACCATTTTGAGTTAATAAAACTCCCATTAAAATTCAATCAAATTAATAGAAAAAAAAAATTCAACTAAACCTCAAAAGAAAAACCTAAGGGAAAACGTAATAGATTCAAACAATAGAAACGAAGAAACGACTGATTGCCCAAAAAACTTCGTCATTAGTTTTGGCTTATCATACACCGAAAAGTGTGTGGAATGAGAAAAAAATAAAATAAAAATAAATTAAATCACAAGGTTTGCGTAAGCACAGATAATATGGAGTGCCCTTCGCTCGCTGGGCGCCATTCTTTCTGTGACATATAGGGTCAACTCATTAGTTTGGCCCCCCCTCAAAGCCCACCGCGTGTAAGTAACCCTGAACAACAATGGAATGGAGAATACAATATCCCTAATTTAAATGTGAAACTGGTTCTATCTAAATGGAGGGCTAAGTTGTAGATACTAGTAGTTTGTGACATACTTAAATGTAATTTAGTGGCGATAAATAAACGGAAGAGTGCGTAGATTTTGTACTAGTGGGCGGAGGAGATTGTGGGGGGTAATGGGGTGTAGATAGAATAGGAAGCCACTTAAAACATTGGTCTTAGATACAAAGTTGTCTGACAATAGGAACATTAATCAGGACGTTTTTATAGGACCAAAGTTCTCGGCACCTGTTGATTGGTATTCGAACCAGTAACCTTCAGATCAAGTCGGCGGAACATTTTATAAAATTTATGATGAAAATTCCACGCCCTTCTTGAGTGACAGTAGAACCTTTGACTCATGTCGCATGTATCTCTTGCAAAGACTAGTACAATGGGACAAGAGTTCCCAACTTGTTGATTGGTATTCGAACCAAAGACCTTTAGTTCAAGTCGCATTCATATTTTACAAAAACTTGGGCATTAGGATAAGAGTTCTCAGTTACATTCGGATCAAGAAGCCTCAGGGAGCATACATGTGTCTTTTGCGATCAAAGTTCCTACCATATCTCGGTTGGTATTCGAACCAGCAACCAACAGACTAACTCACAGCACCTTTGAGCCGTAAGTATGCACATTGGCTTAGCACTTCAGTGCTCGTATATTTTACAAAATCTAGCACATCACGTCTCTCAAACCGTTGTTCGTTACCCAATGCCTGCATGTTCAAGCCCCAACGAGGAAACCATAAAGCAGGAACAACAAATATGTAATTAAATTTCAGTTTAAAGCCAACTCAAGGCAGACTTTAGAAGACTGTTCTATTTCCATTGTATTAGCAAAATAAATCACTCCATTCGAGGTTAGAAAATGTCATGAAACAAAAAGCAATCCATACATCTCCTCTCCACTTACAGCAGATACTATGCAAAGTCCCAACACAAGCAGTATCTATCTATTTACATGGCCCGTTTAATTGTATCAAAGCCATCATTACACATGCAAATAGACAGTCGGTATCATGTCCTAGAATTAATTTAGAAAATTATAGTGAATAATACAAAAGCACTACACGCGATAATAATAATTAAAAGTAAGCCAGACCGAAGCCCCTTTCGTCTATCTGCTCCGATTTAAAACAAAAGCGCCTTCGGATTGTCATTATCTAGTATACATCGCATCGGTTGGATTCAGTTGTTTTGGAAAAAGAAAAAAAATCCACTAAAACGCACAAAAGATCACACAATAGAGACGTGCATTGTACGGAGGCAACTACATACGATAGTTGATGGCGTCAAGTGTGACCTTTAGACTTTTTTTCTTCCCCCAACAGTGGGAGTATCTAATGGGCTTGTACTGTTGACGCGATGCACATGGGGATTATAAGATTTCCTGTAAATCATCTGCGAATAATTCGAATAGACGTAGATACTAAAAGATGCATCAAGTGGATATCTGTGTGACATTAATTGAATGCGAGCGCGCTAAACTTGAAATAGATTTTTATCTTAAACATGATGCATATTTGCTAAAAATTATGACCACTAAATAGATGCAGATACTATTTAGAAATACACCACCACCACCACCAGTAGAACCATTCAACGACAAACGGTAGCTGCAACAGTTTTGTGGAGTAAAGTGTATCTGTAAGAAAAAAAAAGTATCTAGCAATGGTGGTTGTGGCAGTTACTATACAACCAAGTTGGAAATTAGGTTAATGGGTCATGATTCAGTTCGAGTTCTCAATTTTTAGCCTGCTATTTGTTGCGGCCGGCGCGGCGCGCTCGTTTTGTTATAGCTCTAGCTCGTATTCGGATCTATTTTCTGCTCGTTTGCCTTTTGCTGTTGTTATTATTGTGGCTTAAGTTTTTCTTTTTTTTTTTTCAATTTATTTCCATTGAATTCTCTCTCTCTTTCGGTCGTTTTCTGTACTTTTGATTTCTGACACTAATTAGGTTACATATAGAGGCACTCTGTTGATTGCGACCTTTTTTTTTTGTTCTGCTGCAACTATTTCTTCAGAAGTAATCAGTTTGTTTGGAAAAGTATCTCACACACAAGTCAGTTCACCAATAGATACATGATTCGTCGAAGCGTAACCTTACAAAGTGTATTCATGTACTTCTCCTTTCACTTTGAAGCAAGAAAGAGACTACTTAATTTTGTGTCTCTCTGGCAAAACGAAAAATTGTATCTAACACTAAACTATGCGGAAAAGAAAGGTGTGTGACGATTTTCCTCCCTCCTTTTGCTTCTTGTCTTCTTTTCATTTTTATAGACGGTTGCATGCAATTCCACTTTGTGTATTAGATTTCGATAGATAGAGTCACTGATAGGGGTTAAATTGAATTCCGCTCCAAGGGGAGCGAAAGGTTTGGACTTTGTTTTTTGCTTTTGCATGACACGATAGTCTAAGTCTATTAAGTCGCGAGCTGTGGTGGCATTAAGCTATCAAGCTGAGGCTCTGGGTGAGCCGAGCAGGGAGAAACAAAAGGAGGGAAGCAAATTACATTCGGCTCTTTAGATCTATGATTTGTGCGAAAGACAAAAAAATACATAGATAATGATTTGCAACTGAATCAGGTATTTTTTTTCCTTTCCCGTGAATGTGTGTGTGTTTGTATAGATTCGGCGGCAATCTGTTGTAAATTGCTTGAATATTTTTCTGTGTGATTTAAGTGGCGGGTCGCCCGTTTATCCTGAGGAAATTGATTTATAGATACTTTGGCGGTGTGTGTTTTTGTTGATAAATTTTGGAAATGTGCGAGATGTTAAATGGAGATAGTTTCTTTTGACATCGAGTTACGTCAGTAAGTGTTAAAGACTTTGGAAAGGCAAAGAGTTCATGCAACATTTGAGATTTGGAAAAGTTGTTTGACATTTTATAGGAGAATTGTGCAAAAATGTTGCATGCCTTTAGGCGGAATGGTTTAGGTACGAGATGGGCAGAAAGAGGTTGTAAAATGGGAAAAGTCATCATAAGATCTTGCTAGAGAGTTCGGCGTTGCCCGGGTGAAATAGTCCATAGGCAGAGGACACATGAACTTAAACTAAGCAAAGCCCTCTCCTGCTGAAGAAGAGCGATAAGCCTGACCCATAGCTGATGGTATTCTTGTACCAAGTGCCTTATCATTAAACAGATTTGGTTCAAGCTGGTTCAAAACATCGGTCTTAAGTTCCTTTACTGACCACAACATCATAAGAAGGTATGCAATAAGGCTAGTTTTCTTTCGCGACTCTTGTACATTTAGAGGCTGTTAAGACGAGGAGGACTTCGAATCAAACTTCGAATCCCGAACTCCTCGGAAATAATTGTCTTCCCCGACCATATAGCGAGAAGCAATGGGAATGGTAAAGGACTGGCTAATAAGCTAGGACTTAAGACTAGCAAAGGAAAAGATAGAGGTGGTACTCATCAGTAAGAGACGGCTATGGAGACTGTAAGAGTGACCGTGGCAAACACTCTATAGTGTCTAAACTAGGATTGAAGTATACCTATCTTGGTGTTCGTATAGACGAAAGGCTAACTTACAACAACTGCTCTGCCAAAAATCGTACCAAACATTGGAGGATCTAAACAAAAGAAAAGACTACTGTTGGCGAGAAGCGACGTCGATGATGCTCTATGGCTCCCAAATACGAACCGTGGGAATGGTGATCATTCAGCATACAGCAGAAAGATAGAATCAGTATACGGAGTCAATGGATCGGGTGTGAACTTAACCCCAGAGAACATAATCGGACTTACGCTCAGCACACAAGATGCTTGGGAAGCTGTAAGTGAAACCGGGGTTACTATCATGAAGAAGCAACGAAACATATCGCAGATCTTCAGGGAAATGTCGTATAACAAGTAAGGTTAAGTCCAATTATAGTCTTTTATCTCACATGGTAATGCCAATAGCAAGATCGTCAGACAGAACCGCCTCTCCACTCTTGTTCTCTCTTGATCTTTCACATTGCAGATGATCTAGACTATGGTTGTGAAGTTAAGGGTACAAACATCACTTATTTAAACAAAAGGACAAATACCCTTTCACCTACTAACAACCCTTCTGACTGAGAAACTCTTCAACAATCAGTCAATCCTTGGTCATAGCCATTGGGATTGAGCCACTGATTAGTCTTTTTGAGAGCTGTGATATTCATGAGAGTTAGGAGTGGACCAAAGATTGGTCTATCTTTGACCCCTGTTAAGGTGTTTTTATAGACCTGTGATGGCTGGAAGAATTTGAAGGGAACACACTTTGCTGCAGGGGATCTTTTCGGTTAGTGTTAGTGAGTAGTAATCTCACTGGAATGAGGGGGGCATATAGATTAGGTGAGCGCCAAGTAGACTGCAGTGATCTTTAAGGTTCATTAGGCAAGCTTCTACAAAAGGAGAGGCACCACATTTCGAGATTAAGTCGCTTACCTTTCGCGCAGAAGTCTATCACACTACCACTGTGTGAGGGCACTTATAAGCACTATCTTTGAGGTAAATACGAACGTGGGCTCTATGTCCGATGGATAGGGTTAAGATTGGACACATTTCAACGAGTAATGGGACTGTCGAAGCCCTTACTTGTAACTTCGTCAATAAAGTATAAGCCTTTTGAAACTGACTAACTCCAGCATATCCTAGAAGCCACCATTGGCATTGGCGATGGTCTAGACTATGACAAGTTCACTGCAAGATTCAATCCACACACTTAACTCATTCAAGTACAAGTTCAAACCGCTTCCCTTATCTGAGGAACTTGAATCCACGTGCATTCATCAAAATCATTCGTTCTCATAAGAGTCTCCATCAATTCGTCTATTTATTTGCATTTGTTGTTCCTTTGTTTGTAGTTCCCACTTGAATTGGTTTACAAAAATTCCACGTATAATCTAAAAACACCCCGTGCTTATCAGTCGAAAACGCCATTGTTCACTGTTCATTACCACCAAAAGCGGCGATATTGTTTCCGCGTTTTAATATAATTTTAAACAAAAGCCCATGCCTCGTATATCAATCAACCAACAATACCTACTTTGTTTGAATCTTTCTCAATTTTATTTATGTACCTTTTTTTGGTACGCCAACATTATTTATTGGGTAAATAATACCCCACACACACAAAAAGATACAAATTCCCAGTTCGAAGAACAGCTGTATGCGACACCGGGTCCGAGGCGTCATCACAAGGCATTGACACTTTGCAGTAACAAGTGCCATCGATTCAACACCGCGGCGTACTACACAAACTCCCCAAACTCTTTTTGGTCAAAAACTTTGTCGTTAGACGGACTGTTGTGCCTTTTTTTTTTGGGCAAAGTCTACCATTTACGGTGAATAAATTTCAATATCATACACACGAATGGAATATCTGATTCGCTTTTCGAGTCTGTCCAAAGAGTAGGTATCTTATACACCTTCTTGTTGCTGTTTGGCGTATCTTTCGGATATGCCGTTAGATTTATTTATACATTCCTGGGAGTGGCACGAGGATTACTTTGAAAGAGACACGTGAACCGAGTTAAAGCTACTACGTGAAAGTTGTTTTCATCTACACAAGATACATTTATTAGGTGTTACCTACTCAAAGTGGGGGTGGGAAATTTTCTATATAAATCACTTAAAATTACGCAACAGATATGTACGTGGTATATGGGATATCTAGAGAATATAACCACATTTATCTAGTATGTAAACCCGGAAAACAGATTCACACACACAAAACACAAACAATTTATCTCTTTGCCAACAGAAAAAAATTATTTGATTCCTCATTCTATCACGTGCTAGAGAGTGTTGTTTATCTAAATAAGCAAAAGCTACACTCCACACCACACGCTTACAAAAAATAGCATAGATACTCTCTGTACCTGTTGTAATGAAAATAACAAAATAGTAATACATAAGCACCTTCAAAATGGAAACGCGTATCTCTCAAGGTTATCCATCGCGCTATATGTGGCTATGCGTAAGCCCTAAACATAATAGATAGTCTATCTGCCGCTACAGAAAAACAATCTTTTATTTTTCTTTTTTGTTTTTATCACGATCTGAGGCCAACTAAGCGATACGCAAATTTTTTTTTTTTCTTTTCGCCCCGGCATGTGATAAAAATAGTCACAATGTATACAAAATGCCAAATGTTGTAATCCAAACATTGTATCTTAAGTATGCTGCGACGACGCCGCCTCGAAAAAAAAACAACAAACAAAATCTAAGAGATATCCCATCCAAGGGCCTTAGACAGAGTTCGGACAGATGTGAGTCTAAATTTAAATCGGTTGTTTTTTAGTTGAAAGATTTCAAAGATATACTCTGAGAAAGATAGAGATAGATAGAAGCCTTTCAAGGGGAACAAAAATGTATCTTTAGATGAATATTTTATGAATTTTTTCATAAATTTTTATGAATAGCTAGATGCTAAGACTATGCTCTATTAGTTGAATGTGGTAAAAAACATTAGGTAGAGACCAAAAACAATCATGATCAGACACTGGTGACACATCAACATAGATGAGTCATTGTTCATGAAATAGGTTTGCCATGCTTTGATGAAGGAATTGATCAAGTGGGAATCATTAGTCCTAAGGACTGAACACATTTTAGACAAAACATTCGAAATCGCCTACATATGCTTAGAAATGCATATGGAGTATCTGATGTCATGAAGCAGATGGTAGATACGTTCACAAACTCGAGAAAGGGCATTGGATTGATTCTTAGTTACGTCCTTGTTTTGGATGTATTCTTTGCTTCGATTAATGACAACTCTAGAAACTACATCAGTTAAAGCAAACAGCACAACACACGAACCGTGATTATTCACTCCACTCGACATCTAACTCTCGATCAGTGATCAGTAGCAACTAATGCCATAGTCACTGTGAAGGAGCAATCACTTTGGCTGTCTGTGAATGACATCGAAAGTTATGGCAATTGTTCAAAGGATGAAACTGCATTTTATAAAATAAAAATCACAATTTATTTTCAAATATAGAAATCGCAGTTAGAACTGCGAATAGAAAACTGCTATTTAGTTCAACTTTAATGCAGGATCTTCTAAAGTTAGACATCTTGGGTTGAATGGATAGCTCACAATCAATTAAAAACTGCAGCAAAATAGTATTTTCTTTCTTCAGTTGGTCCTTATCCGGAGTAAGAAATGAAGCTTTTCACTGAGCATTGGGTAGAGCGATGTAAAAGCTGTCGCGGATGCCAGAAAACTTGGTCTTCACAACTGGAAGCAGCGTGCCCGGGACCGCAGAGGATGGTAGGCAACGATGCCTCAGGCAGGGACTCTACAAGGGTCGGGAGTCCTTTAATAAGTAAATATCGGGTAGAGCTCATCTTCTCTTCTATTCAATAATAATTGACAGCATCAGGAGATCCCTAACCAAAATGGATACACCATACTGTCTGTTAAAGAAAGTCATGAACTACTAAGGAACTGCCAACAGAAAGTTGAAGTGATATTCAGACGATGACCTTAAATACAACAACTTAATAGCGGGGGTCTCAAAAGGGTGAGCCCTTGGACCTCTTCTTTTGATAGCAGCTACTAATAATGCGACAAGCAGTTCAAGTAATATCACCATGGTTGCCATGGCCAAACACATCCAGAAGATAGAGACCGCCAAAACTATAGCAAGGAATTAAAATTGTCTAGAGTCTTCCGGCCTAGAACTAGCTGGCACTAGAAGATGACCATTTTCGTTTTCAGAGTCAAGCCATTAGGTCCAGAGAAGTATTAGTAACCACGGCTGGTAACCATTGAGAAGCATGACAGACATGAAAAAGTAACTCTTAAACCATCTGCCCTTCAAATACAGCATAGAACCTTAAAACTAGAATGGTCTTGTTGATTATTTATAAGCCTCATGCTACTATACGTTGCTCTGGACTGGGTGGAGCTATTTACAATGGAGGGAACTGGAAGGAAGTCTAGATACAGACTCTGTGCAATGAGTAGTTCAAATCAGCGGCATACGGCAAGCAATACCACTCAAGTAAGCCGAAGTCAGGCAGCTGACTGGCGGTTAATCCAGTATCCGTATCGGATATTCTCATATACATCAACAGCCAAGCGGCCATCAAATCCCTCGGACCCAGCACAACGAGATCCAAGGCAGTGAAGGACTGCCGCGTATCTATGAACGAGATAGTTGGACAGTACAACCTCACCCTCTGCTGGGTACCGGGTCACTGTAATATATTAAGGAATTGCGAAGCTGACGAACTGGCCCGACGAGGCTCCTCAGGTCTAAACAGCATAAACGTCACCGACATCGAGGCGCCAACGTCCTATGCTAAATACCTTGTCCATGCCGACGCGGTGAGAGAAGCCAACCATCGGTGGCGACAGCTCGGCCACTGTAACACTGCAAGGCTGCTTTGGCCCACGCTAAATGAAACCAGGTCCATCGGAATTCTGAAACATAAGAGAGGATCCCTCTCCAAAATCGTAAAAACCCTCTCCGGACATTGTGCCATAGGAAGGCATGCCCAAAGACTGGGCATCCCCTACAATGACTTCTGTAGAAGTTGTAGAGATGAAGAAGAGGAGGAGACATTAGAAAGGCCACACTAGGTGAATACCTATTCAACGATCTAAGTGATCTAAACAATGCCTGTACGGCTAAGATAGGCTCCTTCATACTAAGGAGTAAATGGTTCCCTGAGAAAGAGGGTCACCCACTCACCTTACACATCGGCAGCACAATGAACCAACTACTGGTCTAAGAGCATCGTCATCGAGGGCCGGTTTCAACCAACAAACCAACCAAGCTACCTACATAACAGTGTTCGCCCTACCAGAATCATCGGCGGCGAATACAAATACATAACTCAAAATGTCATGGTAGAACTCAAGTGGATAAGGGCACCCTCACTATAGAGACTATATCGCAAATACTCCTACCACTAGAGTGCATAGGTTTACAGGAGTTCCCACTAGAGAGTGAAGTAAATGGATCTCCTAAATTCCTAAATTCAAAAGATTCAGAGATGGCATACCAATATCCTTGGACCTACCCATCAAAACAAACCCAGTTACATTCCTGGACCTGTACAGCAAGTGTATATTAAGACCAGTGGAAGAAGGATAGTATTCTCCTTGGTCAACTTATCCTTTGCGCTAATCATAAAATTTATAAGTTTGCAATTGTTGATAAGAGTGATTAGCAAGTGAAGCCTTTCTTTTCACAAAGCAGAGTAAAGTATTGATTTGATTAGTATTTTTTTTTACTAGATGGACGCTCTAAAATGCACTTTTACTCAACTTATCGTTTGCGCTTATCAAAAGACTGATAAGTTTGCATTAAGTTAGCAATAGAAGTCTTCCATTTCACTAGACTGAGTAGAGCAATCGATTTGGAGTAATTAGTAATCAAAATTTGTTGCTAGATGGCCGCTGTAAAATGCACTTGAACTGATCAAAAAAGGTGATAAGTTTTGGGAATAAATTGTGGGCTTACATTCATATGAAGACTTTGACTAAGCCCTTACCTTAAGTCGAACCTTTATCATACATTCGCGAAAGTATCTGCCTAAAATATTTACTTAGCAAAACTTGTGATTAGTGAAAATAGTTGCAATTATTTGCTTATAGAAACTCAGCCAATAAACTTTGAAAGTTTGGATGTAACAATTGAAAATTAATCTGAAAAGTTCCCCTGATAAGTTGCGCAACAAATTTGCTATACAATTTAAATCCCATTAAATTGAAACCACTTCTTGTCAGCTTATTTTCTTCTTCACATCAAATTGAGCGGTCAAATGTATCTATTCTATCGTTTCCTTGAAACCATACAACAACTAAACTTACTGCCAATCTACACTATATAGCAGTCATTTTCGAGATTTCATTTAATTCCTACTCGTTAGATAGCAAACTCTTCCTCGTCGACTTGAACTCAATTAGCCAATTACACAATTTATTGGTACTGGTTACACGATAAAAAATCGATTACTCCCCGCATGACTAGAGTCCATCATCATTCTCCCATCCCCACCCAAAAGTACTCGCACACAGCAATATTGCGTCGCATGTACATGTATACAATTTATGACATTCCATACACGAAATAGAGCAGCAATTCCAACAGAGGTCTAGTTAAAAAAACAAATTATTCATCTTGGTCTAAATTTTTGAACAAAAATGCAATCATAGAATGTTGCTCGCAACATTTCAAAATGGGTTAGGCTGGCTGCTCGCATCTGCAATGCATATCTCTCGAGTGAATTCGCTTAAATTGTAACACAAATGGAGCAATGGACCGATGCCAAGAGTGTATAGTAGTAGTAGAGCGCTTCCCACATGATGCGAGTGGACACTACTGCCCGGACTTTGGGTAGCCCTAATTTGAAGTTCCATTATTTTTTTATTTTTTTTTTCGCTTTGTGCCTTTGTACTGAGAGAACCCCTCTCGAAAGCAGAACAAACAAAAGAGTGTGTGTTGTAACGAATTCTCCACCAGATACGGTGTTTTTTTTTTTGCTCTTTTCCATAAACTAGGTCACATCTAATCCGCTGAATTAATTTCTATGGTATGGATATTTGTTTCGGGTCCTCTTTACCCTCATAGATACTCGTACAGATATATTATCATCAAGTTCTGTAATTTGTCACTGTTGCTGTGTATCTTTTTCGCATTTTGAGTAGCCGGCCGGCATCATACGACTACGACGACCGACGACGCCTAAGCGGCAATTTTATTTTCAGATACGCGACAACGGACTGCGTATCTAGTATCTGTAACGTGTGAAATTTTATTTTAAATAGAATTAGAGGGGAATCTTATTCATCCTCATTACAAGACGTCGACAACGACAACGACAACTACGCACAAAGCTCGTACACACTCATGACATGAGTGTGCAGCAAAAAAAAAAATGCCTGTGCAATACAAACTAGAACTCAACCTTGTTGCATGCAATTAGTGCATAATAGCAGGGTCGATTTTCGATGGGTGGTAGTGGGTTGACAGTTGGTTCTTTTCTTTTTAGATGGTGTGTATCTATGTGACATAATGTTGAGTATAGGCCCGAGATTTTGGCATTGCAACAGGTTGCTGTAGTAGTGGATGGTATCTGGATGTGCATAAGTATATTTTGTGTGCTCAATGGATTGTGTCGCCCCGACCGACGACGCTTTGTTACGAATTTTTTCGTTCGTGATTCTAAGTTTAGCCAAATAGGTCACGTTCCGTATAGCTGCGCATATTGGCTTTTTTTTTGTTTTTTTTTTTTTTTTTTGTGATAAATGCAACAGATTTTCTGTTTTTAAGAATCGAATGGCCAGTACAAAGCGAGATACTTTGTATTCGTTGTGACAGAAGCTATTAGCACGTTTTTTAATACAATTTTCGTGGGCTTTGTGGCAGTGACATCGTTTTTTTTTTTTTTTTTAAATTCTATAATCAATGAAGCTTGTTGCATTTGACAGAGAAAAATTGGATTTTAAACTCAGCGTGCAATTTGATAGGATCGAGCGTTTTTTTCTTGTGAGTTGTCAAACGAGGAAACTAATGTCGAACTAAGAATTTGATAGATGAGGATGTTAGATGGCATTTGGCCAAATATGCTGCTCAAGTAAAACAATTGAATAATGTTTGTCTTTAAAGCACCCATTAGCATAGTGGGAAGTGAATGTCATATTCAACAAGGTCATCGCAGGCGAGTATCTATCAGAAAATAGAAAACTAAAAATGCATCTTAAGTGAGGCATCTGACAAATATTTTTATAAATAGAAACCATGATCAGCTTGAGAGATATATTTGAGGTGTTTTGTTAGTGGAAAATAAGACTTTAATGTGCCTTCCTGTTTCCGCTGATGTCAACTTGTCAGAAAATTGAAAGATATCATAACAACTGCTGGAGGTAAAATTGTCCCTATCATCTAGCTATCCATAGGTGATTTGGACAGACAGCTGCCCGTAGTTGGCTTAAGACTTAAGTTCAGCATTTTTACGTTCCTTACTACCTCTTTTCTCCCTCTGTGTAGAATCAAATTGTTAAGGTTAAACTACCGTTAGCAGGCTGAGAGTCCAAGACTGAGAAAAATAGCTCAGTCGCACACGAATCACGTTCTCAATCTCTTCCCAAGCTCTTTGGCCTGCTAAGCCACTAGCCTTTTCAATTCGTAGGCTGACTATAGAAGAAGACCTAGGGAAAGACTTAGAGTTAGGAGGAGTGGACATCCAACGTCTGTGCAACAGTGATAAAGCCTCTACATGCTTCACACCAAATCTCCACCAGTGACACTCGCTATTTCACCAAGTCAGGAGCCAATTCCTCTCCCCTCGCTCCTATGTGAACGACATGTCGAGCCGATCTAATTCACCAAACCAGGCTACAATAGTCATAGAAATTGGGATCAAAAAGCTTAGAGCCTTTAGGTCTCAAAGATGATAAATAACTTAACGATTTCCAAGCTCCTCTTTGAGATGGTTAATGAATAGAACAACGTTGTCCTTGTGATGGAATAACAACGAAGAGATCGTCTCCTACTGGACTGCAAATTAAGCAAGGATCCGTGCACAGATCCACAAACGAGTTCAAAATTCCTTTTCGGGGCGACGGAGACTCTGCTACGATAGTCATACCAACCGCCTTGGCTAGTGACTCACTCCAATTCATACCATTCTATTTACTTTTAAGGACGATGACTTGTTGCAAGGGTTCATGAAGCTAATTGTCTGTCTTGACCAAAAGTCGGTCAATATGGTCATCAGGAGTCAAACTGAAGAATGTGGACTAGAGTACAATACCCCCAAAAGACTGGAAGCAAGATATTGGATTGTAGTCGAATCTAGTGAGCCAGACAAATTCTCAGGGTAACCGAAGAGCTACAGAACCCTAAGTCAAATATGTCTTCAGCAGTAAGAGGGCTGCACTATAGCCAGGCATGTGCGCTAAGCTCATACACAGCGAGGGTGCTTTAAAACCATCTAACCATCTAACCATTCTCTTACCCAAAATTTCTGGCTTTAAACAAGGTACTTATGCTGAACGTCTCTATGGTTATGGCTTAACAACATTTCGAGAATAATAACATAAACTCTTTGCCTTCTTTTAGAGCTCACACCTTCTAGTTTGCTTGTACCCTGCATCTTCTACTTTCTAAGACAGCAACATGTTGCTAGCAAACTATAAAAATCCCCTCTTTGTATAGAACGCAAAACCCCTAATTAACAACTCAGATTGAACATAAAATCGTAGTAATTGTATAGAACTATCACCAGACCCATTAAACTTCGAATTACCATAACACTTCCACCAGATATATATGTATCTCAACCACCAATCAGTCCTTCTAACATAAAAAAAAACCCCAAATTAATAGAAAAAAAAAACAGAAGCAAAATCTCTCCATCTCATCTGCCCGACTAGAAGTGGATTAGAGTTCAAAAGTTGAACAACCCGATGGGCGTTTAATTCTGGATATAAAATATTTTTAGATTCTTTCCTCTCCGAACACAACATCACTTTTTAAGTGCCTTCGCGCCTATAGCCTTAGCCACAGAGACCCATACCATCGCTCAGAGCAAACACACCCATATACGAGCAGAGTATCTATGGTAATCACATGTTTAAGTGATTAGAAGCGTGTGTAGTGCGTTCTAAATTAGGTTAAATAAATTCCAATTGCACACCACACATCGGCGGCTAAATGCGTGAGATAATTGACAGGATCAATATATCTATCTAATGGATGCACACACAGACGCACGCGCAACAGGTGTTCCTTAAAAAAAAAACTGGCATTTTTCATTCTCTAGATCAGGTAAGATACGAGTAGATCTGAGCCCAAGATAGATCTCCTTTTGCTGATTTATTCTCAAAACCAATTGTATCTAAAGGGTCAAAAACCTTCCGATTTGAGTTCCACGCGCACACACAATACAAAGTCCAGTTTCTGTCTTTCTCTCTCAAAAAAGCAAAGCAAAAAAAAGAACAAAACAACAGAAAACAACTAAACCCGTAACAGAAGAACAAAGGGAAGACAAAAAGAAGGCCTAAAAAGTGCGTGCACACATACGCACACAAGATAATTTATTAATTCCTCTGGAGTAGGCAACGCGAAGAGATGACGAAGTCCATGTTGTCGTCTACTAAAGCAACATCGGACGCGACAACAAATCCCAAGTTTAATGACCAACAAAACTCTGGAACTACACAGCGAAAAAAAAAATAAGAAGAAAAAGGAAACCCAACAAGAACATAACTGCCATCAGACTTAGGTTTAATTATCCACAAAAAAAAAAGGCAGACGATGGTGAAACCACGAGAGCAAAAGAAACAAAAAATCGGTCCTCTTGCCCTTAGATTCTTTTTACTTGTTTTTTTGATACGATATCGGTACTCCTTCGTCTCACGTTTCAATTGGAATTTACACACACAAAAAATAGATAGAGAGACGAAAAAATTACCAAACCAACCCACACACGAGAATAATGCCATAGAAACAGAGATACTACGTCGAAAAAGATACAAAAAAAAAAAAAAAAAATCACAGAACGTCAAAGTGATGAGTATTTGTGGTGGCACTTTGATACGCACCGGCTACCGAGTGGCCGTATCAGTGTCTGTATCTTAGAGTTTGTATCTTTTATTTTTTGTTTCAGAGATCTCGCTTCGAATCGAGGACACATTCTTCAGATACACAACGATACACAGGTGTGGTTTCTAAGTGGCTGTATTCGAATTGGTATGCGTGAAGGAGGGGGCTGAAGATACTAATGAAATTGCGTGCATAGAACAAGTTCAAGAGGTCAGATAGCCCGAATTGGCTTATCCTTGCCTGATGGGCTTTTAGGGATCCTTTTTTTTTCTTCTTCTTATGAATACCGTACACATATGTCACTTGTCAGTTTTAATTGATGGCAATTGTAATTCTAGGGGATGGACAGAAGTCAATGGATTTATGATGATTGGATAAGGTCATGAAGAAGATTTAGGGATTTTTAGGGTTTTTCTAAAAATAGATCTTTCAACTTGTCTTTTGTTCTAAACTGAGCAAGGCTTTTGTGCAGTCAGATTGGTTTTGAATTGGCAGTTGACGGAAGGTCTTTTGACAATCAATTCCTATTTCAATCAAAAATCCCCAAAACGCATTAAGGGCCATCTGCACGTATTGTGTATGTTATACATGCACGTTTCGGTGGTAGAAAGGACCTACAGGTCTTATCCCTTCCCCTATCCGAAGGACGAATTTCAACCTTAGGCACAATCCTTTCGTATCGCTTCTTTCCTATTCTAAACACTCCGCTACAATTTGTCTGAGTATTAGTATCTATTAGATGCAAATGTACGCGCTGATTATAAATAAAGAAGGATTGAAGAAGCCTTCTCATTGCAGTGATACTCTCCGGTGCTTGTCAGATGTACGTCAGAGGCGAAGGAGTCCCAAAACTTGTTGATATTTTCCTAAGATCGAACCTTGAGCCTGACCGCTGCATCTATTGGATTAATCCCCAATAAGTTTCATCAAAATTAAAATACTTTTATCCTCCTAAAACTAGAGGACAAGAAGTGGGAGAATTGGGACATTGAAAAATCTGTTTGCTGTTTGACTGGCATTGAACTTGGAACAGTGCCCGATGCCCCATCCCCCGAATAAATCCCCAAAAAATATCGTCAAATTTAAAGAACGTTTACGGTCCTAAATCTATGAGAGCGCCTAATGCAAGCTTACAAATAGTTTTAAGGTTTAAAATAGAGATTTATGAGTCGGGGATTTTTTCTTCAAAAGTCCGAAAAATTTCAAATTTTGAACCTAAAAATTTACCAGATTTAAACTTACAATAAGCTTCAAAAAATCTGACAACCAAGGGCACAAAATCGATTAATAAAATCCCCAATTCGTTTCAAAATACCTTGACATCATATTCTCGTCCCGTAAAAAGGTTGAAACATTAGAAAAATCTGTACACCATTATGGGCAAGTTTACCCTTTATAGTTTCAATAAGAATATGCAAATGATCGTACACAGTTTATTATCATTCTATTTCGTGACAACTGTATTAAAATTGTACCCATCCCTAGTAAAAGGGAGTAAAAAAAAAACGCCTATAAACTTTAGGGTGCGGTATAAAATGTTGTGGTGGCATTGAATTTGGCCACGAATTATGTTTCAATTAAAAACCCGTATCTGGAAACGCTTCAACAATTCTGAGAAACTTGCTTGTGATTGTTTGTGATAATTGGGCACTAATTTTTGTGGGGATTATTGGGAAATGACATTGATTTCAATTGTTTGGGATTTAAATGGCGGATTTGTGGTGTTCCGGTATGGCTATTAAAAAAGTGATGTCATAAGTGTGGTGGGTTGTGTGGGGGCTTAAATAAAAACAAGAAACGCAGATAAAAGCTGTTCCTGGAAAAGTCTATTCTTCTTGGAAGAGTCTACAGTTTGTTTTAAAGCAGGGCAATTCAATGAAGAGGCCGACTTGAACAAATCCTGGAAAAAGTACTGGAAATCTCTGGGAACAGTGCCAGTGAGATTATGAGTCATTTGTCTAACAGAGAAACAAGCTGGTATCAATATCCTGAAGATATGCACTACCAAAACCAGACCAGAAACAGAAAACTTCGTTCTATGGACTAGCTACCTTAGTACAACATCGGCCATTTGAGGTAGGCCAAGGAACTGTTTTCTAAAAATCGCCTTCACTCCTTGACAGACGTAGGTCTTACTAAGTACATGTGGGAGTATGAATCAGAGAATTGATACAAATAAGACACTCTGGCTTCTGAAAACACATTGGGCTGAGGAGGTAACGTAGTTGGAATATAACATGAACTAAAGGACTTAATCAGTTTGGAGTGCAACTAGTTACATTTTGTCTATCTAAATAGTGATGCAAGCATGTGGTATTCCAGACATATGTGGATTTAATACTATCAAAGTGGATTCATTCCAAATGCAAGTAGACGTGAAGATTATGACAGCCACAACCGCATATAGCCTTCTGTACTATTAAGAGAAAGACTCCTGTCTAAAACACTTGAATTCCTACGAGGAAGCCCCCCTTCTTATAGCAGTCATAGGCAAGCAATTTGTTTGAGTTCATGTTACCAAAGTTCTTGGTCGTGCTAGTTCCTAGGGACAGTCTACCCAAGTGGAAGACAAATTTCATTGCAGACAAGACCGTTTGATTAATGTCAAGGTTCCCTTTTGTGAAGGCGTCATATTCACCTTTTCGAGTCCGAAAGGGAAGAAAAAAGAAGACTTCAAGGAGCCGAAATTCTTTGAACTAATTATCCACCAAAAGTGAGAACTCTAAATTCACCAAAAGTGAGAAGTCAAAACTCACAGACATAAAGACTTGGCGATACTTCGATGACAACTGAGCTGACTTTTCAGTAGCCAACCACATGTTGGTACAGATATACCCAGCAAAGGACTTGCCAAAAAAGTTTCACAAGACCTTTTAAGGATAGTATACCCCTTTACATTATGAGCAGGGAAACAGACGCTAAATCCAATAAGTCGTCATGGCCAGGCTTGTTGAACTTAGTCCCAAAGAAATACGAACAGAGGCACTAGGTAGGGCACTATCAGCGAAGAATAGAAAGCTCAATGGATTCCCTTCTATGTGACCTGCAAGGCCATCAAAAGAAACTCACATCAGCTAGAGCTGGACGAGCTAGGAAGCATTACTTCAATGCTACTACTACTTCAAATTCTTCAGAGTTGTGACTGCTTCATAGGTTTGCGAGCAATGAATGTAGCTTAGAGTATATGTATGATCTCTTCCAATGGCAGCGCGGCTTTGAGAAGGATCTTCTGTACAATCTTGACTGTCTATCAAACGTTCACAAAGCCGGAGTGGAATCTGCTTATCATAGGTCAAACCACATTAACACATTAGCTGGGTAAAGGAATTCAAAAGACTTCTCTGATCGTAAAATTGGACACTGAAATATGGCGATGTTGTTTGGAATCCAAAACTAAGTGACCCAATCAAACTGATGAAGGCATGCTCAGTTCTGGCATTCTTTTCCAAAGACTGAAGCCCGACAAGAGTTTTGAAGACGTTTATACGTACAGGATAAATAGAAGGTTGCATGGCTAAAGAATAGTTGAAGACTCTTACTTTTGCCAATTCAAAGCCCTATCTCGAACAGGTAAGTATAGTCGATATAAGTGCCATATCATCACAGTCCTACTCTATGTGAAACATCCTAAAAAGCCATTCTTGATTAATTCAAGAGAAAAACTCCTTGAGGTTTTGGAACTTAAGATTTAAAGACGAGCTGTAGGCCAACATCGGCTCAGTTAAAGAACGCCGTATGGGACCTTTAAGATAGTTAGGACGTACAGTGAATAGACAACAATGTTTCGGCTGGCAGAGTCTCTACAGGAAGATAAGGAAGCCTCCTCGGCATATGTGACGGATACACGTTTAACGGGACCTTAAGTTGGAGTATGTAGACTAGAAGAAAGTTAGATAGAGAGGCTTGTTGGCTAGGGACTTTACTAGAGAACGTTAGTCAATTCGGCTTAAGTATATGTATTCAACTTATATACAGTCCGGCCAACTTCGATGTAGTTAAGGACGAATGAATGTCAATACTTTCCACAAGGTTTTTAAGAAAAGAAAATTGAGAAAAAAAAACTCGTTTCACAACAACTTATAGCTATAAAAAGAACCCATTCTAAAGCTTATACAATACTTACAGTTCAATTTGTTAAGATATAGGTATTTTAAAAGCCTACACAAAACGTGACCAAAGTAACAAACAAACTCCCAGTTCAAACTTGTCTTCATTAAACTTAACTGACTATTCATAAAAAATTCAATAGAACTCCAAGGAAATGCGAAGTAAAACTGGGACATCCTGCCCTAGATTTTCCCTAATATTTGGATACAACTTCTTTCTTGCTTTCTTTCTTTGAAACTCCAACATTTATGTAACACCGACATTGACTTTGTTAGGTACCTACACATATGTTAGTATATAGAGAACCTTCCAGCTCCTACATTACTTAAGGTGACCTAGTTTCTTTCAGTTTGTATTTAGGTTCCAGATTTGTCCTGGATTTAGTGCAGTATCCTTGCAAAGCATATACCAATAATTGAATAAAGAAAATCTCCCACTTGATGGCTGCTACTTTTCAAAACTTTTTCTTCATCTTTTGTGACAATTCAATTAAATTCATTTTTTACTAAAAAAAAAAAGTATGAATTTTTTTTCCTCTTCTCAAGCTAAAACAAATTGCGTTATCTGCTTCCGCATTTGACGGAAAAAAATGGTAAATATTTACTTCCCTTTCTCTAAACAGAACGCAAACTCCCCCTGGCTTCGACTGGTATAGGTAGGTATGTATCTAACATCCTTAAACTGTATATAGATACACACAACAAAATGTTGTTTTTTTCCGTTTACTATACTACGTTTTCGTGGTGTAAAAGTACCACCCCACTCAACCTTCAGTTAACATTGAAAATCCTGAATGAAAATTCTCCTTCAGCGGCAAAGCATAGTAAAGGTAAACTTCCACGCACTTTTTGACTGCGTAGTATTTAATGTTGCTTACGCGTACGATTTTTCCTTCTTCACACAGCCAAGAGATAGAGTCTCTCTTTCTCAAAGCTTTTGTGTGTCAAGTGAATTTTGCCAAAAAAAAAAAAAAGAAGTATCTTTTACTCCCTCTCTCTATCCTTTGTGCGTATATTTTTACGCTTTCTGCTCTTTTTTTGGGTCATTCGTAACGAATGTTAGATAGAAAGGCGATTTCGTAAAAAATCAAGTGCTACATGCGTTACGCACGCACTTTTAGATGAACACTTGGTGAAAGTTTGAACATATTTCAACCTTAGATACAGCATCTACTACCGCATCTCATTGATTAGACTCTGAGTGCGGTTGTGCTTTGATGACTTCATCAAAAATATTGTAAAGCATAACGAGATACTACAGCACTCGGTTAAGTCCATTCAGATACACATGCAAAGCCTGGCAGAGAGAAGAACAAATTATTTATGTCTCCCACCCACGCAACATCATTCACGCGTTTATTTTGTGTAATCCATTCGCCGCACACACAAACGCATTAGACAATCCCCAAAAAAGGCAAATAACCATGAGAAATCGAATGAGAAAGCAACGCACAAGTAAACAGAGAGAGAGAAAAACAAAAGATACAAACGTATCCAAGCCCCACGTATACATATCTATGCTACGTATCCAAAAATAACAGAAAAGTGCGTAGCGGCACAACGCACACGTTTCGTTTTTTTTTCGTATATCAAAACGGGAATCGTTGCGTCGATTTATGTGTTTCTTTTTCGTTTTCATCCCTCTTGTAGCGCACCCCCGCTCAGATATTAGGCGGCGAAAAAAAAGCTCCTTGTGCAGATCAAGATTGAAAGTACCGGTGAACGTTGAACAGAGAAAGATACTATCCGCTCTGTCCTACTCTGGGTGACGAAAAATTAGGTCACATGGAATTCAATCAAATTAATGTTACGCAGTTGAAATATGAAGAAAAAAACGAATTCACCACCACCACACACAGATACATTTTTTCATCGTTAGATACGTTTTTTTTGGATTTTTTTTCTGTGAAGCGCGGGCGGGTAAAGTTCGCTCTTTTGTGCGATAATAGACGGGGCGGGAAGGGTGCAAGCTTATATGAGGGGAGAAAGAAAAGGGCTAACGACTAGTCAGCGGGCGTTGGCTGAGAGCATGAAATGTTTACATTTTTTTTTTTTTTGCTTTTCAGTTTCAGAAAAAAAAGTATCTAAGAGCATTGTTTCGAGAGGGAAACTAAGAAGAAACATTCCGGCCGGCGTGATGGGTGGGAGGAGAGCCAGCCAGCTCGTGTACGTTTCGTAGTAAAATGACGAAATTTTTGTCGTTGTTGTTGTTATCGTTTGTCGTTATTATAATTTTTGTTGGAGGACGGTCTTTGATTGTACGTTCTATTTTGCTGTATATTATAGGGAGGCATTGTGGCGATGCGAATATGACGATAAGCGCAATCAGGTTGGGCGATGATGTATTTACTTGAACAGAAGCAGATGCTGGAGAGAAATAAATGGAAAATGAGATCATAGCTGAATAGAGAGGGGATTTGTGGCGAGGTACCTCAGGAGAGCCAATAGGGACCGGGTTTCTTTAATGATTTGCAGTGAACCAATTTAGAAGAGGTCTAAGAAGGGAGATCAAATAAGGGGTCTAGCACTTAAATAAGCCTAGGTTCAAGCTGGATAAAATGGTGGGTAATAAGTGCAAGGTACCGCATAAGTCAGATTATGTTAGTGGTAGATGCAGCCTGCAATCATACTCTGACAAGGATCCGTTGTGCTCCCTAGAATGGAAGTTTCTATATAAATGAAGCTGGAAAGATAGGAGCAAGGCGAAGGCTACTTTCGTACGATGACTTCTGAAGAAATTTTGATGAAAAAGCTCATGTTATTTAAGAAAATATCTCCAGGCGTCGCCATTTATCTATTCATCGCGTGTCTGTCCTTTAAACCAAGTCAAATGTTTGGAACATGGACATGTTCTTGTTTATATCCCTGTCTCACTTCAGATTTACCAGCAAAAAGTGCAAGGATTTGCATCAACCACTATCTCCAGATTTCCAATCACATGTTAATCACAACTCTGCCCTCCTAAGCTCGATACCTTAGTCTTCTAGTAGTCGTCAATATGAAAATCTTTAAAAGCAAAGAATCGTGAGCTTGAAGCCGAATGTTCAGCTTTCCCTGATTCGAAAGGAAAAAAATGGAAATTGGGCTTTCGGAGTCCAACAACAGGGAATCGCTACCACTGATTTGAAATGAACAACCAGCCGTAAGCTTGAAGCTAAACGACTGGTCCTTCGCGAATATACAGACCGATACCGGGGGAAAACAGTGAGGAGAACCCAGGATTTGACACACATCCAATCAAATTTATGTAAAGAGTTCCAACTAGCTGCATCTTAATGGGTTAGCGCCCGATTAAAGCACTAAGCTACTGATCTGAACATTGGTGATCCAAATCGTTGGTTACTGGGCCAACGTGTCAGGTTTCGATACTGATTCTTTTTGGAGTAAAAGGCTAGTAAGATGCTAGCGGGAAGTGCTCAAAACGCTCTTCGAAAAACACTAAGAAACACAAAAAAAGGTCCCAAACCTCAATGGAGTCGAAGAGAATGAAGTGGCAAGCCAATTGACAAGAAAAACATATCGATCCTGATCTTTAACACTTTCTAAATCCAACATTTATAACACTTGACTTCAAAACGACAGGTCGTAGACAGATGCAAGTGCTTCTGTCGCGCCAACCTTTGGGTACATAGAACTGTATGTAGACATACTTTCATACTCAATCTTCTGCCTGTTGTTTGAAGTCCAGTGGCGAGTTGTATTTAGCAAGAATCTAGGGGAAGAAGAACCGACTTTTGGGTAGTTGACATGGTCTTTCCTTCCAATTGGTCTGCCATTTGGATAAAACAAGCTCAAAACTAAATTCAGTAGACAAAACTTTGCGTTATATCTAATAAGACCAACCAACCAAGAAGAATGCGCCTAAGTTCAGAAGACGATCTTTGTATCTTTGGCAACCTAAACTCATAAGAACATATGGCCTTGCCTCTGCATTAGTAGAGAGACTTCCATGAGATGGTACATCTTCAATGCTTTGAACGATCTACATACAAAGCTTTGCGGCTTATATAATCCCGAAAGTCATAAGTTTATCAGAATGGTTTTGGCAAGGACACTTAAAAAGCAAAGAAGCCTGAACTTCTTCCTCAATTTTTCTAGTGTATTCAAGCAGGAATTTTCACGCCACTGGAGGATAATGGATCTTATTGATATCTAAGAGCAAGTTGCAGCCATGCCATTAAACTTAAACTACCAAAATCTGTAGCATAGACAAGAAGAACACTTGAAGCAAGAGTTTTACAAGAGGCCATCTCCTTCTTACACTGTATATGGCTTGCAGTGCAGTTTAGCTCAGTAAAGCATTTTATCTCTCAGTTTAAGCGCTCCAAAGCCTTCCTCAATCTTTGATAAATGATCCCCACTCTGACAGTTACGCTACCGTCATTTTGATACATACAAAAACCTGTCAAATTTATGTCAAACTTAATTACATCTCAAATACTCCACTGTCACTTTGACACTGTTTTGTTGAATGACATTAATACAAAAAAAAAATTGCATGATATTGTGAAAGGTACCAAACAATTCTCCAGACACCGTTTTGTCAACAAAAATTTTGTTATCTAGGTCAAACTTTATTTCAAAAAAAAAAATAAACAAAAAACAGTGTACAATACAGAGAAAAGGAAACAGAAATTGTAATAATGGTAACACAACTTTCGAGACATTACCTCGACGCAGACACTTGATTTACTTGATACGCGTTTGCTCACTGTTTAACACCATTTAACTTTATCTTTATGACTTAAGCTGTTTTTTTTTTTCGTTCCTTTCTTTAATTATATTTATAAGGTGTTTGCGATTAAAATTGGGCCAGCATACGAAGGGCGCCTCATGGGTTTGTAATAGCGCTGACGTTGAGTTATCATTGATTTTTATCTTGCCCAATGCATTGGAGTTGCAACAACATTTGCTGATCTACAAGTGTTTTTTGATTTTGATCTCAATATTTCAGAAGAGAACCATGTTTAAGATTTATGGAACCGACAAAAAGATATATAGATACTCATTCATCATCAATAACGAGTTAAGGTCTAGTAAACGGTGTCAGTTCTCTTTACACCGATCTCAATCTCATGGGATTGGACTCGGTAAGTTGTAAGATTAATTACCAACAAACCCAGCATAAATTACTTCTCCGACAAAAAAGGGCTAATAGGCAGATAACATTTAACAACAGTTAACCAGATACTATCCATTACACTGTTAATAGATACTCCATTCCCTTCTAATGTATCTAAACACATTTCTAATGTTTCTGAGCACTTAAAATTCCGAAATGCCGACACATAAAAACTGTCAAATTTAGATTTTCACTGCCATTTACAACTAACGGTAACAAATTTTGTCGTGTCGCAATGAGCGTGTTTTTTTTCCCGAATTTTTCGATAACCAAATTGAATAGAAAGCCAACCAAATTGTTAGGTAAAAATGCATACAAATTTCAAAGACGTTATAGGACATGCAAATAAAAACTTTGAATACACCCAAGTATCTATTGGATATCAGAGAGAAGAAAAAAAATAAAGCCCATGGGGTCAAGTCAATTTACATAATTCGAATGCAAATTAGTTTGAATCCAATGCGGAGGCCTCGTCATACATACATATATATAGATACATTTTTTGAGTGCTTGCCTGTAGATACATATGTCGTTTGTACATTATGTACGCAATACAACATACTATAACTGTTTTAGAGCCGAAATTTGTAAACTTGTGAAAGCTTGGTTCATATGGTATCTTTCTTTCCGGTTTGTGCCAAAGAGTACAACAAAAAAAGAAGAAAACAAACGAACTTCTTGTCTAACTTGTTGCGTTAGTGCGTTTTGCTTTAAGCTTAGATTTCTTTGGGGTTTTTTTCGGTGACTTCCGGATTTCGGAAGAGTTTTTCTCTTTCTTATTTTTATCGGAGAATGTTGAAAGTGGAGATAATTGGTTTAGTTTTTTATTTTTGTAACTTTGACTAGGCCATTGTAATGAATGTCAAAATTTTGAACAACTACTGACCTAGAAAGCGAAAAATTGCGGAAGTGTCCAGTGTCAGGGAGTGGTAAAGAGTGTGACTAGACCATATAATAGCTAAAAAAGTGACACATTCCTTCATTAGATACTCAAACTAAATGAGGTCGGTTGCGTTACTCTTAAGCTCGTTGTTTGAAGGATTTCAAAGGCAAACAATTTTGCCAATAAGAATTTTTACAGTTTTAAGAGCCATATACACTATACATGCATGCATTCGTCCAGCAACTACACACCAAGGCCCTCATCTTCTCATAATAGTTGACTTCTCTTCTCTGTTACATTTACCCTTCAACACTTTCAATGTGACTGCGAAATTTTCTCAATACACGGTACACTCAGGAATGCACAATCAAAAGAAATGTCAAATTCTGATTGCTACTGCACTCTTTGACGTTTCTCTTCAACATTTTTGACGTGATGAGCAATTGTTGAACGCATCCGCCTGTCAGACATACACAATGTACCAATATAATGTTAGATTTTGCTTGTTTTTTTTTTACTTTGACATTTAACTTCAACATCTTTGACGTGACTGAGTAATTGACTCAACCCATCGTAAACTCATGCATATACTTTGGAACATAGTTGGCTTGCACAAACAGTAGATTGATTCAAAATAATTATATTAATCCTTGGCCTGATCAATTACTTGAATTCCCATGTTCAAATATAGTCAATCATTGACTGAATTACAGGGCATGGGATTCAGGGATTTTAATTATTTATCGACGAAAAGACAGAAATGATTGCAATCCAGATACAACAATTGAATTTTTATGTCCACGTACACTCAATCAATGATTGACCAAAAGGGTGTGTGTGCCTACTAAGCTTAGCTTCTTCATTCTTTACTTTGATCAATATCCAGCTGCTGCATTATGTAAATGGTCAAATATACATACTCAATCAATGATTGACCAACAGGTTTGTGCGAAAAAGCGACTTGAATGAATCGAAAAGATCTTCCTTTGCTTGAATTGATTCAGGATCAGATATGACATTTGAATTTCCATGTTTATTTAGGCAGTTCTATATTTCATTGACGAAAAGACAGGAAGTAACTCAATGATTGACCAAGAGACTGTGTGCTTGAGAAAGTTTCGTTTATTTCGGTAAAAGGACTAAAATAAATCGAATAAATCTATTATTCTTCTTTAAATTGACAGCGCCAGAAGAAAAACCTGAATCCAACTGTCAACAATGTCAAGATATATCTACCTAACCATGGAATAAATTATAGGGTATAACCTAATTTAGTTTTCATGGATCTCGATGAAATGGTTCTTAATTCACACGGCGGATCAGTGCAAGAAACTACAATGAAAAAAATTATCAAGAAACGTTTGACGTTAAAAGGTTGAGTTAATTTTTAAACTTTCAAATTTTAGGTTGTATTAAACATTTTTCAGCACGAGTATGACAGCTCTTTTAACTGAAAAGACCTTCACCATTTACTTGGTTAAGCCCCCCAAAGAATGACATCACACATCGCATTTTCAAAAACCGCTGCGTAACGTCAAATTACAACTGACAGCAGTCAAATTTACAAATTATATTCCACCATATGACAGTTTACATCTAATAAACAATTTCCCCTAAACGAAGGTCACTCGCTCGCTACACTCCATTCAAGTTCCATAGAGCATATCCCATTTTGACAAACGACCTAGAAGTTCAACTCTAAACATGATGACATCGTAACGCATTTAATAATCGGACTGTACGCTGCCGCTCCCTTACGTTGTTGCTTGTGGTTGTGGGTCATTCTAATTCTTGACATCTTTCATTCCCCCCTTTTTTTTGCCTTCTGTCTTCCTATTTCTTTTGTTTATTTATTTTTCTCTTCAAGTAATTGTCAACGTCCAGTCGGTATAACAAGTTTCTATGAATAGCATCAGAAGCGGCGAGAAAGCCAAAGAAATACCCGCGGCGCTCATAGACTTTGATACGAGAGCATAACACAACTGTCATAGTTCAAAAAGGGCAATTTTCATTCACTCGGTATGGAAGAAATATGCGAGTGCGAGTAGAGTAGAGTACTGGACTCGTACAACTGGAAACTACGACGTTTTGATATGACGTTCGCATGGAGCGCCAATTTAAATGGACAATTTCATCATACAAAATGTGCCAGAGATACTGGAAGCATCGTTTCATTTGTATTTTTTTTTTTTTTGTATTTTATTAGTTTGACATAGGAATTTATGTCAAAATGACCATGAAAAAAAATATATAAAAAAAAAAATTGTTGACATTAGATCGAGGTTTGTTTGTTTGTTTTTCTTTTTGTGGTTTTCATTTTTTTTTTATGATAGTGGGAGATATTTATTTGTATATGTACTTTTCTTAGTAAATAGACAGAATTCGTAGAATTATAAGAGCTTGATCAGATGACCCTGTTTAGTGAGGATTAGGATCGACATCGGCGCACAGATGGTTGCGGCTAATGACGTAGGCGTGAGACAAAGATGAAGAAATTGCCTAGATGTCTGTAAATTTGAAAAAGTTACGAAACTTAATTTGAATTTATTGTTCGATGCAGTCATTTTGAGTGATGAAAAGTTGCAAATGACAGATGTCATGCAAAATTCAGTTTGACAGTTGGGGGAGGAGCTCACAAAATAGACGTGTGACATGTGGGCTAAGGGTAGATAGAGAAAGATCTATGTGTTACAACGATAGTCTTTTTATAAAAACATATGCAGATTTTTGAAAATAATTGTAATATAAAATATACATAGAGGACCAAGAATCAGCTGCTCCTAGACTTTGAAACCATTGAGCAGAGGATATTGACAGTAATACTCTAGTATGTTTGTTTGACCCTTGTAACCAAAATATCTATCGCTATTGGTTTCTTTCTTGTAAAGTAAGACTACAGGGGCACATCTCATGAGCCCATTGGAAAGAAGAGAAGTCTCTTTTGAAGGTACATGTGCTAAGCGAACTACTCACTGTCATTAGACTCAATTGTTCAAAGGGAAGAAATGAAATCGATCTGCCGCCTTTAGGTAGAGAGCATGAAGGACTTAACATTAAGCTTTACTTCGGAGCAATGTTATATTAATCGTTATGCCTTTCGACAGTATGAGCCATGTTTCCACAGATGACATGAGGAGTATTTCCACCAGAGGATCAGTTGGAAGAACCTAAACGACATTGTACCTGTAGTCAACCTCAAATTGAATATAGGCTCTATCCTTTCAACATGAATAGAAACAACTGCGGGACTATAATCAGGCTATCAAATTGGGTATCATTACAAATTTGCCGAAGAACTGTCATATAGTGGTTAGGAGAACATTTGAATCCCAGTACATGAGTAAAGGCACGATAGCTTAAGCGTAAACTACAGAAATGGTCACGAGAACAGAAGGAAGAAGCTGCAAGTAAAGATGCGACCATAGAACCATTTAGAGGATCAAAAAAAAAACCTTTAAGCGTCCACAGCTTGAGTTTCTAGACGATGGTTCAATGGTAAATAAATTGACACCAGGCGAAGAGGCGGATAAATTAGACAGGTCACACTTAAGATCCCAACGAGCACTTCCTGAGGCTAGCACATCTCTTAACAACTTACACAGGGAAATAGACACTAAGTCCATCGAAGAAGCTAATTATTATGGTCAGTCTAGGACAAAAGAAAATTTGCAGGTTTCATGAAACTACGTCGTCAGGACATACGTCCTGGTAAAATGGTAGTAGCAAGGCTAAAGAAGATGAAATACAATTCAGCAGTAACAATGCTGATACAAGGATGGTGAGCAAATTGGAAGAGAGAAGAAAGAAGGAGAGATTAAACTTTGTGGGTGGCATCGAAAATTGTTGGGCAGAATTGTATGTAATATTTGCCTCCGTTTGTAATTCACAGTAATTTTTTCAAACTCGTGTTGGAATACACTAAGTTCTTTCCAAGCGAATTGTTTACTTTACTGTAAAAATTGTGGGGATAAGAGTGGGAGTTGAACATCGAACCTTGCATGCAATAAGCCCCATCGTGTCCACCCAAGGGTCAACGAATACACGCCCATATGTCCTAAATCTCCCGTTGATTTCGTGCTTTCTTTATCGACTTTTGTGGAACATGAATCTGTGAATGCATTTATTCAAAACACACCGTTCACAAGGACGACATTTGGATAGTACGATATGCGATTGTCTCACAGATACTTGATGAAATGCGATAGAAAAGGAAGCGCCAAGGACGAAGAACTGAAGAGAATTGAGGTACATACTCAATACTCAGACATAGACTTGAGGCTTATTCAATGCAAATTGAAAATTTATTTCCAAATTCTACTCTGGGAACTTTTAAGAGCCACTTTACATGTTTCACGTAACACTTTGAATGAAAAAAAAAAAGGCTCAATCGCTTCGCATTCATAAGTTATTCATTGCGGTATCTTTTCACACATACAACACCGGCATTTGATGGTTACTCAATTGAGTTTCATATTAAATTTCTCTTTTTACTTTTCGTATAAATACATTCGTATTCATATATGTATGTATCTATCGAAGCAGTGCCCATAAAAACGGATAATTAATCTCAGTGGGCATGCACTTTTTATTTTATCTCTCATTGAGATGTGAAATCCGAAAATAACGAGAGGCAGATACATCTATCTATTAAGCTTATCCAGTTAATTAACATTTCATCGGAAATTTCCAAAACAACTTCTTTCCAACTTTTTCTTTGATATCTTTTTCTACTTCCTCTGTCGAGTTTTTTTTTTTTTTTGTATTTTTTTTTCTAAACATCGTTCAAAATCCTTGTACCGGCAGGTAGGTGTAATTTTTTTTTTCCGCAATAATTAGCACGTATAGAATCAGTATCATTAAAGCACGTGGTAGCTATAAGGTTGGTTGATTATTATTACACACTGATGGATTGCCCTTCAATTTTGATTACGTTAAACTCACAAAAGGGTATTATTAGCATTTTTTTTTCTTTTAATTTTCAAATGACGCAATTTGTTAAACAACGTTCACAGCTTTCGTCATCCATTTGTCGACAGTTTGAGTAGTATCTTTCGTAATCGAAAAAAAAACACACACAGATCTATTCTGAATAAGAAAAAGAAAAACCTAATTCCATCTCTATCAAGACAGAGTATCTATGATTTCAGAACGCAAATGAATAATAAGGTGAAGAGATACATATTTAATATCAAAGAGGAGAAACTCTCGAAAAAGAAGAATAAAATGTGTGATTCATCGAATAGCATTAAGAATGGGAATCTTTACGATACAACAGCTGGTGTGATCACTGATCGAGAGGCACCACACAGTGGGTGAGAAGATTTAATAGTAGACAACGAAAACAGACCGTGCAAGGACTTTGATCTGTCTGGTGTTTGTTTCGTTTGTTTTTTTTTATAGATTTTTTTCTAGTTTTTGTGAAGGCTATTCGAACAAGTTTTCTTCTTAAAAAGATATTGTCCTTTCTTTTTTTTCTACTTTTTTGCGATCTTTTTTTATCTTTCTTTTCCAGACAAAGCAGGGAAGGATCCCAAGTGTTTATGATGTTTTCTTTGGACCCACGTCTCTGTGACAAATACGTACAATGGAATAGAATACATATAGCATCTAAGGAGACATTTTTTTTTTGTCAGAAGTGCGTGCAGATATGAAAGGTCAAATGAAATCGCATTAGAGTCAAACAGCCTACAAAATGGATTGAGATAAAGAAAGCAAACGTACACTTTGCACACACTCAAAAGTTGCAATTAAGTGATACATCGGAGAGTATTGGACTAGCTGAAAGTCCATGGGGATTCGTCCCAAGGAAGATAAGGCGAGAAGTCATATAAGGATTTTTTGATTATATACATATACATGTGTTTCGAATTGAAGATATTCGACTTTGAGGTAAAGTCTATCCAAAATTCGTCCTACAAATAATGTCAAATCAAGAAAACTGGCTCAAAGTACTTCAGGACACTTAAAGATACTTGAGTATGTAACTTTTTTCCTCAAGACGTATGCCTTTTACACAAAGTCCATTCGAAATTCGTTCTACAAATAATGTCAAATCAAGAAAACTGGCTCAAAGTACTTTAGGATACTCCAAGATACTTAAATATGTAACTTTTTTTTCAAGATATACGCTTTTAACACAAAGTCCATCCGAAATACGTCCTACAAAAAATGTCAAATCAAGAAAACTATCGCAAAGTACTTGAGGATACTCAAAGATACTTAAGTATGTAACTTCTTTCGTCAAGAGATTTGCCTTTAAAAAAAGGATATCTAATTTAAGTTTCTTCGTTAGATCATGATCCGAAAAGTGATCACAAATAAGTCAGAAAAATACGAACGTAGATATGAATCTTACCTTTTTCATTAGATTGTGAACCAAGAATTGAACTGAAAAAGATCTGAGAGGATCGAGAGACTTTCCAGAGGATCATATTTTCTGTTCAGCTTTCACAGGTATATTTTATTCGTCTTTAGTTCGAACATTATAAAGGGGTACACTGATCGGTACTAGGACAGTCCTCTTGATCGGTCGATCGTGGGTTAAATTTGATTTTTTAAAGGTCAGATCGCAGCCGGTAATGATTGAAAAAAGCGAGGGGTTTTGTCAGCAGATCGTACTAGTCCTCGTGATGGTAGTATTGTACGAATTACGATTACAAGAGGCACTGATCTTAATATATATAATTAAATATCAATAAGGTGATCTTGACTTGTATTATTATGAGGAACGCGAGATACCTGCTTTCAGGATTTAAAAAAGGATAGAAAAAAAGGGACCTAAGATGTCTTGTATATTTTTCTTCTTTTTCCGACAGAGAATCCTTGGGACCCCAAATCAAAGAATCCTTTCCTTTTTTTTTGCAAATAATTTTGTTTCTTCCTAACTTACCTCATTTCCAATGGCCATAATCCTGACAACCACCTCATCCTTTGCCAAATCATGGCTAATAACATCCCCAGAAGTTTCTCGACCGTTATACGTTAAAAACACCCGTTGGCTTGGATGCAATTGTACACCCATAATCGACCGAAAACCGGGCCCAATTAAATCCGTTTCCCGAAATTCTTTCATCATAACACGACGACGTAACGATTGTTCTGGACTTATGAGCAAATTTGAACGAACACTATGCTGGCGAGCATCCATAATTACACCGTTATTACGTACTACCGACGACGACGACGACGACGACGACGTGGTTGACGATTGCGTTTGCGATAATGGTGATGCCGCTAACGGTGACGGCATACAACCACCTTTATTCATATTAAAATTTAAATCATTAACATTTGATTGCATTGCACTTGTTACTGTTGAATTAGGCGTCGTTTGTTGTAAAGTTTTAAAATCAAAACGTACCGTATACTTAGTGTCCGGTGTTAAATTAATACAATTATTATTTTCACTTGGTATTGAACGGCTTGGTGGCGTCTTAACGTCCTGTATAACACCAGAATACCAAAGACCGTCGTCACCGGGTGCACAAACTCTGGTACCGATAATAGAACGTTTAGCCAATCGCCTACCAGTTGACATTATTTTTTTTATATCAAATTTTTAAAATAAAAAAAAAAATAAAAAATAAAAAAAATTAATAGAGGAAATTGTATTTTTTTAGATGTATTGCACTTTTTTTTTTTAAAAAAAAAGATTTCTGAGTTTATTTGTATCTTTTGTAGGAAAAATTTGATGAAAAACTTTTTGTTAAAAAACACTTTCCCTCATATTTGCCGCAAATATTGTAGGTGGGGGAGTAACACGCATAAAACCGGCCGAAAAGAGAGAAACAATTTTTTTTTTCTTTAGACAAAAATTCGATGATGAAAGATGTTGCTGAAACAAATTTTGTTTGATTAGATGCACACGACACTTGTTGCAAAGAAAACAAAAAACACAAAACACTTTTTTCTTGATTTGCGTTTTATTTCAAACTGTATCTGTATCTTTATTTAAAAGGGGATAATCTTGTGGTTTATTTTTTCTATTCCAAAATTGATGACGTTCCTTGACGTTGTATAAATGTTGCTGGCAATAATGTAGCTAACGATGTTGATGACGATATTTTATCAGATAAACGATCCGAACGTAACATTAACGACACGACATTACTATTATTATTATTATTAACCGACGATATGTCCAATTGTTTAATTAATAAGAGTATTATTACAATAATTAGTTTAGCACTTATTGATGAACTAACAATTTGTAAATTGTAATTAGTATTGCTGTTGTAATTATTTTTAATTAAAATTAAACTACTATCACCAATGGATTGTTGTTGCTGTTGATGTTGAGTAAAATTTGTTGTTGCAATGATGAGAAGGTATGCAGAAGAAGAATTATAATTTTTTGTCACATTAATAGTAGAATTCGAAACATTTTTTTTGATTTTAAACGTTACATGTGTCCACATAATATTATTAACCATAATATATTCGATGTGAGTTCAAATGAAATAAACAAAATTTGAGTATCCACGCTGCGGAAGAACCTTAGAGTTTTTTTTGAAGATTATTGTTTTTTCTGCTCAAAGATGCACAGATAAATCATATAAGTTATCATATAGATAGATTATCTCAATGAAAACAAAGTATATATCTCACTTTTGAGCACTTTACGGATAGCACCAATTTCTTGGAGGAAAAGGAAAAAAACATTCAAACAAAAGAAAACTGATTGACACTTTAATATTTTTTTATAGAACGATGGCAGCAGCAGTAATCCTTGGTCCTGCAGCGCCCGGGTGTATCTATGTATATTTTTCTTAAAGTGCAAGTGGTTTTTTCTTGGATTTGTTTTATTGCTTTTTTTTTTTTATTCTACGAAGTGATATCCACACACGCACCGGTGAGAATAGGTTTGAGTCCAAAAGATTGGATTGGATTCAAAAGCTATATCTTATGGATGTGTATGGTTGTGGTTTTTTATTTATTTTTTTTTTTTGTATTTTTTTGATTACAGATTTGTATTTGTATCTTTATACTGAAGCTATCCGACTGAACACGAGAGTTGGCTGTCAACGACTGAATGTGGAAATTGAAAACGAAAAAATTCATTGTGTGTTAGATACACTCATACTGGCGCGCGCACACACAGCACAGGTACTTGGTGTGGTTGAGTGTGTTGGTTTTATGTTGAAGAGCGAGATCGGAGAAGTGCGTAGATAGTTACAAGTGTCTGATTCTGATAAGAGAAAGAAGTTGCTCTTGTTGGTCTGGTCCAGAGTATATCTACTTACAGTGAGTAGGGACACTCTCCGCACACATGTAAATGCTACTACTACACGAAAAACACCTAAAAAAAACGTACAATAAGCGAAAAGAGGTAAAAAGCATTGATTTCAACCCTTATGTGCGATCTCTTACAATGAAAAGAGAACACAACATAATTTGCCAGCACGATCACATATGGCTCTATGCGTAAGATACATAAATGAGATTTTCCCATAATGCTTTTTTAAACCGCGGTCTGGAGTTACTGTCAGAGTCGTAGTGTTTTTCCTCTCCATACTAGTATGAGTTGAAGTACTCAGGTTGACCAGCTTTGCCTTCGTAAAGTATGTTTTGGTTTTGTTTTTTTGTCAATGGTTATTGAATATATAGGCTTAATTATGGATTTCAAAATTATGAGATACGCGATTTTGCATTCTAAAACATATGATTGAACTTTTTTTGCTGTACTATGACATCGTTGTATATTATATTTGATGATTTTAAGTTTTATTCGAAAACATTTTTGTGTGCTGAATTCTTTAGCAAACGGTCACACTAATGATGAAGTCAAACTAAAGGGAGGGTTGTGTACATTTTTTTCGCATGTAGTTTTAAAGGCGATCTGGAGATGAATTGTTATCAGTTGTTGGATAACTTAAATCGGAAAAATAACGGGTGTCACGTGTGTAAGGTATAATGAAGTATGCAGACCGATATAATTCATCGTACGATAGACAAAGTTCTAATATGCTTATTATAAATGATAATGAAAATAATGATAAACTTCTATTATGTTTTTTTTTTTTTTTCAAATAAGTTATGCCCATTTTTTACTCAACTTTTTAAAACAAGCAATAAAATGTATTGCAGTATAAACGACGTAATTCTTAAGATGAGAAAATCCTATTGTTTTATTCCTTTTTATTACGAGGTAGAAATTTATGTAATTTTGTTTTCAATGCTCCGTTAGAGTAGGTTCATGTTAAAAAACAAATGACAATGTCAAGTGAACAGCGGAAGATTTCCGCCAAGTGTTTATAAATTTGTAAACGAAGACAAATCGTTAGCGGATATTGTCCTTGGAAAAGCTGTGGGAAATCATAAAAAATCGTCGATTATCTGTGGAGATCCACGGTAATTAAATAAAAGGGATGAAGAGCCATTCATAACACTGTCCGAAAAATTAACACAACCGCTTCTAAAATTGTATATCCGAGCACGAGTTTAACATATTTTTAAACAATTTAATAAAGACAGTAAAAAAAAACTAGCAACAAACATAAATATTTGACTGGTGAGAAATTATTATTTTTTTTTTTTGAGTCATCCTGTGCCAAATTTCGAACCAGTTTTTCCTTTCTTTTATCCCTTTTTCACTACAGCACTTCATATTGCCGTCTATTTCTCGTGTCTGTGAGAGTATAATTGTGAACTGATAAGAAACACGTGGAGAGTGTCCCTACTCATTATGGATATACTCTGGTCTGGTCCCCCTTCGAAGCATAAAAAGCTTTGTTGTTGAATCTATGCTATTCAGCTGTTTTGAGAGATACACCGCTATACACACAGCTGATTAGTATTCAGTTCGTTGTGGTGTTGGTTGGATGGAACTCACACTTATTTACAGTTTTGCCGGGTTTATTTACGTTTTTTTTTGTTGTTGTGCTCTGAAGGTTGATAAGAATGAGGGGAAGGTTTTTGTTTAGTATCTTTTGAACTCTCTTATTCAATTCTCTCTTGAATTTAAAGTTTGTTGCTGGATTTACTTTAGCAACAAAGAGTCTGAGATAGTCTGTTCTGTTGTGTTTATATATTTTTCGGGTCGATAAAACGTTCATATTTTATTCATTTTTTTATCTATTTTATGGGAAAGGAAAGCATAAAATAGGTAACACGTACATATGTATGTATTCCGTGAAAAAGTCAACTCAATAAACATGAATGTAGGACTTAAATGTGATTACAATCTTAGAGTGTTTTTTTTTTTGTTTTTTTAAAACAGGAAAATGGTGATTGTGGTGGTTGATAACTGATTATCTACTGAAAATGGAAACACCAATTATGTATGAAAGTTTTAATTAGCTATTTATATTTATTTACAGAGAAAAACCCCAAAAGGATATTAGGAGAGAGCAAACTTATGTTTCGTGGGATTAAACGGAGTGATGGCGGATGGATACATTTATAGAAATGTCAAGTGGCTGGAAAGTTTTGAAGAAATTCTTGGAATTTCAAAAAGTTATTGAGGGAAAAATTAATTAAAATTAGAATGTTTAACACTAAAGGGAATGGTACTGGTACTGTTTAGTAGATCATAATTGAATTTGGTAATGAGTTTGATGTGATTGGATTCTTGGAAGGGAATCGGTTCTTCTGTCAATTTTGTGAAATTGAGACTTAGTAAATGTATCCTTTTAGGAATCTTTCGTTTCCATACCTAGGAAGCACAGTCTGCTAACAAGTAACTTATAAAAGTCGGTTGTTGGCTTTAATAAGACAGGACATTGATTGGTTCAAAAATAAACTGCATTATCGATTCGATTGATTCTCAATTGGTTGGTTGATTGGCTGGTGGTATAGGAATAGGAATAGACTTACCTACAATATCCTTCTCTAAAGAAAGGATTCGATTCTATCCTTTTATTGCACTCCACAGCAGTATGGTGGATAACCAAGCTAAAAAGTTAACATTTCCTCAGTGAGCCTGCAGAGCTTCTCTAATTTTCCAGATCCTTATGAGCGTTGACCAAAAGTTGGGGAATAAGTACTACCTACTTAGGTCGAACTCAAACTGTCGGGGTAAGATGAGTTCGATGCCAGTAACAGGTTGCATGAATGTTGCCCACTCTGCTGACCAATTCGGATTAAAACCATCATGCACTAGTTTTTCAGCAAAATTTAAGGTTGGATACACTGCTGTCGTGAAGAGAGAGTTCCAGAGACCTGGGCAGTGAATGGACCGTTCACAATTTTCCAGCATCTTACTCCCTTAGAAGTGCATATGAATCTATGTAGGTTCGATCGGTACAAGTGGTTGGGCATCGTATAAGCTTTGATCTTACAGTATCAGGTATAAATTGTGAAGTTGTGCGTCAACATTGGGGGTCTGAGCACAGTTCTGTTTAGCCAGTTTAGGAGTGCAGCAGTTAGTTACAAGTGAGTTATTCAGTAAGGTCAGCTGACTTCAGTCTTTGACACAGTCTCCTTTGACTAAAGTTTAGTTGTTACAGGTCTATGGTTCTTTTGTACCAACTTGCTAAATATGTCCTTCATCCTTACATGCAACTTTCTTCGATATGATCGCAGGTATATCGTTGAATTAAACAGCTTTGAGATGAGAACGGAGCCCTGCGGTAGACCTCACTTTACTTTTCTGCTTGCATACTCTTTGAGACGACTTATAAGAGGTTGTTTGGGAATAGATTGATTATAACGTGCCTTATAGCTTTCGGTAGCTTAAAGATAAGTCCATCCTTCCAAACAGCGTCACGCTCTGCTATAAGGTCGGCAACGTACGTGTCTGAACGATTTCTGCTCTCGCCGAATCCAGCTTGAGAGATGGGTTGTCTCTGACTGATGGCAGGACTTATAGGATTGCAGATAAGGGTTGTCTTGAATCCAACTGAAATTTTACTTTCAGTATGCTGTTGTAGAAGTCTGATAGTCATTGTGGAAGAATCTTTGGAAAAATATAATCGCGAAGTTTACCAGAACCTGTCAGTTGTTTGAGAGATAATATAAATAGACTGAAAGCAAGCTGGGATGAGTTCGGTGGAAAGAAGAAGATGAAGAGCCTTACTGACTTACTTATTAAGGCAGAGCTATAGTAGCAACAATCCACTCTATTCTGATCGGTTTAAGCCCTTTTTGTAGCAAATTTCCCCTTCGAATACCGTTGTAGGTTGGATTCGAAGGACTCTAGCTAGTTTTGTTTCATTTTTGTCTACTTGATGAAATTCTTAACTTGGTTACAGTCGAACACGTTAAATGGAATGCCAACGGCTATATTTTAGGCAACATCTCCATTTAACAGTCTGCAGAAGTGTTTGTTCATCATCTCCAGAAATTTCTCGAACGCCATAGGTTAGGTTGGAGTTGATCACAGGCACACTTAGGCCTAAAATGCTCATTGTGGTACCATCGGATCTAAATCTGTACAAGGACGTTAACTACAGGTGAGACAGGAAGGAGTTAAGCTCAGAGGAGTAAACGTCACCAATCGGCCCACCAGAGATTTTAGATTCATCTGTGTAGATTTCGATCGCGCTGACATCCATGCTCGTGATCGTGCCAATGATCCCGAGCCGGTATTGATGTGCGAAAGTTTTAACCAAAACCAAGCTTGTTTGGGATGTGATTTAGAATAGAGGCATAACCACTGTGAAGAGGCAGTCACGGATTGCTGTTGAGGGGGCCATTTGACTACTGACGATATCTAGGGCAGTAGGTCTTCCAATAGAGATTTTGGATGCCATATGGATTATCGTCCTTTTCCTGTCCTGGAACCAGCCGCCGGATCCCCCTGTGAATCGATAGACATACTCATCAACTAACAGAAATGTCACAGCAATTTAGTAAACATTAGAAGTACTTGTGTTTCTAAGAACATATTTGGAAAACTTGTTGCGTAGATCACACTCGCTGTTGTCTTCTGGGGTTCGAGCTTTAAGCCATGAACTCGATCACCTAGTAAATTAAAAAGCTAATTTCTTTACAGAAAACCCATAGCAATTTGTATAGGCTAAGAGGTGTACTTGTGTTTCTACTTAAAATACATATTGCCTGGGTCAACTCGGACACTTATTAAAGTCCTCTGGGGTTCGAACCTTAACCCAGTAGCTGGGTCACACAATAAATTAAAAAAACCAATCTGACAACCTCGTTGCGAATTTCTTTAGATGAGGAGCATATTTTTTTTATATTTAATGAATAATTAAGCTCAAATCAGCTCTCAGAACCATTCCAAGTCCACTCCTTGCTCTTTCACAAAGTTCTTCGCCTTGTGCTCATTAATAAGTTATGCAGACAGTAGCTCGTAGCTAAGATGAAATTATTTCCGACTACTTCTCCCTCTGTTCTTATCTTTATCGTCCGAAACCCATTAGAAAAGATATTAGATACTCTTCTCTCGATTATATACCCCAAGTGGATACTATTTCCCGATGACCTCATTCTAAATTCCATCAATTTGAATAGTCATCATTTGCCTCCGAAGACCTCGTCGTCTTAGTACCATTTGACATCAATTACAATTTACTACAAATAATTCCCATCAATTATTGAATGTTGTGCTAAAAACAAGTCCTTGTTTGACCCGATTTATCCGACAAATCGATGAAATTTTTCACTTTGATTCCATGAAACAAAAACAAAGAAGAAAAAAATAATAACACACGCATGTACCGAAGGAAAAATCTTGGCCCATATACGGAGAGACACGGCGACAAAACACTACAAAAACTGGCAACATAGCATCTCGGGAAAATTAGGTCAAGTAAATAGTAATTCTCTTCGAACCAAAGAGAGTAACACTTTGCCGCGCCGTCACCCAATTAGAAAAAGGTCACCACCGAGAAAAATACTCTCTGTTTACGTTCGCCTCTATCAGCAAAAGATATTATTCTAACACCAACGCAATATAACGTTATCATTCCTATACTCAAACTCAATTCTCTTTTGATGAAATAATTCTCCTCAGATACTTTTTCTCTTATATTATGCGATGGCGCTGACAACCTGCGTATCTCTGTATCTATGTTGCTGGCAATTGGTTTCATGAATCTGAATGAAAAGGAAGACACAATGTTTTCGTTGCATTTCATTCGAACGGTGATTTCCCGCTACAAAACCAGCTGATCAATATAAGAGTACACACACTGTGAGAGTGCTTTGGTTGGGCGAGAAGAATTGTATCTATGAGTATGTAGTGGTATCAAAGGCGATAATGGCTTTTGATTTTCTAATCCCCCTCGAAAGGAAGAGTTCGTAGAGATGCAAAAAGGGCACAATCTACGACGTAGCGGTATGAGAAATGTATCTCACACTCAAAATTAACTATTCCCTTTGTAGCAAGCAGTCAATCTTTGCCTATAGCGAGAGATGGAAAACTAAACTGGTTTTCTAATTCTTTATGCGTAGTCAACTCCCATATGTGCTTACGTATCTATGGATGCTTCTAAAACCACTTGTGCTTGTGTTAGTGGTGCACTGTTGCGTTCTTGGAGTTACAAGGGATGTGTGTTATATGTTTTCCTTCTTCTTTTTTTTGTGTGTGGTTTCTTTGTTTGGATTTTAACTTGTTTTCTTTTTTTTTGCGTTGTAAAGAAGTGCATGACGCAGTTTTTTTTCGAACTGAGAAAACCCAAAAATAAAAAAAAAACGCAATATAATTGACTGCTAAAATACGGGTAGGTAGGTAGATTGTAACCTATTTACAACAAAAGAAACTAAACATAGGCGTAGAATGCGTGTTTGGATGCCACTTAGAGCGCATTTTGAACACTTATTGGGAAATTTCATACAAGGATAAGCGTAGGAATTGCGTGATTTGGTAAAGAGGTTATGCGCATAAGCACATATTGAATAGTAATTTGGATAATTGACTTCAAACGAATTGCAAACGTAGAAGGGAAAGAATTTGATGGAGATAGTGCACGCATTTGAAGCCTTATTTGCTGCTATTTGGAGCACAACAAGGTAGTTTCTTAGTTACTGTGTTGTTTTTTAAAGACAACTGCAAAGTTATTGTCCATTAGAGTCACAAAAATTGCCTTTGGAAGTTAATTCTGTTTGAAGACGTCGGGTAAGTTATCCTTGGACGAGAAACCCGGGTTCCTGAGTTCTTTTTAGTCACTCAGCCTTTTAGAATTGTAAGAAAGATTCTGCAATTGAAAAATAATAAATCCGAAAATGCCCAAAAATTACGGGAGTTTAGACCTTCTTAGCACAAAATTCAATTAAGCAACAACACTTTTTACCGAGAAAATCTAGTACTTTCTTTATCTCAACTTAGTCTCTCAGATAGTCTTAAGCTGTCAAAGCTGTCAAAACTGCTTAACCATCATCTCCTCAGCTTCTGTCAAATTCCAAAGTTTTCCATTTGACGATGGTATTCTGTTCGTCCTGTTCGTCCGATACTGCATTGTAACACACAGCCAAATTCTGGCCGTAAATAAAGACAGTTAACTTCTGGTCGTTTGACAGTTTCGCTCCCCCAACGCACTTGTATTTTTACGTTTCAACAAAATAAAAAGGAACCTCACACATGCAAATGCAGTTTTGGGTGATTTAGTTGACAGCATATGGGGTGTAGCCATTTTGTAGATGCTGTGTGTACACAGTTGTTGCTAAGCGAATCATAACCTGCTAAAAATTTATTGGTCAAAAGGAAAGAAGGAAGCAGAACGACACATTTATAGTTAGGCTTTGATTATAGGCTACCTAAATTACACGGTCAACTCGAACTTCCTCAACTAGTTCAACAACAAATTGTATATACAAAACGGCTGCGGCCATAACTGTTAAGCCAGGTGCCGGAGTCTTTACTTGTAAGTGTGAGCTTTGTGAGCTTGAAAGTCAGAATACAATGACCAATTTCGGATTTTAGCTTAGGGAAGCGAATCTGTCAAACGACTCAATGTTAACTGTGCAATTAAGTTCGTCTATGGTCTTGATCACAAGCTAATTCACATTTAGAGGAAGTGGAATCAGAGCAATATGGAATAGTCCAAGATTTTAACTTAACAATCGGCACTAATCAATCAAAAGTGCATTACGGAGTCGGAACTCTTCTAGGACGTGCTAATCGTATCGAAATCCTTCTGGTTACCAATTTTAGGCTAGGATTTTCTACCCGAAGCATTTCGAGGTTCCCATCCCATTCTTCAGATGTCTTGTCACAGCTGATCGGCTTAAACAGTCAAAGATCATAAGATTCTGTATAGATTCTAGGTTAGATGTCGAACGAAAGAGCTGGAACATCTAGACGCTAAACTTAGTTAAGCAGTATGGTGGTTAGTCGAAAGGATCTACATGTAGGTACATATGTATGTATATGGAGGTGATACTCAAGCGAGAGTGGCATTCCCCTCGTGGTGTTTTCAACATTATTGGGGCAATAATTCTGGAGCCATTGACCAGTCTACGCGATCTTTATAAACAGGATACAGGAGTTTTCTTGTTTTTTTTTTTTCCGAAAACTTCTCCAGATCACTTTCCATTACTTTAGGTAGACTGAACTGAAACACAATAGTGCTCTCCAACAATCTTTAATCTAATTCTCCAGAAAGTCCTCCTAACGATATCGTTGAAAGCACACAAATCCTCAGTGAGGTGATGCTGGTTTCTTAGGATCAAAGTAGCCTATTATGAATGACTACTCCTAAGAATAAGTATACCCATTGTGCTTCTGAAAGCGAAGAGAATTTTTACTACTTCAGCAATAAAATGTACTCATAAACTCCTATTAACTTCTATGGGGAAGCCATAAAAAGATTACCTAAGCCCTCCCCCATTTTAATCACAGTTGAGTCGCAGTATTAATTCATAATACACCGCTGAAGGATCTAGACCCAGAGTAATTGCAACTTACGAACCGAATTTATAGATAGTTAAATTGGTATTGTTAAAATTATTAAGAAAATTACTGCTTTAAATGAAGTGTTAAAAACAAGAGAATCTAACTCATAAGACTATTACCAATAAAGACCATGACTGGGTCGTACATTCGTGATCCAGGATATGTAGAATGTAACAATTCGAATGATACCATATCCTTCCTCCAAAGTCCCTTCTATGGACAAGTACAACGTTGTTACTGGCTTCAACTCTTCTGTAAATTGTCAAGGCACTTGGTTTCAGACCAATGAGAGTTTGAGTCTTCCCATCGCTAACCTGTCCAATTCATATGATGGCACTGGATGAAGCTCTTGCAAATCGTTGCCTACATACATATGTACATACGAAAGATTGTTGTTAAAGTAATACAGTTAATGCACTATAAGTGGCGCGGTAAAGATCTAGATGAAATGCAAGCTTTCTGTGCATCACTGCACACGGTTGTCCAGTGTTAGCAAAGTTAAGGTAAGTTGCTGATATAATTACGCGTAGCAAGTAATTAATTACTCTTGAAAGTCATACTTGTAACAAATTGTAAGTACATGCCTTTAATAACGAACAGTTGTACCAAGTATTTATAATAGCAGCAAAGGGTTCTAAGTTCGAATCCAGAAAAATACCATCAAAAGTTTTTTTTCTACGACCCCACCTCTTCCGAGTGTCTGACAAGCATTCAAGAGTATAACTGTTATGAGGAAGCTTCTCAAGAACCTCTCTTCCCTTCGGACATGACATAAAACTGTAGCTCCCTTCTGTAGGTGCAGAAATGTATACCACACACAACATATACAGTTGTAAGAAGCTAGGCCTTGGCCCTCTATGGGCTGCTGATGGCCTAATATTTTTTATAATGAACTAGTTACATTTAGTTACATTAGTTACATTTGTTACATTTTCAAAACAGCGAATTTTTACGAAATTTTACGAAAAGCTGTTCACGTATGTAGAATCTTCGTAGTTTTACACACAAGAGAGCGTTCACGAGAGAATAGGAAACAAGAGCAAGAAATTTCCTCATCCATCGAATTTTGGTGCAAGAATTTTTTTTGGACTGGCTTGTGAAAACTGTCAAATCAGTGTATTTTCAACTCGTTCTTTTACTTTTTTATAATTTTAGTTTTCTCTGAGAGAATTTTACCGCCACTCTTTGGAATCTGGTAATCTATGAATGTTTGTGCAAAAGTACCCGAACGGACCTACTGTGCACGGGACAAAGCAAACTAAACCAACTATGAGGGCTTAAAACCGATCATTTTAAAGACACTAATTTAAAGTTAGTGTTGCTACTGGAAAACCATAGACGGATGGACCAGGTACAAGGCAAGCACAGGTCCTCATCTATACAATAATTGAATGCCTAAAGGTAGCCCTAAACGACGAACATCGAAGCCAACGAACACGAAAAAATCTAAATTTTTCGCCAACAGCTAGCGGCTCGCAAGTCGTTTAGGGCTACCTTAAAGAAGGAGTAAAAAGAGACAAAGACCAGGCTTTGGTGATAGACTTGTTCCAAAATTGTGACGAACCTGTTAATGGTTCCGAAAACTGTCAATAGTTCAAGCTTGGTTCGAGAGCGAATGCGCTGACCACTGTGAAGTAAAACAAAAGGAAGAGCTGTTTGAGAGCGTGACACATAAACCAACTTAAGGTCCCAATAATACCGTCCAGCAATCTCACTTCTCGGCATTTCACTGATATCAGAACCGCAATTCGTTGTCCATGTATGCAACACAAGATGATAACTAAATAAAGTTTGGTTTACCAAAGAAAAACAAAACATTCCCAGGGCACTCACAAGCCTTCGACTAAAACCACAAACTGTCACTTAACGTTCAGCTTAGTCTTGATAAGCGACAAAACTAATTTGTTGCCTATTAATGTGCTCATGACTAGCATACAAGTTACCAACCAAAAAGAAAAACACAAAGGGAAAAATTCCCAGCAAGCAAATCCACTTCAGATGGATTTTCTCAATTTTGTTTCCCCTTTTTGTTTTTTTGTTGATTGACTTCCGCATCCTTCGTCGTCGCTACAACAAATTCAATTTCACTTTATGGCTCCGTAACGAAGCCACTCAAGCCTGCCATGCATCACTCTTCTCAAAAGTTAAATTAAATTGAGTGGCACATGCATTATGTGTGCCAAACGCAACGAGTAGTTCCCTCCAAAATATGTGGAGCACATACTCGTTCAGATGAGAATAAAAAAAAAATATAAGCCTCCCCCCCTTCAGGACCAACCAACTGAAATCGAAATAAAGGATACAACCAACATGTTGACCTATTTTATCTGGAAAACCTCACCAAAGATTTCATCTTGAGTAGCTCTCTCTCTCTCTCTGTGTGTGTGTGTGTGTAAGGATAAGTGCACCCGAAACTTTTCCAGAACTTGAATGAATGGCAACGTGAAGGGAACTCCTCTCGATTGAAGGAAGGAGAGGTAGTGTGCGCAAACTCCTTAAAGCGTGTATCCCCTTTCCTATCAATATTTACGAAGGTTTTTTTCCTTAATTCTTGCTTCTTTTTGCGACTTCATTATTCGGATTTAAAGACACATGAAGGGCGAGAAAGCTGTAGAAAGTAAGACCATTGCGAACTATAAACAGTTTTTGGGACATTTGAAGCGAAACCCCTTGAAGGAGGAGGCATAATTTATCGTATCCTTTAAATGGTTGCAATGGCATTTTACTTTATTGCGACGGTAGGAGCGAAAAGGGAAAAAGTGCAAAAACCTAACTGCGTAGTTACGTACAGTTGTGGGGGGCATATGGATGGGGGCGGTCGTGGTAGTTTTTCTTCCTTTTGGTGTTGCCTTCGTTCAAGGGTTGGCGGTTGGGGGCTTGTTGGCCAACAAAACAAGTGTGTATTTGAGGCGGAAAGCAAAGCACAAGGATTGGAAGGAGATATTTCCTAGAAGGAATTATTATTTGAAAATCCCTTTTTTATGATCTCAAAGGATTATAAGCTATACTATGTGATAAAAGAGGTTGTTTTTATATTGAAATTGTATTTTAGGTGATTTCAAAGAGTGGACTACTTAACAAGGAGAATAGAATTCGGAAAATCTAATGTGAACAACTTATGGCGCAGTTCGAATAAAGGACTTTCACAATCTCTGATTTCGTCAAGCCCTCTTTGGTCATCCCTGGCTAACCATAGGGAAGTGTAACAGTCGTTGTCCAACTATAAGATAGCATTTTGGAAGCCAATAAGGTTAGCGACTAAATCAGTCGAAATAAGAAACGAGCGACAATCTCTGTATGACTCATAGAGGACATCCCCTGCATTAAAGACACAGTTTCTGTTTATGAAATTCTAACGTTCACCCTGTAAGAGTAACACTCCCATCTTAGGTCCAAAAACTTAGCGTCAGAGCACAACGAAAGACTTCTTCTGGAAGTCGAATCTTTCGCCCTAAAAATGTAGATACTTTCAATACGATGAGATTTCCTCAATGAAGACTATTTCCCTTGCCGTGGACCTGGGGCTTAAGAAGGGGTTGATAAGTAAAAGATAAAAATAAAGTCGCCTTTACTCTAGGGGCGGAGTGAGCTTCAAGTCGAGGGACTTTAAACAAACCGATCACAGATTCGAGGCTTGTCCCGTTGCAGCACCAGAACTGACTGACTTACAACAGATATCGGAGAAGATTTCTATAGAGATGGAAGAATAACTACTGAAGAATCTTCAGAGAGTCTCTAGAACATAAATGGGAGCAGTAAAGTCTATCCGGGAGACGACAATGGTTGTTTGGTAGAGCAAGGCTCATAAGCAAGGTGTGGTATCGAAGTGATACAAAAGGGCGCTATAATGAGGACTGAAAACTGACAAAGGGAAGTGAAAAGAGTGAAGCAAAAGTAACAAGGGCGCTGAATCTATGGCACATCATGCTTATAAGAAGCCAGAGATTTCGAAGTAGGTTGGCCAAAGAGGCTAAGAACCTTGGGAACACAAAAACGCCTCTAAAAGCTTGGAGGCTGATGTGTGCCAAATACATGAGGTTTCGGGCGAAAGCCATTACCGCATATACTTTACTAGCATTGTGGGGACATTTGAGAAGCAACATAAGTTTTCAAAATCCAGAGGATCGCTTGCAACGATCGCTAAGAAACCGACAGTCTCAAAAGAAACTACGCTGGGGCCCCAGACTACTGTACGATTGAAAGAAGGCCGACTATGGTCATGGAATCTTTTCGGCCAGGCAGGGCGGCCACCAACCGATCGAAGGAAACTGATCAGATGAGCTCGATGCTAGTATGTAACCTACTGGAACAAGCCTTTCACACTGACGGTTCTAAGATGGACGCCCTTCTTGGCTAGCTTATCTGTCATCTAATTACTGTGGAATCCTTTATCTCCCGAGATCCAACAGAGTGTTATGTTATGTCTGGAACTTAGAGATTTGAGTTCATCTTTACACCCCTTGTCCAACTTTGAGTTGAGTTAAGATTTTAATGGTCTGCTTGGCTGTCTATATGCTTATTGTAAGTCAGGACAAATAGAACTCGGCAAGCTTTAGCGATGACATAAGCTTTGACTTTCATGATTGGCAAGTTTTATAGACCAGGCGATTTCTAATTCTTTCGAGTGGGTACTGAGTCTGAGCCCTCAACCAACCCATTCAATGAAATGACTAACTTTGAGAGATTATGATGTCTTTTTGTCAGTGCCCCAGAAGTGGTAATACAGCCGTATCGAGACAAGCATCTAGGTAATTAAAGATGAAACCAAAACTGCTGACCGATTTATTATTTATCAGAAATATTGAGACAATTATGTCGAATGGTATAATAACCCAAGCTCTGTCGACGTAAAATTTCTCTTCTTTCTGGCCGAAGTCAGTCCTGGAGCATAGGTATTGGAGTCATAGCATTTAACGTCATATGTATAGAATTAGAATCGTAGGATTGGTGTCAGGTAAGGTCATTAAAGCTCTATCTACCCCATTACGAGTGTCAAGAGAATGTAGTGATGTGTCTAAAGTAAAGCCCAGAATAGTTGAAACAAATTTCCTGCAGCCGAGTCAGATTGTAATACGGGAAAAGGGACAACAGAGCCAATGGCTTACCTACTTCGATTGGACTTTTGTTACCCGTTTAAGGAGAAACTAAAAGGAATCTCCATTTAAACGCCCACAGGAGCAAAACTACTGGCAGTCTGCTTATGTCAATTAGAAAGTCTGTTTCTTTCTACCTTACTTTTTGTGACTTCTTTGAGAGGTGTTCCAGGGCTCTTCTACTCGAATAGGATGACCACTAGATAGCTAGGTTTACTGACGATACTTGGCACCTCTTTTTCAAAGAAACTAATGTCAACTACAGAGCCTTCACGGTTCTGATTAAAAGGATGATAGCTACCTTTATTGACGGCTTTCAGTTTTTTCTTATCTATGGGGTCGTGTGTTGATCTAGTAAGTGACATCAACCATAAGCCTGTAGAGCTTTCTCTGGAGTTTGTCAGAGGTGATGCTCGGAGAAGCATAACTGTTCAGCATCTGTTTGACGTTTGCTTGAACAAGTCCTATTGTGGATGCTGGTAGCCGGGATCCAAATTTCAGATTCTTACAATGTTCACAGCTCGAGCTTGTATCAGTTGTTACACTATCATATTCCTCTCTCTCTCTGCCATACCTATTCATCGTGTATTCAATTCGATTCTTAGTCTTCCCACAGCTAGAACTTTACTGCTATTTTCATCGGGACAGCAGCTAGGTATTCCTGCATATAACTCATTGATTTAAGTAGTGTTGATTAGATGCATTGCACCTGGGCCAAACTAATAGGGTCATCCTCTCTTTGGTAACAGGTACGAGCTCTCGGAAATGAGGCAGATGAACCAGAAATGGCTCGGAAATTGACCGGAAAAAAGTACTCCAATCGAGAATCCCATCAGCTAGAGCCATAGCACGGGGCCATAGCAGGTTGCAGTGTACATAACCTGTTCCTTTAATGTCCATCTATCTATCAAGGCTTGTCCGATCTCATGTCTTTTAGTGATGTCATCCAAGCTTTGCACTGGTTTAAAAGTCTGTAAAGAGTAAGAGATGTGTAAAAGAGAGAGAGAAACACTGAAGTGACAGCTAGTCTGGGACTAAATATAATTAAAGTCAAAGGCACGCCCATCTTTAGGCAATAGTGGTAGTAATGGTACACCAGCAGAGTCTTCTAATAAATTAGGGATGATCAACAGATCTAATCAAAGACTTCCACATAAATATGCAGATGGAGCGTGACCTGGCTGAATGAAAAGCAATTCAGTGACTTTGTGCGTAGAAGCGCTCCTCCTACGAGTCTCTCTAAATTGAGCCGTCAATTCCAAGCTCAACGACTTAACTAATATAAATTTGAAAAAAAAATCCCACCCATCTACCTCTGCATTGCCGACAAAGGTCACTCTCGAATAAATTTCCCTTCAGTTGTGGGGGGTATTCTCGAAAAGTTCAAACCCAACTCTAATTTGCCTCTTCTTCCAGTTCGACTATTTAGAAATGCCCTTTTCCATAAGGCACAACATGAACCAGAAGACCCACTCTATGTGTATAGTATCTTAACAACTTTTGCATGAATTTTCCATCTCAAGTAGCAACAACTTTCCATCTTTATAATCGTCTCCCCAACTCTCGACATCATCTCATCTCGGCATCAAGTTGGAACCTCAAATCAATGCAAATGTTTCCATTGTTTTCGGGATTGGAGCAATGTTGTTGTCGTCGTCGCCTTAATGGGGCTCCCTCCAACTGTAAGTATCCATCAGATACTTTAGAAAGAAATAAAAACAAAACACAAAAAATGTAAACAAAAACTTGTAGAACCACTTGACTTGTGACTTTTCTTGCGCCGCGTTGCACTCTACAAATGCAACACACGATGCCATAATAAAACGAAAGGAAAAACCATTAAAAAAAGTAGTGGAAACCCCAAATAGACAAAAAGAGGTAGAGAGTGGGCCTAGAAAGAGAAGAGAAGGGGAGCAGAATAAAAAAATCCAATAAAAGTCGATGTATTCGAAGAGAGGAGGAGATCAGAGCCGGCCGGCTCTACAGAGATGGAGCCACTGTTGCACACGTTTAATATTAGTTTCAAGCCAACAACACGAAATCCCGTTTAACGTGTCGAAACATAACAGTAAACTGGGCCCGAACACGTTTGGCAAGTAAATTATCTGTTTCTTATTTTTTTTTTGTTTTTTGGAAATGTACACTATTACAACGCGGTGCGTGCGCTGTAAGAGGGGAACCCCCCGCAAAGCTATTTTTGGAGAAGCCAACACGATCAACTAGTGATGGTGGTGATACCAATACCATACACACTGGGTGGGAATATATACATATGTATATAAAGGCGAAGGACGTACGATAGCCATCGTCGCCCTGGAGAACTGATTTATCTATTCACCATGGGATTTGAATTTGGATTTTCGAGAAGAAAACAGAAAAATAGCCCAAAAGAAGGCGAAAAAACTTGCATCACAGGTTAAGGGGTGTGACGTACGTTCACAATCACAATAAACCCAATTCGACATGGGGCGCGAGCGATGCGGGGTTCAACGGGCTGGCGGGGGCTTTCTTGGTGGGCGCACGTGTAGAGTAACGTTTCATGGGGGCTTTCTCTATTTTTAGGCCTTTTTTTCCGTTCAGCTTGTGTATCGTGTGATGAAATGTTACCCGCTGCCTCCTCGCTTGCCCATTGATGTCAACTATATAGTGATTCGGTTGTTGGCTGGCCTATTAACAAGATTCAAATAGAGAAAGAATTCTTTTTTTCTTTTCAGAGATTTTTGTCTATCTATTGTGTGTCACAGAGTATGATTGTGCGGATGGTATTTTTTTTTTCGTTTCGAAAGTGAGTGATGTATGAGGTACTTTAGGCTTTTTTTTTTCTTCTCTTTTTATTGAATATCTACACCGAGATTGACTAATCATTGGAGCAACTTAATTAGATGAGTAGGTTTTTTTTTCTGGTGGAGATTTCTATGTAATCTTAGCTTAGGGACAAACTACTTGAGATGTAGCCTTGAAAAATTGAGTTAAGCAAGAAATGAGCAAACGATAGATACAGAAGAGGCTTGGAGCTTGGGGATTTCACACCGTATCACACGAATGGATTGATTGTTGTTGGATTTCATGGCCTCAATCGTCGACTCCACAGAAGGGAGCTCAGCGGATTACAAGTTCGATGTTTGAGGCCAGGCCAGAGGCACATTGCTGAAGACCATGTTGTCATCGAACTGAATGGCAGCATAGACGTACTATAATACCCAGGCATCTTAACAACATTGTCTTAAACAGATGGAGCCTTAACTGCCCTATATGTATGTGAATAGTTCTGAACGAACGTATGACGTCTATACATTGTCGTGTTATTTCATTCTTTCTTTTTGAACACCATATTGCCGGCAGACTGTCATTCAGTTAAAAAGAACAAAATGGCTGCGCGTGAACTTTCATTTGATTTTGCTGGAGACGTCAGAATACATTCAAGAGCCAAACGTCAAATCGCCCGAAGATGCATACATACATGACAGCTATAGTCCTTGAAAGCAAGGGCAACAGAACATTTTGTCTTGTGTCAGCTTACATACCTTCTTTACGAACTGTCAGAATCAATGTCAATGAACATGAAGAAGTTGATGGCTCCCGATGGTCTACATGGTGAGTGTCTTTTCAATTTAATTTTATCGATCCAGATCCAGCTTTCTTATGAGGGGAGGACTCCTACTTTTTTGTCTTGGAACAGACAGGAGGTTCTTGACATTACTCTGTCCTCCTAGTGTTGACACATCCTTTGAAAACCTTAGGCCAGCCAAAAGAGCAAAAGGATATATTAGAAGTAATTTATCGAGTCCATCTTGAACCCTCCGATGTAGTTGAATTAGGGTTCCATCTCCTCGATTCCCTTGGTAGTTGACAATATACTAAAAAAACAGTATTCTTAGAAACCATAAGTGACAGGATCGAGCTCTTGAGAGTTTGAGACTCTTGCCAGTCCCCTGACAACTGATAGTACTCATTAGTATTCTTCACAAAATACTACACAAAGAATTCAGTACATATTACAAATTGTAGTACTAAAATTTGCGCCAGACACAATATCCTTAAGGAAATCAAAGGTCTTAGAATACATATCTTTTCAGATAGCCAAGCAGCACTTAGGACATTATCCTTCAACATAATGGGCTCGAAAACCATTAAATATTGTAACAAATCGTTGGAACCCGTAATTAGACGCCACATAGTAAGGTTTGGCTTGGACGTCAAGGGATTCTGGGCAACGAATCTTCAGTTGAGCTTGCCAAAGCAGGCTTAGAATCTGTATTCATAACTGGGATTGATCGGGAAACTACTGACTGTTCAAAAAATGGATTGAACCAGCAGCGCAACAATCAAGTTCGTGTAGTGCTTGCTTTACCTCCTCGTGGTGGTCCCCGGGCAACTACACGTATATATCCTTATACATGCAGGCTAAAATGGCAAGCGCGAACGGTCTAGCGTTTTCTAGTCTAGGTGACGTAGGTTAGCACCCCACGATACTGAAAGAAAGGAAGTTAACAAAACCGAAAATACGCCTTGGATAAGGACTCTCTTAATAATGACGACCTTTGGTTATTGTACCCGGACAAAGATAGGATTCCTCAAACTAGAGAGAGAATTCATGCGATATAGGTTAGATATCCTAGAGATTAGAGAATTAAGATGCGAGAGAGTACCAGTCCCCAATACGGCGTTGCCTTACTATTAACGCCAACAGCCCGTAAAAGCATAATATCCTGGCAGCCTATCACATGGTGATAGAATTATTGCGGCTAGATTCCGGACTAGAGTACGTCGCGTCACCATCATCCAGTGTTTTCGCTTTCGGAAAAACTTTCCAGACGAGTGGAAGAAGGAAATGATCGTCAAGCTTTATAAGAAAGGAAATTTAAAGGAGTCCGAAAACTAGAGAGGTATTTGCGTGCTCCCTGAAGCAGCAGAATCAAACATCACCTAGAAGAAACACTTGATACGGAACAACCAGGCTTCCGCTCTGGATCCTCCTGTGTCGACCACACCAACATCCTGCGGATCAACATAGAGCAGTGCGTTGAATATCGTTCGCCACTTCACCTGCTGTTAATTTTTAGAAGGCATTCGATAGTGTCAAAATGCTCAAGGCTCAAAATGTCACGTCCTGCACAGAGGAAGGTTGTCAGAGGAATTCGAGATCCAAAGTGGGGTAACACAAGGTTGCATTCTTTAACCAATTCTATTCCTTTTGGTGATTGGCTATGTGCTTCGTGCAGCTTTGTCGATGGGAAGCGGAGGAATTGAATGGACTCTAACATCTCAACTGAAGCATATTGAATACGCTGACGATCTATGGAAAGGCGAAACAATTAGCTTAAACAACAAGCTGAGACTGTTCCGCTTCAAGTTATATCTGTGCTGTTATAAGGATGTAGCACTTGGAGAGTGACCATCAACATCACAAGAAAGCTTCAAACGTACAAACAGCCCAACCGTATCTCTAATGAACACCTCTACCAGAGAACGAGTCAGGAACCTATATGCACGATCATTCAACAACGAAAGTGGCAATGGATTGGTCACACGCTCCGGAAAGGTGACAATTCCATAGCTATGCAATGGGATCCGTTAACGTAGGATGGCAGAACGCAGGAGAACGGCAGTTGGGGAAAAGTTGGGGAAAACTGAGGCATATTTCCGGAAACCACACACGATGGCGCGTAGGCGTTATAGAGGCCCTAGGACCTATGACATATGTAAGTAAGTTTATAGTACCTCTAACCAAATCGATTTTTAAACTTCAAAAAAAGGATCAGCCATTTTCAATATCAATACAAGAAGATAAATTCCACGTAACACCTTTTAGGCGACAGCATCCCCTTTCCTCACTCATTGCGATTCAAAGTGAAAATTAGGTGCCTCTTTATTGCTTTATATTACTTCCCTCAAGCGCTTTATGGCAGTGTAAATTCTGTGTACTAACTTCCTTCCACCCAATGGCCGCCGGCAAAAGAATTCTGTATCCGGTAAGTCAGGTGTTAATGAATTTATTTAAAATTAGAAGTTAAGGTCATATCTTTATGGTTTGTCTTCTTCATCAAGAAGAAGAATGTAGTCAGCCTGTGCTGAACAAGATTGATGAACTGTTCAAGGCAGGTGCACCATGAAGTCATAGTTCTAGGGGAAAACCGTGCTTATACCCTTGAGACGAACGTGTTTTTATATTTGATAGCTTTCCATTCCGAAATTCTTTGTGTAATGCACTTCAACTTTTTAAAGTGCCTCAGTACACATTTTAATAGAATCAGTAGATACCGGAAGGCAGACAGGTACCTAGATACTATCTATTCGTTACAGGTTTCTTTTTGGAGTGGTTTTCATTTCATTTTCAATAAAAAAACACAAACTTTCGCCGAATATTCCCCAAAAAAAAAAAGAAGAAAACAAGAGCCAAACGTGAGCATCCATCCACTTGTATTGATTTGAGTTACTTCATAGAGAACGCCAAGAAATAGATAGATAGTAGAAAACCCATCCAACAACCACAAACGAAAGAGAAACGCAACACAGTTAGACGGAGTCCCGTAAACAAATCGCTTTGTTTACATTTTGCGCAGTGTATCTACAAGATATTCTCCTCAACTCAACACCAATACCAGTTCAAGCAGTTGAGTGTGTGTTAATCTAATCACAACACAACACTTTCCCATGCGACGGATACGAACGCGCGGTTTGGGTTCTTTGTTTGCTCGTCGGCATGCACTTTTTCGAAGCTACGTCACACTCTCAACTTGAACAATAGCTTTATAGCTCCCACTAGGAAAATATTCATAGATGCAGAGCGTTTGCATGTGTATTTTGTGTTGTAAATGTGTAAATGGCCTTGTAGAAGTAACGGTGTTTGGCTTTTACATTGAAAAAAAGAGAGAAAGACAGAGAGAGAGAGAGTAGGTTTATGTTATTTATGGATTGAAGAAGGAGGAGGAGGCTTTCTCTTTTGAAGCACAATTGCTCTCTTTTTATTGCAATTCGAGGGAACCATCCACTCAGCTGCTGAGGGATAAATGTCCTTCGGCTTATTTGTAAGGACAAATGGAAATTTTTTTTTGCAATGTTTGGGTTTGGTTCTATGGGGGATTTGTAGGCAATGTATTGGATGAGTTCAATTTATTTAAGTGGGTGATTAAGTAGTTGACTTGATGGTAGGATTCTACTGTGACTTATTTAACAAGAATCCAATAATTGCGCGCGAAATCAACATAAGTTTTAGATGTAGAATCGATATAATGGAAATTATTACTCATACTACATAAAAAATACGCAATAACGGTCCACGAGAGATTGAATTGTACGCCATTGCTTAGGTTTAGACTTGTTAAACTTTACTTTTGTCCTGTATTCTCTTCTGAATCCTTGAGCCTCTACAATGCCTACGCGCCATGGTGTGCGGTTTTGGTAAAAGTGCTTCAGGTCTCCCTAACTCTTTCCCTGTTGCAGTGCCATCTATCGTACATTGACTGTAGCATCATTGTCACGCTCTACGGCCAGAGATTAACCACAAAAGATTAAATTTATTAGACTCTATTCGTAGAGAAAAGTGGGCGTGGCTAACACTTAGAGTGCCCCTGAAACAGAGCTAATTACCGAATATTTTTGGTTTAAAGGTGTCTCATGATTTCATTCCTTTCTTACTTATCATCCTGCACTCGGCATCATATTAAAGAATAGGTAAGTTTACCGCTTTATAGATCATTAATTTGATTCGTCTAGTTAGGAATTTTGAACCCAGTTTTTGTTCACAAACGAAAGTAGCAGTGCTAGGCTTATTCTTCTCTGGACTTCCACACGGCTGTCATTTGTAGGATTTATAATTGTTCCTAGATTTTCGGTACATGTTACGCGACACATTGGGGTAAGTTTAAACGATTCTTGTAGAAGTCGAGATGATGAATACTCTCATGACCAGTTTTAAGGCCGAATAAAAGGAAGTGATTTTCGACTTGAACTTTCCAGGGCAAGTCTTGGTGATTAAATTGGATATATTGCCGATATGCAGGACCATTGATACTTGCCGGTTATTGTGCTGCAGAAAGGTTTCAGATCTTATATGCTTATATGCAACTTTAAGCAGCGATTTGGTGCAGTAGTTCTTACAAAACAACGCATCGCCTTCTTTTGAAGACGAGTCATAAAGATATTCCGGTCGTCAGGCATGCAGCCTTCTATGTACCCTACCAAGTCATCACCTAGTCACCTCACGTCCTACATGTTTCTACATGTTTTAATCTATACAAGTAGATCCAGTAAATTCACACTGAAACTATCGTTGGGCTATTCGTAACTGTGCCCGTTCTTAACTGGATGCATTCAGCCACTCTAACCAAACCATACCGCTTACCTAGTGATCCTGTACGGTCCTGGTATCAATGCCTTCTTCCCTGAAAAAGACTCTGAAGGGTTTTCAGCAACTGTCTTTGTGTGCAAAATTTTATTACTATATACATACATACATACTTATTTAGTGTAGTGTTTAGCGACTTCAAGCATTAACTGACTTATGAGGAGCAAAAAGTTGTGGTATTTTTCTGCCGTTACTCAGCTTAAGTGATTCGCACCCAGCGGGCTATGCATTATCTTCATGTTTGCATTTGCTGTGGCCTTGTGTGGAAATGTTATGGGTAATTCATTCAGTGGTACTTTTTTCAAAGGTAAAAAATCATTTAAAATATTATATTTTATTGGATTCTCTTTATTATGAAGCAAAACAAGCATTCTTGGCATTTACGTTTTAGCAATTATTTCTTTCAAATGTTGAAAAAAAAGAAACCCAGGTTACCATTGCCTATTCTGAAGTTCCAATTTGCGATGAGATGTCCCACCATTCCAAGTAGTATTTGACCAATAATACAAGTAGTTTTGGCTTCCGATTCCTCGATCATACCCGACTTAGCCATGAAAACTTTGGGTTTTACATAGCTCCAAAGGAAATAGTGTAGAGATGTGATATCACACGATCTAGGCCGCTAATTTACCGGTTCAAAAGGTTACCGAATAGTTCTCGCAATAAGGCCATGGCTCACGGGCTCTGTGGCAACGGAAGTAGCGCCGTCTTTTTGGTACCAAATATCCTGGAGATTGCGGGCTTTAATTTTCGAAAGCAAATTGTCTGTTATCATGACGCTATGACGGATGCCCGTGACAGCTAAGCCTTCCTCGTTCTTGAAGAAATGAAATGATACCCTCATAAGGCACACCAAGCCAATGTTTTTTCTCTTCGGGTTGCTCTTCTGTCCAAATACGACAATTTTGCTTATTGACATTCCCACAAAGCCAGAAATGTGGATCATCGCTGAACAACATTTTTCCTCTAAGCGCACGAAACACATTCGATCGAACGATCTACGCTTTCGAATTCATAATACAGCTGAATAATCTGTAGACTCTGTGTTAGTTCTATGATGAAATGTCAAACAATACTCAACAAAAGTATCATGACAGGTTAACACCCTTCACCGGTTCATCTGTCAAAAATCTTTAGAGAAAAAAGTACCTCTAAATGAATCACCCCTTATAATATGAACATACTTAACTTACATCTTATTTTACAAAAATCGTCGAAATTTAATCTGTCTGCACGGTAAAATTGCAGCTGTCATTTACATATACTTTTGTCTTATCGGAGGTCTGAGTGCGGCGAAATATAACCAATGAGCTGTTTATTGAGCGCGGCGAAATGAAAACTACCAGTTTAGACAGGGTGTGTGTAAGCACCGTTTACATGCGTGGTACTATTAGACGGCGTTCATATTATTAAAGCTTGTTTAGATGATGACTCAAAACTCGGCTATGTCGCTAGTTTGTGGGTAAGAAGAGTGAGGGGTAAAGAGAGGGGGAGAGTCATGAAGAAAATATAAAAACGAGGAGATTCGCGTTCTACATCCGAAATGTTCCGTCCCTATTCCATTTTATCATAACTAGTTCGATGGTGGAGCAGGGTAGTTCGTGCATTAAAATGAGTAGGTACTTGGACGAGAGAACAAACAAAAAATACAGAAGGGTTTCAATTTACTCATTCCCTCCCCTAAACTTTATCTAAGTAGTGCAGGAGTGAGTACTATAGCATGTAGACACGACATTACTATTTACTACGTAGTCGAGAGTCATCACCTAAACAGGTTCTTAGGTATACCTGCTCCAGTTTCATTCGAATGCTTTCTATGAAGAAGTTTTCAGCTAGTGCAACAGCCCTGTTAGAAAACAAAAAAGTTAGTTCCAATTCATAAATCCTACTTATTAAACTCTACAACTTTATCAACCTCCACTGTGACACCTGTCAACTATCAACTTTTATCCGAACAAAGTCAACCTAATCGACTCCCTGTGCCATCAATCACATCAATATTCCGCGCAAACTTTTCCATTACTTTCTGGAACGATATCCATTACCGATAAGCAACGTTCTGCAAAAAAAGTACATATTTACATGAATATTTCCTTCTCCTTATCGTACATAACCGCCAGCACACAGCCCAACCCTGCGGCCCGTTAAATACAGATTAACCTACATTTACAACCACAACACAGTAATAGTGGTTTCCCTTTTTTTTCGAAATCGTTTCCTTCAAACTGCATGACCTAAATTCACTTTCGGGGAGCTCCTCTGCTCACCTACTTTGTACCTGGCAACCTCCAAATACCCTCTACCGATACGAGACCGACAATAAATGGGTGGTTGACTGAATGAATGAATAGATGGTACTCCTTTCGTTGTCTCGCTTCACAACACATTATCACAAAAAAATAGCTCCCTACAATTTTACTCAATTGCCGAACTTTGTCCTGACAATGGATATCCATCCATCCACCAAAAGTACCGCGCTGCGCTAAGCCCATTAATTCTAATTGAGTTTTGTGAACTTGCGAACGACGACGACGACGACGG